>CM030878.1:10867185-11467185 GCA_018132145.1 Boehmeria nivea var. tenacissima | reverse complement strand
TTCAGGCATTTGCTTCCCAGTATGTGTATTGCCTTAAGAAACTGGAGCTTGATCCTGAGAAAGTCAATGTCAACGGAGGCGCCATTGCACTCGGACATCCTTTGGGCGCCACAGGTACATCCAGTCTCATGTATTACTCAAATTTGTAGTATCCAATACTTTGCTTTCACCTTGTTGAAATTTTCTGGATCAATAAAAACCACCTCGATTGCGCTTGAAACTCGAGCTGATACAGTCTTCTGAGGCACATATACAAGATGCTTTATCACCTTTATAAAAAAGAGTTTGTCACTGCTTTGTAGTTTGAAGGTTTATCTTGAATTATCAAAACTAGATTTTGCTGAGTACAAAGAACACAATGTGTGTGGTTGACTGTTAGGTGCCCGCTGTGTCGCTACGCTGCTGAACGAGATGAAGCGTCGTGGGAAGGATTGTCGCTTTGGTGTAATCTCCATGTGCATAGGTACTTCTCTATCTAAAATGGGAAAAAAATTGAGTACTTGAAAGCGGAGTTTTTAGCTCCAAGCTTCTCTATCTAAACAACCATATTGATGGTTGCTTCTTTTGGCAGGGTCCGGCATGGGGGCAGCAGCTGTGTTTGAGCGAGGCGACTCGGTCGATGAACTATGCAATGCTAGATCAGCCGCTTAAGTAACTTTTTTTTTTTTTTGACATGGTGGTTGGATTTTTTGTATGTGTGTTGTTTGTGCTTTCGGTTCCTTAAACTACATTTTGGGCTTATTACATCTTCAATGAGGAACTCATTGCAACTTCCAAGCTGCTAATAAATTGAAGCTTATCTGTTTAATAATGTTGATTCTCTCTCTTGAGCTGTTTTTTTTTTTTTTTTTTTAACAATTACATGTTATTATACATTGAACTGCAACATAGACCTTAATCTTCATTTAAGAGTATTTGCGAGTAATTTAGAGAGTAAACTTTACCACTAAAGACTCTGAACTCAACTACTTTAAATAATTATATCTTCATAGAGGAAGAAATGCACATATCAGGACGATGTGGTTATTTTTCTTTAATTCTTTTCATTTCATGCTAAAAGATACTATCCACTTGAACGATGTAGGAAAACAATAGTGTCACTCATTATTATAGTCGATGCATAATCGTCAATCTGATATTAAAATAAATATGCTAAATGACAACTATTGGACTCATACGTGACAAATCTGATAAATTTACCTATGTATAATTGTGAGTTGTGACCATCATTAAATGGGGCAAATGCATTGGCTATATACAAGCTATTACATTAATTTGAAAATGTTACATGTTAGGAAGTTTGCCAAAAAAAATAAATAAATAAATAAAAAGAAAAAGAGAGAGTAACAACTGTAAGACTAAGTAGTGTAGATGGAATGTTAACTTGCATGTTTTTTTCCTTTTGCAAACAACAAAACAAAACAAAATAAAACCAAAAAAAAAACCAAACAAAACTTGTGTGTTTTGAGTTGATGATAAAAGTCTTTTGATCTCTAAAATTTATTTGTTTTATCAAATAAATAGATGTTTTGTCAGTTTTTCTTTGACGATATTTTTCATATAACGACAAGGAGAAGAGTGTTAGTACGATTTAATTGGACTATAATTTTTTTTTTCTTTTTTCATTTTTGTACTGTCTTCCTATTTTTCTTTTTTTGGAAGGCAATTTTTATTTTTATTTTTATAAACTTAAATGACTTTATGCTCTCATTTATATTTTGGGAAAATAATATAATCCCTAAGTTTTTATAAAACACCACGAAGGTTCCTTCAGTTTAACACTACTAAAATAACTCTTAAGTTTTAAATTCAATCTAATTATATTCCTTTTGTTGACTAAGCGTTAGAAAAAATAGTGAATTTTCATATAATTTCATAACCATGTGTTTGGGCCACTCATTCCACCCATTCCATTCCATCCCATTTTTTCATTTTTTTCAACCCTCCAAACCATTCCATTCCATTCCACTTTTTTCAACCATTTTTTTCAACTTTCCAAATCCCTATACAATATCTTTAAATCTCAACCATTTATACCACCTCGAAATTTGTAAAGTCAAACCATTTTTGAAACCATTCTCAACATTTTGACCATTCTTCAAAAAATAGAATGGAATGATATAAATGGTTTGCCCAATTAGGTAAGTTATTCCCCAATTAGAGTTGCCAAGTCAGCTCTTGTGGTTGAGTAGCAACCATGTGTGTAATTCCAAACACATTTACAAAACAAAAAAACATAATTTTAAGATTTTTTAAAGCATATTTTAATATTTGTTCTTATTAAATTTGGTAAAAGAGACAAAAGATAAAAAATAAAAAACTTGTAGAATAAGTATGAAAATCCCTAATCTATGCTTTAAAAATAGTGATTTTTATAGATTTAGTCAAATTTTTGGCTATTTTTTAGGGATTAGCCATAGTTTCATGAAATTAAGGATTTAACCATTTTGATATATGATACACATATCATATATCAAAATGGCTAAATCCTTAATTTCATGAAATTATGGCTAATCCCTAAAAAAAAATAGGCTTAAAAAGGGTCAAAAGCTTAAACAACGCTTCAAAAAATCACTAATGGCTCGTGCTCAGATCTCCAAGTTGAGTTTCGCTTGGAATTCACAAGCGTCGTCGTCACGAGTGGTTTGTCGTCGTGTTCAGAGCGTAGGTTTCGGCTTGGGGTGTGGGTTCTGCATTAGGCTTCAAAAGCAAGGTTTACAGGCTTTGCTTCCATGCCGTGAGTCTTGTGTCGGTTCTCCCTATTGAAGTAGTTCGTGAAGGGCTCGTGGACGACAATAAGCAAGAGGAGGGTTTGGTTAGTCTTGAGGAAGCCAAACGACAGGTCGTCGGTGTCATCTTGGAGGAGGGGTTGAAACGACGACGTTGAGAGGTCGGCGAAGTTCGGGGGGCATGGCTTGTTAGAGTCCTGATCTCGGGACTCGTCGGTAAGGTTGGGGTTTCGCTGCCTCGGGGCTTGTCGGGATCTCGAGTCACATGTCGGAATTTTAGAGGAGTAGTGATTCATCAGACATCGCACTTGGATTGGATCTTGCTTTGGTGTTTGACTTATTCTTTGTTGAATTGATATTTGGAGTTAAATGAAGATGAATCCGAAAATATTTATGGTTTCAATCTGATTAGGTTGTGCATTTTAAAAAAAAAAATTTTTTTGAGGACTTATTTAATGGGGGGAACTATGTTTGGGTTTTGTTTTGTTTTTTTTTTGTTTTGTTTTGTTTTGTTTTTTTATTTTTTTTTCTATTTGATTCATCAACAAAGCTAATTCTTAATAAATGTTAATTAATGCATTGTGGGCATTTTTATTTAAGGGTATTTTTGACATTTAATATACACTTTTGACCAAAAGTCATCAGAATGTTGATTTTAGTATGAATTCAAAATTGAGAGGTTATTTTGGTATTATGATAAAATAATGAGGAATGCGTGGTATTTTATAAATATTTAGGAGTGATTTATCATTTATGGTATTTTCCATAATATTTTTTCTTACGGTTATTATACAAACGCCCCCCAATGTTGTGGTATTGCTGTAATTTACACCCTAATGTTTAAAAACTGTCATTCTTGCCCCTTAAAGTATTAAAAACTTATAGATATAACCCATCTGTCATAATCTGTAAAAAAAAAGATTAAATTAATAACGTAATATTAATCTGTTGGCGCATGTACAAATTTTTAAAGATCAATTGCGTTGAAATTAAGAAAATTATAGTAATTAATTCTATATTTTTTTTTCACAAATATCCCCTTATGTTGTCTTTTCTTCTCAAAATGCACCCCGATCTTTTAAAATTTTGTATTTATATCTTTAAAAATTTGTACAGGCGCCAACAGATTAATGTTACGTTATTAATTTAACTATTTTTTTTACAGATTGTGATAAAGGGAGCATATTTATAAGTTTTTAATACTTTAAGAGATAAGAATGACAGTTTTTAAACATTAGAGTGCAAATTATAATAATAGCACAACAATGAAGGCGTTTGTATTGATAATCTTTTTCTTATATCGAACAGAAAAAGAAAAAACGCACGCGGGGCATCAAGGAATATGAATGATCCGAGGAAGATTCATGAAAAGGCCCATCTCTATTGGAAGTTCGAGCTCCAATGCACGGTTCAGCAAAATATAAAAAATATAATAAAATAAAATTCTTCATTTTTTTTTTTGAGGAAATAAAATAAAATTCTTCTATGCAACTATGCAAGTTCTCAACTAACCATGTTTCTCAATAACAAAAAGATTCTCTTTGTTTTTTTAGGCAAAAAAAGTTTCTAACCGTAGTTAATAGAAGACACAAGTGACTTTGTCCTAATAATATATAATCCCTCGTTCTCTTTCTATCAGTACCCAAATCTCTGTTACACCATTTCCTCCCATTCTCCACTCTCTCAAAATCAGTCTTATTGCTATCTTTCCCTCTGTCTCTAAATCGTACCAAATTCATTACCCTTTTTTTTTTTAAGCTAATACGTAGACACACACAAAATTCATCGTGAAAGCTTTGTTTTGTTTTGTTTAAAAAAAAAAAAATTCCTGGGAGCTCCCAAACAGAGAAGGTCCAATGGCAAAGAGAGAAATGGAGATGGACAAGAGTTCAAAGGTTGAACTAGGCGAGACGATGGAGAAAGAGCTCAAACAGTACAAAAATGGCGGAATATTTCCGGTTAAGAGAAGGTTGGTTAAAAAAATGATGTTTGATTACATTCTTCACAAACTCGTCTCAGTTTTTTGTGGCTCTTTCGAGATCGTCTCGGAGCCCAAGGCCTCGCGGGGAAGAAGAAGATTCACCCAAACCCAACCCCAACCCCAACCCCAAAGTGAGGAAGAAAGGAAAATAAAAGAAAATAGAAGAAAAGAAAGATGCTCTGTTTTTTTTTTTTTTTGAATTGTACTCTTTTTTAATCTTTCTGCTTTCCCATATAACCTTGTCATAGTGTTGTATGATCTCAATGAAATGATCTTTGGTTATGATGTTATGAAAGTTTTTGTTTGGTTTCGTTGTGATTGGTCTCTAATAGAACACTTCTATTTTGTTTTTTTTTCATTTCTGTTGAGTTCGTTTCTAGTTTCCAAAAATTAAAAAGCCAAAAAAAAAAGAAAAAAAAAAAAGAACTATAACAAGACGGAAAAAAAAGGCATAGTCAATGATGAAGTGAACTTGGCTCTTCTTTTGGTAAATAGCTTTTGATGGTATTTATTTGCGTAGTTTTCCCAAGTGATGAACATTTGGCGATGGACAGTTAGTTCTATAAGGATTCAAATCAACGAGAGAGTGAACAGCCTGCCGCCGAGGAAAGCGGACCGGCAATGGCGGAGGAGAAGGCGGCCGGACTCCGCCAAGTCCTCCGGCGGCGAAGGCCACCAGGGGAGCCGATTACCAATTCCCCTGCCGGCAAGCCGCCACGGCCGACTCGCTCGCCTCGCCCTCGCCCTTGCCGGCGACACCATTGCTCAGCTCACTGACCGCCGGAGAAAGTCCAAGGCCACCGCCATCGTAGAAGATTCCGGCGCCGAACCACTTCTTCTTCCAGTTCTCGTTGTAGATGTTCACCTACAAATAGAAAAGGAGATTCAAGGAATCGGTGATTTTCTCGGCTGCCAAACAGAGTTTCAGCGGGGAAAATTCTAACTTGCGCCTCGCGTTTTCTCGTTTGCCAAAGGAAATTCAGCAACAAAACGCAAGAATTAAAAAAAAAAAAAACCTTTTCTTGGACGCCATGGCGACGATGGTGGAGGTTCTGGGCTTGGCAGGCGTTTCGTTTTGAGTTTGGAGTTTCGTTTGGAGTTTTGTTACGGCCTGTTTGGTTACTGAGAAAATGTTGGAGAGAAGTATGTTTCTTGAATTTTTTTTTTTTTTTTTGTAATACTGTGATGGGTTTTTTTGTGGTGAGAAATAATTCTGGACCGTTAGATTCACTTTTTTGATGGGTCTCACATCTTAAAAATGTGAATCTCACCATTTAAAATTATTTTCCACCACAAAAAAAAAAAACTCACTATAAAATTTCTCGAGGATGGATTTCTATTTTCTTTTTTTAGTAATTTTTTGAAGATCCAAAGTCCAAATATTCTACCATGTATTTGAGGAAATCATTCTGGTCATTTTCGACCATTCTAAATGGTTTGAAAATAGTTTGAAAAATAATTTGGAAAATGGTTTGACTTTACAAATTTTGAGGTGGTATAAATGATTGAGATTTAAAGATATTATATGGAGATTTGGAAAATTAAAAAAAATAGTTGAAAAAAGTGGAATGAAATAGAATGGTTTAGAGGATTGAAAAAAGTGAAAAAAAATAAAATGGAATGGAATAGGTAGAATGGTATAAACAAACATGGGGCTAACCTTTTTCCTTCGTGAGTATGAAAATAAATTAATAATAAAGCCACTTGTTTCTCTTTCAAGAATTGATTGATTGTAAACCGAAGTTTAAAGTTGCTTATCAGAGGTCCACCGAAATAAATTATTAAATGATTGTAATTTGTGAAGGCTAGTCTATGTTGCGATAGCGTCTGTATTGTATCCCAGGAATATTTTAGCTTTTTACGATGCTCTTATAGGATCAATACCAGCTTCGGAGAAATTTCTACTGATTCACTTGGAGCCTGGAGGGAGGGAGAGTCAGTTTGAAAATCTTATCGTACTATACATAGAACTGGTGATCCGTTTCTGCCCACTTTGCCTATTTTTTATTTATTTATTTTTCTTTAAAAAAAGACAAATTATAATGAATACTTAATTTTTAACATTTAATTTAAATTATTACTCAACTTTTTAAAAAATATAACAAATTATCTAAATAATTCAATTACTTACACAGTGATAAGTGATGATAATTAACTTAGTTATCAAAAATATGTGCAAGTAATTCATGAAATGACTAGGAACTCAATTGCTTCAAAAATTTAAATATTTAGTTTTATTGCTATATAAATTTTAGGTATTTTCTTACTTTATCGTTAAAAAAATATATTTAAAGGCTTATTTTGAGAGTTTTTGAGAAATTTTAGAGGGTTTTTTCACAAATTTAATGAATTTTTTGGAAATTCATAAATTTTAGACGATTTTTTTTGTAAGTTTTCTTTTTTAATTATTTTTAATTAGTTTAACAGTTATTTATTTGACATAATGGTTCTCGAATTTTTTTTCTTAACATGGTTGGGTTGAAGTTACTTACCCCATGTTTAGGCAAATCATTCCACTTATTCCATTCCATTCCATATTATTCCAAACCATTCAATTTTCTAATCCTACAAACTATTTCATTCCATTCCATTTTTTTTCAACTTTTAAAATCTCTATACAATATTTTTAAATCTCAACCATTTATATCACCTCAAAATTCCCAAAATCAAACTATTCTACTCATTTTTCTAATTATTTTGCAAACTATTTTGATCATTCCAAAAAATAAAATGAAATGGGCAAAATAATTTGCCCAAACATAAACTTATTTTGTTGAAATTATAAGTAACATTAACATTACCTCAATGTTACTTATTTTGGGTTGAAGTTTTTGGATTCTAAGGCGTGAGGCACACGCGACTCTGTCTTCACAAACTTGACTTTTCTTTTCCTTTTTCTTTTTTTTAATATTATTTTATTTTTTTAACATATTATATATTAGCACTCGGAGGCAATTTAAAAAATAAAAAGAAAAGAAGAATCAAATTATGGCCAGAGAGTAACTATGCAGAGAGCCAGAGACCTGAAAGTATCACTAGTTTGTCAAAAAAAAAAAAAAAGAAAGTATCACTAGTTGAGCGTGTCAAAATCCCAAATCCCAATAAATCGTACAAAAGAGAGGAAAAAAACAGTACAAATGGGGTATATGCAGAGAACAGTCAAAATATATATTCATATATATATATATATATATATTATATGGATAGACCTACGGAGTAGGGAGTAATTATGCAGAGACCTGAAAGTAGAGACTAGGCATGATCACCATCCATAACGTGTAAGCCATGAGAATTACAAATATAATTTAAAGTACAACATGCATGAGACGTAATTATGGGAATCTAACCCCCTATTTGCCCTACCCATTCTAATCATTTTATTTTATTCTATTTTTTTATTTTTTTAATCCTTTAAATTATTTCATTCTATTTCAATTTTTTCAAGTATTTTTTTCAATTTTCTAAATCTCTATACAATATCTTTAAACATCAACCACTTATATCACCTCAAAATTTGCAAAGTCAAACTATTTTCCAAACTATTTTCAAACCATTTGGAATGATAAAAAATGACTAGAATAGTTTTCCCAAATACAAGCTAAGAGAGAGAAAAAATTAACATTTTTTTTGCTTATTTTAACCGGTAATTCTGCAATGGAAAACGGTAAAAAAACAGACTGATGGGAAACAATTCAATCACTTTTACTTCATATTTAGAAAAATCATTCAAATCATCTAATTCTATTTTATATTATTCTAAATCATTCGATTTTTTAATTTTACAAATTATTCTATTTTATTCTTTTTTTTTTCAATCTTTTTTTTAACTTTCCAAATTCTTATACAATAACTTTAAAATCTCAACTATTTATATCACTTCGAAATTCGCAAAGTCAAACTATTTTACTTATTTTTCAAGCTATTTTAACAATCCTAAAAAATAGAATAGGATGGACAAAATAGTTTGCCCAAACATAAGCTTATTGGATGTTGTGAGGGTGTATGAGACATAATGTGCGGTTTAATGCACCATATTCCCTTCCTTCTTTATGTCTTTTTCTTTTTCCTCCGATGAATCCATCTTCCTTCTACCTGTTCAAAGCATGCATTTGTTCACTGCGACTCGCTTTGACCAATGTTTGAAAAAAAAAAAAACTCTCTTTGAACCAATCAAACTAACAAGTATTCATAAAAAAGGAAAAAAAAATCAAACTAACAAATACACATCAATCTCGTACTAAAATGAAGAAGAAAAATGCTTTAAAAAATCCATAAATGATTTACGAAAAAAAAAAAAAGATTTCCCCCTGAGCTAGATGGGCAATGTTAAGAGCCTTGCACTCTACCAACTGAGCTAGATGAGCAAGTTAGTAATACGCTTTGAAATAAAAGAAAAAAAAATTATTCGCTGAAATACTCGATTTTTCCTCATTTCTCTCTCTTTCTCATTATAGATCTAATGAGTAATTTAAGGATTTGGCGAGGTTTATTAATGCAGTGCCATAGTACTCTTTCAAAGTTCTTAGATTTTTTAGTCAAAGTTCTTTCTTTCTTTTTTTCTCAAATCAGTGAAAGTTTGTTAAACTGAGAATTTGGATTCAGATCTTCAGTCTTTTATTTAGAAATATTTTTTCAACCTCTTCTCAGATAAAGTTGAGTTTTTTTTTTTTTTTTGAGATTCTAAGTAGGGCTGTGCACGGGTTGGTTGGATGGTTGGACGGGTTAGCCCTTTCAACCCAACCCAATCCAATCATGTCGGGTTGACGAAATTTCAACCCAACTCAATCCTATAAAAATATTAACCCAACCCAACCAAACCCGTTAAGAAGTCGGGTTGGGTTGATCGGATTGTCTCTTTTTTTTTTTTTTGAAAAAAAAAACCATAAAAATTAATATGGTGTACATAATAAATGATACAATAAAAGCAAAATTTACCTTTATCAACAAAAAATACTAATAGTGAGCATCTTCATGGAAAAAACTAAAATTCATAACATAAAGTAAATAAGAGCTTATAGTAAATAAGATAATTAAAGAGACTACATATATATTTTATATATTTTTTTATCTTTTTAATAATAGTCAAGTTGGGTTGGGTTAACCCGAAACCCGAAAAGTTGAGTTCTAACCCAACCTTACAAATATCGGGTTGGGTTGGGTTGGGTTGAATCCGAATTAGTGTTCGGGTTAGTTCGAGTCGGGTTGTCGGGTTGGGTCTCGGGTTGTCATGTTCCATGCACACCCCTAATTCTAAGTGTTGGTTGAAAAAGAAAGAGAGGAAGATGAACTATTTTCAGGACCAATCCCGACGACCTTGTAATCTTTGGCGGATCAAAAAGCTTCAATCCTTTTGCTGCAATCTGATTTTTTCAACAGTATAATCGGGACATTGAGGGAGAAGACATGAGGAGATTGGGTGTGGTGGGCGTCATGTTTAACTTTGCTAATGTGGGCTTTTTTAAGCGTTTGATTCAAATCTAATGGTTCACAATCAATCCGATCCATTGATTTTGTAATCTAACCTAGGCAATCCCCACCGGTCGATGTTTATAGGCATTTCCCATTTCAGAAATGCTGTATTTTAAGTCCTTATAAAAGAAGAAAGGAATAATGAAAATAAAAGTGATTTACCATTTTAATTTATTTACTACACTAAAAGTCGAAGTGCCAAAAGTTTTTATAGTGAGCAAGTTGGTTCAGGCATTGGAGTTGGATTGGATGACTCTAGACAGGATTGACAGACTCCAAAAAATAAACCCAAAAGTATGTCACAACTATTTCTGCTTTTATTTTGCAAAATTTATTACTTACGTAAGACTTTGGCTGAAGGATTGTGGTATTAACAGGTAGAAGGCCTTTGCACAAGCCCGTGATTGTCTTCTTCCAATGGGAATTGCTTCTGAGAATGTTGCACAGCGCTACGGCGTTACGAGGCAGGAGCAAGATCATGCTGCTGTAAGTTTCTTATGCTAATTTAAGTTAACTGGCTATAATTATTTTAATGCAGTAATTGTAACGTTTTTTAGATAATTGTGCAAAGGTTAAATCTGATAGGCGCGCTGCTGAGGCAACTGCGTCTGGTGAATTCAGAGACAAAATTGTCCCTATGTCCACCAAGGTAAATAGGCCAAAGAACTTGTCGTTGGTTGACTCCGTTTTGTAGTGTCTGGATTTTAATGGTAAAAATAGATTGTGAACCCCAAAACGGGAGAGGAGAAGGCTATCACAATTTCTGTGGAAGAGGGAATTCGCCCAAACACAAACATGAGAGATTTGGCAAAGCTAAAGCCTGCTTTCAAAAAGGACGGTTCTACAACGGCAGGTAGATTCACAATTTCATTAGCATGAAGTTTGTTATTCATGATAGTTCGTCACATGATGTTACATGGTATATGAAATTATTTCTATATCTACAAGCTTGAACTAGCATTGTATTTGAGTTCAAGCATTGTGAACCGAAATTTCGTTTTTGGTCCATTTCTTTTTAGGGAATCTAGCCAAGTGAGTGACGGTGCCGGAGCAGTTCTTCTCATAAAGAGAAGTGTAGCTAATAAGAAGGGACTTTCTATCCTTTGTGTCTTCAGGTATGAGCTCCATGAGTTTCATGAGTCACATTTAGATTAAAGATTATAACAACAAGGTAATTGCGCTCTTCAGATATACTTCTATGTCACCAAACCAATTTGTTCCTACGTAGTCCAGACACGCAGAAATTTAAGCTCTTAAGTCTAAATCATATGAACTGATTTTATAGTAAATTTCTGTTATCGTCTGTTCATTTCTTTTAATGCAATTCTCTCATATTCTTCAGGAGTTTTGCTGCTGTTGGCGTTGACCCTGCTATTATGGGCATAGGTCCATCTGTTGCAATCCCAGCTGCAGTGAAATCGGCTGGTCTTGAGCTCGGTGACATCGACTTATTTGAAATCAACGTGGTAAAAGGTTTTCCTAATTCAATAGCTGCATTGGGAATAACTTTCAAGCCAAGCAATCTCATTGGTCATTTTCAGGCATTTGCTTCCCAGTATGTGTATTGCCCTAAGAAACTGGAGCTTGATCCCGAGGAAGTCAATGTCAACGGAGGTGCCATTGCACTCGAACATCCTTTGGGCGCTACAGGTACATTCATGTATTACTCAAATTTGTAGTATCTAATACTTTGATTTCACCTTGCTGAATTTTCTGGTTCAATAAAACCCACCTCGATTGCGCTTGAAAGTTGAGCTGATATATGTTATCAAATCTTCTGAGGCACATATACAAGATGCTTTATCACCTTAATAAAAAAGAGTTTGTCTCTGCTTTGTAGTTTGAAGCTTTATCATGAATTGTCAAAACTAGATTTTGCTAAGAACAAAGGACACAATGTGTGTGGTTGGCTGTTAGGTGCCCGCTATGTCGCTACGCTGCTGAACAAGATGAAGCGTCGTGGGAAGGATTGTCGCTTTGGTGTAATCTCCATGTGCATAGGTACTTCTCTATCTAAAATGGGAAAAAAAAAAATTGAGTACTTGAAAGCAGAGTTTTTGTTCCAAGTTTATCTATCTATCTAAACAACCAAATTGACGGTTGCTTCTTTTGGCAGGGTCCGGCATGGGGGCAGCAGTTGTGTTTGAGCGAGGCGACTCGGTCGATGTACTATGCAATGCTAGATCAACCGCTTAAGTAACTTTTTTTTTTTTTTTGAGAGGGTGGTTGGATTTGTGTGTGTGTGTTGTTTGTGCTTTCTGTTCCTTAAACTACATTCTGGGCTTATTACATCTTCAATGAAAAACTCATTGCAACTTCCAAGTTGCTAATAAATTTAAGCTCATCTGTTTAATAATGTTGATTCTCTCTCTCTTGAGCTGCTTTTTCTTTTTTAATTATTTTTGTATTTATTTTACAATTACACTTTGAACCTTAATATTCGAGTATTTGCGAATAATTTGGAGAGTAGCCTTGATCACTAATTACTCTGAACTCAACCACATTAAATAATGAGAGAATTACAACTCTACACTCCTTTGATTCAATATTTATAAAAATATTTAAAAAAATTAGATATTTACATATATATTCAAGCAAAATTCAAAATTTTCTTAATTAAATTATATATTATTTTTATTACACTTTTATCCTTTATATATATATATATATATGGATATCCAAATTGTGCTTAATTATTTTAAACAACTTTGATTTTTGTGTTTTATTTTAAATTTATTGATGTTAAAGAGTTTTTTTATCATAAATATTATTAATTCTCAATATTTTTTCTTGCTCTAAATATTTTTATATTATTTGCTTTTTTTCCGTAAGTAAATATTTTATTATTATAGAAATATTTATTTTCTAATGAATTTAGAACTTTTATCAAGCTATGAAAATATTTCCGTGGAAATATTTTATTTCTGGTTAATTCATATGCCTTATGAAAATACCATTTTGGATTTTCTAGCAAACTATAAAAATATTTCTATCGAATTATTTTATTTCCAACAAATTCGATTTTCTATAAAAGTATTTCTAACACAAGTTATGAAATTTCATACTGGAAATATTTTATAAATGTGAAAATATTCTATTTCTAACAAATCCGAAATTTCTATAAAAGAAATAGCTTTCTCACTGGTAAAAATTCTTGACAAACAATATATGTTTTGTTTTAACCAAAATTGCAAAAAAAAAAAAAGTTTAGAATTATATGTATAGGAGTAGTAATTGTTGATAGTAAATTCAAATTGTTTGTAGTATAAATATTATATTGTTGGAGTGTAAACAATGCCTATTTTAGTAATTTTCATTACTAAAATATATTTTTAGAAAAATTCTAAAGTCAAAGTTAAATTTGTAAATATCTCCCTATTTGGGTATAGATTTAATATTCTCCCTTAAATAATTATATCTTCAGATAGAAGGAAATGCACACATCAGGATGATGTGAATTTTTCTTTAGAATTCGTTTTATTTTATGCTAAAAGATATTATTCAATCGAACGATGCAGGAAAACAATAGTGTCACTCATTATTATAGTTGATACATAATCGTAATTCTGGTAAAAGAAATATGCTAAATGAACTTTTGAACTCATACGTGACAAATCTGATAAATTTAGCTATCTTAATTGTGAGTCGTGACTCGAGACCATCATTAAATGGGGTGAATGCATTGGCTATATACGGCCCTTACATATGAGATTTGAAAATGATACATGTTAGGAAGTTTGCCAAAAATAAAAAATAAAAAATAACAAGAAAAGAGAGACAGAGAGAGTAACAACGATACGTACTGTAGATGGAATGTTAACTTGCATGTTTTTTTCCTTTGAAAAAAATAAAATAAAATAAAACCTGTATTGTTTGAGTTGATGATAAAAGTCTTTTGATCTCTAAAATTATTTGTTTTATCAAATAAATAGAAAGATCATTATATTCTTTCTTTTTAAAAATGTTTTGTCAGTTTTTAGAAAGATCATTATATTCTTTCTTTTTAAAAATGTTTTGTCAGGTTTTATTTGGGGATATCTCTCATATATATCGACACTGAGAAGAGAGTTAGTACATTTAACTGGACGATAAACTTTTTTTTTTTCCTTTTTCATTTATGTTGTTTGTCTCCTATTTTTCTCCTTTTGAAGGCAATTTAAAAAAAAAAAAAGCTAAATGACTTTATGCGCTCGTTAATATTTTGGGAAAATACTATAAATCATCTTTGAATTTTTGCAAAATACAATGAATATTCTTTCAGTTGATCATAATACTGAAATAACCCTTAAATTTTTCTACTCAATCCAATTCTATCCCTTGAATTGAGGGGTCAATCCAATTCTATCCCTTGAATTGAGGGGTTATTTGGTATTATGATAAAGTAATTTATCATTAATGGTATTTTTCCACTATTTTTTCTTATATCAAATACAGAAAGAGAAACACAAGTGGGCATCAAAAAATGTCGAACCAGGACAATAATGAATGATCCGAGGAAGATTCATGGAAAGAACATCCCCACTTGAACTTCGAACTCCTATACACGGTTCAGCAAAATATAATAAAATTAAAATCTTAATTATATTTTCTCAAATAACCAGGTTACCGGGTGCGATAATGACAATTTTTTCTCAGTGACAAAAAACAAAAAACAAAGATATAAGCTATTATAGGTCTCTTTTTGTTTAGACAAAAATTTTTTCCAAACTTTAGTTAATAGAAGACACAAGTGACTTTGTCTCCTTTATTACGGTTCCGTTCATTTATATATGCCTCTTCTTCTCTTCTCTCTTAAAAAAAAAAAAAATTCTAAATATTTCCGAGTTTTACCAAACTTATAATTTCGCCCTTACATTTTTCAAAATTATCAAATAATCATTTGGTTGTCCAAATCAATATAAATTTACCGTCAATAAAAAATTTAGTCAATATTAACACATAAAAAGATACTACTACCCTTTAATAAACTATCATATTACATATACACATTTTCTGTTTAATTTTCATTCTCTTTTTATTTACTTTGTCTTCAAGTGCTATTGATCGGAGGGGGGCGAGCGGCGAGCCGAGGTGGGGGTTTGCGACGAGCAGAGGTTAGGGCGAGCGGCGACGTGGAGGCAGGATTCGTGACATATCGAACCCATGAGCTCCAATCCGCCCAAAATCCACCTTGGCCCGCTCCAATCCGCCAAGACCTCCGCCTTGATCCGCACCGGCAGGTGAGATGACGACGGCAATGCAGGTTGGGCATGGTGAGATGACGCGGATCGTGAGGGCAAGGAAATTCCACAAACTGGTGAAGCACTGGACTATTTGACTGCTATGAAAATCAGACAAATGGTATATTTCCTTTCTTTTCCATCCTTAATTAGGTGATTGATTTATACTAGTTAAAACATGTTACATAGTAGAATAATGAAGTTTGCAGTAATAAACTAGTGGAAGGAGGAAAAATCAACGTGTTGATCAAAGGCTTTTGAAACTCAATATTCTGCCCTGGTTGTTGAACTTTATTGCAATATATAATTTGCAATTCATTTCTTATACAGCCGTGGTGGGTAAAGCCAACTGTTGTTAGTTGCAATTTCGGGGGTTAAGATTGAAAAGAAAACTGAAAACAAACACCCTTTTATACTTATATGCCCTTCAAAAATTTTCAAAATAACCAATCAAACTATTTGATGGTTTTGTTTTTTGATTGTGTGTCTGAATCTGAGATTGGGGGGTCAGAATACGGCCGGAGATGAAGGGATCTGCTGCGGTGGGTGGTCGACGTCGAGTGTGGGTGTGCTAGCTATATATATTTTCTAGTTCTGAAAATTTCATTTGGGTTTGGGTTTGGATTTGATGTTGTATTGATCTAAGTTTTTCTTTTTTTTTTTTTTTTTGGTGTAAATCTTGGTTTGGGTTTGGAATTGATGTTTTTTAGTTCTTTTTTCGTTAGAGGGCGATGAAATTTTCATATCTTTGTTTTCTTCTCAGGGTAGTTTGGTATTTTTTTTAAAAGTTAGAAGCAGGTCAACGCAGAAGGTATTCTTTTGTAGTGATTGAAACAACTGAAAGATTATTTGATAATTATGAAAAATATAAAGATGAAATTATAATTTTAGTAAAATTCAGGGATTATTTACAAATTTTCCCAAAAAAAAAGAAAAAGATTACACATAATCTAATTTGTTTCAACATTCTTGATTGACTATACGGCTTTAGTTTAGCTTCCATGTAATGTGAAGTGCGAATACACGTCATACTAACTTTCGCCATAATATTATCATTATTTCTCTCTTTTTCAATCTCTACATCCTAATTCCTAATCCCATTTCTCTCTCTATTAAGTATTCAAATCTCTCTCTTGTATTGCCTCCTTATTCTCTCTCATTCAATCTCTACATCCTAATTCCTAATCCCATTTCTCTCTCTATAAGTACTAAAATCTCTCTTGTATTGCCTCCAATACACTCTAACTCAGCATCAGTCTCATTGCTACCTTTCTCTCTATCTCTATATCTTACCAAATTCAGTTTTTTTTTTTTTTTAAAGCTAATACATAGACACACACAAAATTCATCGTGAAAGCTTTGTTTAGTTTTTTTTTTTTTTTTTTTAAAGAAAAACTTTCTGGGAGCTCCCAAACAGAGAAGGTCCAATGGCAAAGAGAGAAATGGAGATGAAGAAGAGTTCAAAGGTTGAACTGGGTGAGACGATGGAGAAAGAGCTCAAACAGTCCAAAAATGGCGGAATATTTCCGGCGAAGAGAAGGTTGGTTAAAAAAATGATGTTTGATTACATTATTCATAAACTCGTCTCAGTCTTTTGTAGCTCTTTCGAGATCGTCTCGGAGCCCAAGGCTTCGCGGGGAAAGAAGAAGATTCACCCAAACCCAGCCCCAAAGTGAGGAAGATAGGAAAAAGAAAAGAAAGATGCTCTGTTTTGTTTTTTGTTTTTTTTGTTTGTTTTTGTTGCTTCTTTAATGATTTTTGAATTTTACTCTTTTTTAATCTTTCTGCTTTCCCATATAACATCGTAAAAGTGTTGTGTGATCTCAGTGAAATGATCTTTGGCTATGATGTTATGAAAGTTTTTGTTTGGTTTCATAGTGATTGGTCTCTAAGAGGACACTTTTTTTTTTTCTTTTTTCATTTCTGTTGAGTTCGTTTCCAGTTTCAACAAATTAAAAGCCAATATATATATATATATATATATATATATATAACAAAACAGGGTAAAAAGGTATAGTCAATGATGAAGTCAGCTTTACTTTCCTTTTGGTAAATAGCTTTTGATAGATTTACTTGACAATTGACAGTTAAGTTCTATAAGGATTAAACGAGAGAGACCATTTTAACACGTCTCTTTTGTCATTCACAAACACCCACCAAATCAAATTCAAGATAATACATTAAATTCAAGTGACTACGTTCTTTTGTCAATTAGTCAATTTCGGTGCTATTAGCTTTATATGTGATTACGAAATCTTACTGACAGAAGAATGATCGCTTTGACTAAGAAAAATACCACAGAACTTGGGATAAAAAAATGGAAAAATACGAAAAACGGCGACGATCATATATTATAGAAAAGTGGAGGGAAAAAAAAAACAGACAAATAATGACGCAGTGAAGTGAAGACTTTGCTCAATTGGTCGTGATATATGTCCACATACGTTTAACACTCAACAATAGCATATCTATTTGTTTATGCAAGTAATATTCAAATAAAAAGTAATGGATTCGATTTTGTCCCACTAAAAGCTGAATTTTATACATACCAAAAATTCAAAGGAAAAAACGTGAAATTTTCATGAAACACACAGGATATTTATAGTATTTATGTTGGAGTAAAAGATAGGCTATGAAAAGATAATTTTATTTCTTACTCAAATATTGCGAAATACTAAAACACTCTTACAATTTTAACTTTCCACAAGCTTCCACGCACCTCTTTCTTTTTTGTTTTTTTTCCCTCTCAGTTTTTCTCAGGGAGCGTTGCTTCTTTCCTTTAATTCCTTCTCTCCTTTTTTTCTACTGATGGTGTGCTTTAAGATGCAAGAGGTTGCATCTATTTATAGGCAAGAAGTCATTGAAGCTTCCAAAGAAGCTTCCTATATGGGTGTTCTCCAAGTCACCAAAACTTAGTTATTAAAGCAAAAGTTATCCACTTCGGTGGCTTTTTTTTTTTTTTTTATATTTCAAAAACTAAAACATGTTTAATATTATATATATAATTCAACAATTTATTCTTTAAAAATTAGTACATATTTCAAAATATTTAAAAAATTAGAGTATATTTTGCCAAAAATATTGGTAATGGTCACTCAACAATAGCTTTTTTATTTGTTTATACAAGTGTTTTTCAAATAAAAAGTAATGGATTCATTTTTTCCCCACCAAAAGTTAGAATTTTTAACTATAAAAAATTCATGAGACAAACGTAAAATTTTGATGAAACACAAAAAAATACTCATGGTATTCATCCTTTAAAATTTAATACATGTTTATATTAAAAAAATCGCAGTATTTTCCATGCTAAAAATATTTTTGGTGATGGTCACTAATACTTTAATTTTAAGTGAGAAAAATTTACACGATTATTTTGACCACGCACGATATAGATCGGTGATCACATTATGGTCGCAGAAGTATTGACGATCACAATGTGGTCACAGACCATTTTTTTATAACAAAAGTTTAGCTGTCATAAATATTCTTTCATAAACAAAAATTATATACGACTATGTAATGATCGCTAAAATTAAATATCATTGACCACATTGTCATTAATGTACACGCAATTCTTACAGTGTATTAGTGCCTAAGTCCATTTATTAAAAAAAATAAGAATTGAAAGAATAAATGAGACGTAAAACTTAGCATATTCAAAATCTCCAAACACTAGAGAAAGAAAAATCATCATGGTAGTACTGAGGAAAAAAAAAAGTGCTTAATCTCAACGATATGGAAAAATAAAAGAGGACTCTCTAGTCTCTACTAACTTCTCTTTCCAACTGCATTCCCAAAAAATAATAATAATAAAAAAAATCCCACCATTAATTAGCGGACATGATAAAAATATCAATCCAGATGATTCGATTCATACCTCATAAGTAGCTATTTTAACTTGTCAGGTTGGCAAAAAACAAGTCAAAATAGTAGACTATATATAATAAGTTTATGTTTGGGCAAACTATTTTGCCCATTCCTTATCATATTTTGGAATGGTCAAAATGATTTGGAAAATAATTTACAAAATGGTTAGAAAAATGAGTAGAATAGTTTGACTTTGCGAATTTTGAGGTGATATAAATAGTTGAGATTTAAAGATATTGTATAGAGATTTGGAAAGTTGAAAAAAAATAGAATGGAATGGTTTGTAGGACTAGAAAGTTGAATAGTTTGGAATAGTATAAAATGAAATAGAATGAGTGGAATGGTTTGCCCAAATATAGGGTGAAACTAAATTATTTTACGTTTCACTTATAAAAGTTCTTCCATCAATAAAATTCTTAAATTATTAAGCAAATAATTAAATTTTAAATAACATTTTATGAAAATAGTAAATGTTTTTATAAATAAAAAATAATCATTTAATTAATTATATGATGTGTTGAATTATATAAAAAATATTAAACTTGTTTTAGTTTTTGAAAAAAAAAAAAAAGAAGAAGAAAGAAAGAAAAGCCACCGAAGTGGCTAGCTATTAAGCAAAGCTTGGTGACCAAGCTTTGGTTACTTGGAGAACACCCATATAGGAAGCTTCCTTTTTTTTTTTTTTTTTGGCTACTATATAGGAAGCTTCCTTGGAAGCTTCAATAATTTCTTGATGAAGTCTTTTGCTGCCTATTATAAATAGATGCAACCTATTGCATCTCAAAGCACACCATCAGAAGACAGAAGAAAAAATAAAGAGTGAGAGAGTTAAAGAAGCAAAAAGCTTCTTAGTGTGTGTGAGAGTATAGAATAAAAGCAAAACTTCCAAAAAAAATAGAAAGAAAATTCAAAATTGTAAGAATAGTGTACTCTTTTATAATATTTTGATGAAAAAATAAAATTATATTTTTTTTTCTACAAAAATATTTTATTTATTTATTTAAAATAAAGGTATAAATTTTGAATATTTTGTTAACTTTTAACTCTTTTTGCAAATGGACAACCCCTCAACTTTCTCAATTATAAAGGTAGATTTTTAAAGATTTAATCAAGATTTTAGATAATTTTTTAAAAATTAACACTAATTTTATAAAGTTCAAAAATTAATTATCTTCATGTTTGATACACTTATGTTAATAATTATTTTCATAAAATTAAAGTTAATGGCTTGCTCTAAAAAAACAAGTCACGTGTAGATCGTTATATGGCTGCCCAGCATAAAACGCGTGAAATCATTTCTTTTTGTTTTTTTTTTTTGTTGAAAGAAATGTAGTAGTTATCATTGGTCAATTGTCAGGTTTGATTTTTGGTTCTTTTTAGGGAATCACATATGTCTGTACGGACTGTACCTAACTAACAAAGATTTTTGGTAAAAACAAGGTATATAAAAACAATTAAAAAGTATTCTCTAATACAAAAACATCCAATCACAGCACATCTTCCTCAAAATAGACAATCGATGACTACGTGTTCATATTCTCATATATTCGCTTCCACATTTACCACTTACCGTTACTTTGGCAGTTAATATTTTTATGGAAAAAAATATGTATAAAACGTTATTTATATATATATATATTTTCCAAACAATATAAAACGTTAGGTTCTTGTTCTTCCTTCTATTTTAATAGACATAAATTATTATTTTAAGAGTATTTTTGTTCTTGTAAGTTTTTGAACGTTTTACATCGCTATGTATTTTATCAGTGCACATCATTTTATTTGTATTGTGTGATTCATTTTAAAAATAATTTGAAGGAAGTTTTTTTAAGTGTTCTTGCTTTCCCTCGTACCAACAAAAACAAAAACACAAACACAAAACAAATGCTAAATAAATCTAAGGAATAAAAATAAAATAACTAAGACTCTGTCTGTCTCTTTCTCTTTGCTCTCTCTCTATACACTTCATGTGTGAAGAAGGCCGCCCATGGTGTGGCACGGAGGATCAGCGATACAAGGCTTTCTCTATGTCTCGCCATGCAAAGTCCCAAGCTTGCAAGCTGAGAAATTGACGCGAATTTGCAGAGTTGTTGTCATGGCAAAGATGTTTTTATTTATTTATTTATTTTTATTTATTTTGTGGCTAGGATATTTATTAAAAGGGTGTCTTATCTCACGTTTTAATATTTTTTTTTTCTATTTTAATTACAAAATAAAGAAAGCATGATAAGAAAATCCCGATTAATACTTGAATTATCAAAGTAGTTAATTTTTTCAATAGACTTTATAGTTTTATAGTCTTAAAAATAAATTTTATTGTTCAAAGTTGTTTCTCACAATAAATGTGTTTTAGTACTTGAAAATTTTCTCTTTAGTTGATTATTTAAGAATAATATGTTTAATTAATTAAATAATTAATAAAATATTTCAAATGACTTGTGATTTCATTAACAGCTTTCTTATATGACATACAAGGAGAAATATATGTGAGAGCAACAAAGAGTAAAAAGTATATGATACGCCCTAACGTCTATGCTATTTTATCAATTATTAGGATAGTTAGTTAGTTAATTAGTTTTATTAAAGCTAAAAAGTAAGACTATATAAATGTGTCAATGTATTTTGGATTGAATAATTAATGAATGAAATGAATTAGTATCCTTTTTCTCTCTATCTCTCTCTAATTTCTCCCTTCCCATTGCTCTATTCTTAGGAGCTTACACTCGCTCGAAGAGTGCATATCCCCTCGACCACCGAAATATTCACTGGAGGTCGTATCAATCCAGTCGTATCAATGATACGACCTCCGGCAATTGTTGTGTGTTGCTCAATCAGAGCTTTGGCGGCAGCAATCGTGTCTGAATTCATCATGAATTCTCTCAACGAAAGCACCAATTGATACTACCTCCAGCGATTATTCTGGCGGTCGTGGGGATAGATATCCTTCGAGCGAGTGTGGGCTCCTTAGAATTAGAAAGGAAAAGGGAGAGACTAGAGAGAGATAGAGAGAAAAAGGATACTAATTCATTTTATTCATTAATGATTCAATCCAAAATACATTGACACATTTATACAATCTTTAGCTTTAATAAAAACTAACTAATTAACTATCTTAACAATTAATAAAATAGCATAGAAGTTAGGGTGTATCAGTATAGGACTAAGATAATCAATGATCCAAGGAAGATAATGGAAAGTCATCTACATTCCAAGTTCGAACTCCAATGCATATTTTGAGCTTTATTATTATTATTATTATTATTTTGTTTAAAAACTTTCCACTTTTAGTTAATTAATCGTGAGGCACACGTGACTTTGTCTTCATGCACTTGACTTTCCTTTTTCTTTGTCTTATTCTTTTTTATTATATAGAATACGCGTTTTTTGGATGCTAAGAATCATATTAACACTCGGACGCAACTTAAAAAGAAAAAAGAGAAAAGAAAAAAAGAAAAAGAAGAATGAAATTAGGACAGTGAAGCACTGTTGACTTATCATGCTTGTGGTTAAATTAAATATTAAGGTAATTGGCATTTGGCACTTATGTGCCTGTGTCTGTGTTTTTTGAAATTATTCGCGTCAGTCTATGAACTATTTGTATAGACTCTTACTGTCTTTAAATTTTAAGTTTTAACAATTTTAGTCCTTATTTGTCAATTTTAATTAAATTAGTACCAAAATTTCGTACATCACTTACGTTAGGTTCTATTACATAAAATAAGTCATATAAATTAAAATTATATAATTATTCTTATTTAATTGAAGAATTCATTTCAAAAAATTTTAAGAAATTTTCATTTAATTGTAAAATTTGTGATTTTGATATATCTAATTTTACTTTCATGCAATTAGAAACTAATACAAGTGATAGATATATATATATATAATTTTATTAGTAAATTAATTAAAATTGATGGATTGAGACTAAATTTGCCAAAAATTAGAAGCTTAGGAACCTTAGATTCCTATAAAATAGCTCACTGACCAAAATGTATAAAGTCTCATAGTATAGAGACCATTGATGCCAAATACCATAAATATTATAAATGACTTCTTGTATATATTGTATGTGATACAATAATAATAGTGTGACATTTCAAATTTAATTTTATGTCACATATGATAAATAATAGACCTCTCCAACACATGTTCCCCTAAATTTTTGTACTAATTTCAAGAGAAATTCTCAAATAGGACCTTTATTGTCACCTATTTTGCTCTTCCAATCTTTTTTTTTTCTAGGCCAACCATTAGAATTTAAAAGTTCCTACTCTCCTCATCCCACAAAAATTGAAACTTATATATATCCTTCCTCTTCTCACTGCCTTTTGTCTTTAATTTGTCTTTGTTTTTCCTTCTTCATCCTTTTTTTTTTTTTTTTTCCTTTTCAAGGCTGAGAATGTTTAGGTCATTTCATATGTAGAAAGTCTAAAAACTTTCTTTAGTATAGCTTCGCAAGATTAATGTTGCTCTATGTGGATATTGCTTTCACTAGTCGAACATGTCAAAATCTCAAAAGAACCACAATCTAAGAGAAACCAATACGTAGTGAGTAATTGTATGCATAGCAATATCACCATAAATCGCACTAAAGAACCACAATCTAAGAGAAAAACCAATACACAAGTATGCAAAAAAAGTCCAAATATATACGTTGAGAGAGCAATTGTATGCATAGCATGATCACCATAACAAGTGAGCCATGATCACGAAAATAATTTAAAGTATACGTAATTATAAAAAATCACGGGAGAGAAAAAGGTAAAATATTTTTTGCTTAATTAAAATTAAATCATAATAAAGAAAAGAACAAGGAAAATAAAAGTGATTTTACCATTTTATTTTATTTACTACACGAAAGACAAAGTGCCATTAGTTTTAATGTAAGCAATAGTTGGTCTTTTTATTATTATTATTTTTTATATATCTTTTGTCATGTCTTTTTCTCCAGAATTCACTCAAATTTTGGAGATTAAAAAAAAAGTGGTTATATGATCATTTTCATCTTTACCTCTTATATTCCGCACCAAATATTTTTCCAATAAGCCATTTTCCCTCCGAGTTTTATCTCCCCATTCCTATGTGAACTTCTAGTTCTTGTATCATCCCAAGTGTTCAAATTCCTTTTTTCTCTCTCTCTCCTCCTCTCAATTTATCCTCCTAATAAGTGAGTGATTTCCTTTGTAATTCATTTGAATTAAACCCACAAAGACTGACCTACCTAAACCCTATAAAAACTACCTTTAAAATTATCTTTTTTTTTTTCTTTTGCAACTAAAATTAACTATTGACCAAATTATTGTGAGTCGGACAGAGGTCCATGGACCCCATATTCAACTATTAAAGAGAATCTCCGTTCTTTTATTTTTCTTAATTCCTCGGCATTTTCTTACTTACTTTTCTCACTATCAACAATTTCTCTCTAACTTCCTAAACTGCTCTCTCTCTCTCTCTCTCTCTCTCTCTCTCTCTCTCTCTCTCTCTCTCTCTCTCTCTCTCATTTATATAAAGCTTTCTTTATTAAGCTAGCCCTTTCTTAGAGCTCCCAAACACAGTACTGAGAAAGATATGGAAATCATGAAGAAGAGTTCAAACGTGGAACTAGACGCGACCAGCAAGAACGAGCCCAAACGTTCCAAAAATGGCGGAATCTTTCCCGCCAAGAAAAGGTTGGTAAAAAAAAATGATGCTTGATCGTATTCTTCACAAACTCTTCTCTGTTTTTCTCTGTAGCCCTTTCGAGATCGCCTCGGAGCCCAAAGCTTCAATGGCAAAGAAGACAAAGATATTCCCACACCAAAATAAAGAGTAAAGGATATTAAGAGAGAGAGAGAGAGAGAGAGAGAAAAAAAAGTAAACAAACATTTGCTTTCCCATGATCCATGTACAAGCCTTGTTTGATCTCAATGAAAACTGATGTTGTTTGGTTATGGACTTGTAGTTTTGGCTTTTGGTGAATTTAGTTTGTGTATTTGGATTTGGTTTTGTTTCTTATAAATGATTGGTCTGCAATGGATATTCGGGTTACTATAAATAATTTGTCATCTATAAGGAAATAAAAGCAAGACTGACAGTTCAGATGATTTTTCAAGAGAACGACACTTTTGCTTTTTTCTTTTTTTCTTTTTTCAGTTGGGCTTAGTTCGTTCCAATTTGCAGAGACTTTGGCAAAAGAGCGGAAAAAATATATATCATCCAAACAGGGTAAAAAGGTATAATCAATCGTGAGCTTTGCTTTCCCATTTGGCATATTGCTTTGGATAAATTTATTTGCTTAGTTTATCATGGTTTAACGAGAGAAGCCATTTTGACACGTCTCTTTCATCAATCAGAAACACCCACTAAGCCAAATTAAAATTATTAAATTTAAGAGATTATGTCACTAGTCAATTAATTAATTGACCTATTTGGTGGTGCCGTGGTGGTTAATTGATCTCAGTTCCTTGTTTGTTAGCTTTATTTTCTTTTTTCAAAAAAAAAAATCGTCAGGTTTATTTTGGTATGATTAAGAAATCTTAAGAGCATATTCAATGCAAGCATCTCCATTCAATGCATTAATCCATCTCTAATTTATTACACTATTTCTAACACTAAATAAAATATTCTACGTATATTCCTTTTAATATCTCTTATTAAATATATTAAAACCAAGGAATCAATATAAATCTTACTTAAAACAATATGATTTAGGTCAAAAATAAAAACATCTTAAAATTAGGAGGTCATTTTATAAATAACAAAACTTTAAAAAAATGCATTTAATGAACAGTAGAACACCAGATTTTGTGGTGTTCCACTGTTCACCAAACTCAAATTGCATCTGTATTTGACGTGTTGATTGGGATTGCGTCTCCTAGATCAGTGCTTTACTTCAAGTGTCAAATTTTTGGCATTATACTATACTTTATGTTAAATTTAGCACTATGTATAGCATTTGTCAACTTTAATACCAAATTTGACGTTGCATTATAGAATCCTTTTTATGTCAAAATGTCAAATTTTGCTATTGACATATAAGTTTGACATTGCATTAAAAATACTCTAATAGAGTTTGTATATTAGCAATTAAAGTTTTAACAACACACATTTAATGTATTTGATATTATAAAATTTAGTAAAGAATAATTTGATCCAGCTCTGATTTCTTAGAATAAAAACAACATTTTCAGAAAAATAGTCTATTTCAAAATTTAATTTTTAAAAAAATAATCATGTTTCAAATTTGAAGAAAATAGCCTTAATAAAAAAAATTTACGTTAGTATAAGTTCTCATAATAAATTTTTTGTTAAATTTCATAAGTAGGATAATTATTTTATAAGTTATGCGCTATTGAAAAAAAAAAATCCCACAATTTTTGATCCCGCAATTTTTGATACAATTGGCTTGAGTGTCATAAACTGCCCTTTGACATTTTTTATCCCACAATTTTTTCTTTTGATGCTACTTTGTCCCACAATTCATTGTTGGCATATTATAGTCTGTTATAGGTCGTTATCTGACAAGATGCGAAGAAAATGATATAATGTGTCATACCTTTTTTGTTTTGAAAAACAAACAAAAAGAAATCGTCAAACAAAACGCTTGATTATTATTTTAGACACGTCCCAAACAAAACGCTTTATTGATCATCCTACCAAATCATATTTATTTCTATCATTGATTAGTCTTCTCAAGATTTGCTTTGATTTAATCATATTGTTTCTTTTTATTGGTAGAATCTAACCGTGTCTTCCGTTAGATCTTATTTGAGTTCAATCTCATTTAGTTTATGCTAAATAATTAGCTTGATCCTAATTAGACTCAAGATTAAGGAGAAAATATATCATTTGGTGAATATACTGTTACTGTAGAAGCATCACAGTAATAGGGTCTCAACTCTCAAGGCAATTCTCTTCAGAGCAGGATAACTTTTGTTTCGTCTAAAATCCAATAAAAGAGCAATTTCCTTATCATCCAATATTCCGAGTTTGTGGATAGGTTGGAAAAACTTTTTTTTTTTTTTCCTTTTTACCTTTTTCATGCATAAAACTGAAAGGAAAATTCTCTAATAGAATATATTTTATCATATTAATTTATTTTTTTTCAAAATGTGTGACGCATTGAAAAGATAAATCTGATAATCTATTATAAATTAAAATTAAAAAAAAAGATGTGATTAATAATTTTTTATAAATATTAGTCTTCTGTTATACTATTATTTTAGAATTGTACATGTGTTGTTATGACTTTTGCCGCTAAGAGTTATCTCATTTTGTGAACGGACTGTAACGGATGACGTACGGTAATTATAGGTTTTTGTAACAGTAAGAGATAATGATACAACTCTTAAAAAAATTGAGGTGCAACTTGAGACATTAACAAAATTTTAAGGGACATTTACACGTCCGAAATTGATCCAACAATGATACCCAAGTTTTTTTTTCTAAGAAATGTGATACGAATACTTTTGCTTGTTTTATAAGGAGTAATTTGCACCAACAGTTTAATTTTGCGACTTTAACAACTAAATATTAAAATTTGTTCAACGATCAAACTGCTAATTTGCATTACATTTGATAGCTCATCATGTAAAAGTGAACTTTTAACGCGTTTTAACTATGAAGCCGTGCTACACGTTTTTTTTTTTTTTTTCCCCTTCTTACAGCGTCTTTCAGAACAAACTTTACTATCCTTGGTTTTTTTTTTCTCAATTAAATATCTGTTTTTAAATATAGTCTACATGCTAATCAATAAAATGCCTAACTAAATAAAATAAAATAATTGGTATTAAAATATTCTGGCATATAGATAATATATATATATATATATATATGAAATAAAGATTTGATTAAGAGATAAAAATTTTAGATATTTAATTAAGGCTAATTTTGTAATACTCCGTATTTATCGGTGTTTCACGTAACATTATATAAAAGAGATGTAATAATATAAGAAACTGATCGAACGAATCTAAAATAATCATGAATATATGCTTTAATATTGTTACTACACTTTTTTATAGTATTACATTGGCACACTAATAAGTGAAACGAACAAATTAACCGAACATGGAAACCTCAAGAAAAATAAGCAAAACTAATTTTATAATGCTACATACCTATCGTTGTTTCACATAACATTATATAAAAAAAATGAAACAATGTAAAGAACTGATGTAATTTATAATAATAATTATTATATGCTTTCATGTCGTTATGACACTTTTTTATAATATTATATTGACATACTAATCAGTAAAACATTAAAAAAAACCAAAACAAAACAAAAAAAAAACCAATAAGCAATCTCTGCCTAAATATTATCACCATGTTAATTGTTTGAATATAAAATTAATCGCTTTTAACTTCGCTGTACAACAAAAGTTGACATAAGAATTCTCAAATCTTGTTATTCTTCATGCAAAACTTTTCCTCTCCTTCTCTGGTTACACACAAGTAAAATTTCAATAAGTCAGCAACTTTACGATTAGTGCTACGTATCCGTTACACACAACACAAGGGAAATCTATGACTAATAAGCCAATGGATCACCAACTTCATAATCACTGCTACGTATGCCGCGATTTGACTACCGCCCAATTAAATATCAAGTCTAAACGAACTCAATTAAATATCTTGTTAATTATATCATTTAATTTTACTATCTATTTATAACTCTTGTTTAATTGTATCTAAATAAATTGTGTTACACTCAAATTTATAAGACCCGATTAATTTATTTAATTGAAATCAATAAATTTTTAATTATATTTATAAAATTAGAATTAAAATTCTTAATAAAACTTAGTCTTGATACTGTACATAATTAGCGCGGCAAATCTTATGTCATATGGATAAAAATTATGAGATGATAACTAAATAAATTTTGAATACATGAAATGAGTGTTAAATATGTTTTAATTGTGCATTCTTATTTCTAACTCAATTAATAATTATGTCTTAATGATTTTTAATTGTGTTAAGGTGTACATATCATGTATTCTTATTATTTAATCGTGTTTGATCTCAATAAGAGAGAATCCACATCAATAACTTCATGTTCGTAATGAACCCAAACTTTCAACCATGTCCCAAACATAAAAAGGAAATTTGGGACTAAAAAGCAATTGAGTCAGCAACTTTTCATCTCAGGAGCATGTTAGACTTGGATTTCCTTTGATGCAACTTGAGGAGACCTCATAAGTAATAAATAATAATAATAATAATGATAAAATTATAATATTCTATCATTGGGTTTCTAGAACTTTGCCTTCTTTTTTTTTTCCCTCGTTTTTGGAATTAGGAAAATGGAATCGGTTCGCGTTGAATGCAAGTCCTATGTGGAAACTTGGGTGATGGGTCCCATCCTTGATGAAGAAACATCACAGAAATCTACAAAAGTGATCTACAAAGTAAAATTAATTTCTTTTTAATCGCTCAATGAGGAAAACAGAGCTGGTGAAGACTGCTTCATTGCTTTCTTTTTTTTTTTTTTAAGTTCATTGTTTGCGAAGAAAAGGACAACCCTGTGATAATTAAATGAGTTCTTGGGGTATAAAGACCAATGAAAAATAAAATAGATCCAAATTATTATTTAGTTTCTGAGACCATTTAAACAATATATCTCACCAATCAAAGTCTTCACATTTCGTTTCGGGAACAAAAAGCCGTTCCCATATGAGAATTTGCCTATCATTCATCGACAGTTCAAAAATATATAAATTATTGTTTTATGATTTGTGCTCAGTATTCAGTTCCGAATAATTATTATAAAAAAAAAGAAAAAAAAAAGATAGTACTGGTCTCTTATAACTATTTTTTTGCGTCTATTTTAGGATAATAAACAAATATAAGGCTATTTTATTTAAGTAGCGTATTGAAAAATATTACATATATAAGGTGAGGATAGATAAAATCACATTTATAACCCTAAATAAAATCAAAGTTTCTTTTAATACTTTCCTTAATGATTTTATTTTTTAAAGTTCAAAACCGTTTTTTTAAGATAACCATTTTTAAAATAATATAAAATATGTAAAAAGGAAAAAACAAAAAACGTGCAAAAATTATATGTTTTCAAATAAAAAATAGTTGTATATGAATATAACTTATATTTCAGGATATTATACATATTATATTTCATAATATATATATATATTATATTTTTTGATATAATTTATATTCCCTCTCATTATATATGTTTTTATTGGACAAAAAAGTGCACAAATTAAATATTAAAGGAAAAAAATTGTTACAACCAAGTCCCATGTTCATAGCAAATTTTTTTCAAACAAAAAATTCAAATATAATATAATATAATTTATATTCCAGGATATAATTTATATCGTCGTGGAATATAGTTTATATTCCGGGATATAATTTATATTTCGTAATAAGGGGAAGGGTTGCACGCGTGAACAAATAGAAAAGTTTTAAATATCTATTCAATTGCCACAAAAATAGCTATATAATATTTTCAAACAGATTTTATTCATTTTTTTCCTCCTAAACGGTTAGCCACCAAAATAAATATTGTTCACAAGTATATTCTTTAAATGTTTTTGAATTTTTTTTTCAAATATTAAAAAAAACTATTACAATTGCCCAATAGTTAAAGAACCCACAAAAAAAAAGTACACTTTAATGATTTTTTTTTTTGGTTCAATAGCTTTTTTTTTTTTTATGCTTGACAAATAAACATTTTAAAATTATAAAGGTAGTATTGTATTTTAAAAAATACACATCAACATGTTCCTTATATATGTAATATTCTCCAATCTACAACTTATATATGTAATATTCTATGAAAATAGCCTTATATATGTAATTTTCTCATTATTAAAAGTTGTTGTACTTCACTTGAAAAATGTACAACCCACTAGGTTCTACTAAAAAAATAATGAAAATCACACAAGGCCTTGATTCTCCCTAATAAACAAATAAATACCAAAGCACGGTCTTGAAGCTGATCATGACAGTAGTAACACATATTTTGGCACATTGACATAGTTCGTATCAACCATTCTAGTTCCTAAATCCAAATAACTCATAAAAAAATGACATCGAACTTTATATATTTTATTCATGTGGACTTTGAGAAACGTAACGAACACAATAAAACAAACAACCCTTAATATAAATTATGTTTAAATTGGAACTTTATAATACTTAGCTAGCTTAATTTTTTTTAAAAGGGTAATTAGCTTAGTTATCTCTGACATGCTTGGAGGAATCTAATTATTGATATTGAGTTCCGAGATTTAGCATTATATTTCAGCATTAACTGCAATTTAATCATTTGGGTCTTATTAGTAACTTGCTTTGAATTTTATTTTGCAACAAAACTCTACATAAGCATTCTCACAGCTTATTTTTTATGTAAAACTTTTTCTTTCCTTCTCTAGTTAGATAAAAGTAAAAGATTCAAGCCATATCACGAACACCTTTTAGAGTCGAAACTGAAATTGACTAAGGCAAGCCTTTTATTTCCGTTTAGTTATCATTCAAACATAGACTAGATGGACTCAACGCCCTCAAAAAGCCATCCAAGTCCAAGTAAAAACGAATATCATTAGTCATTACCTATTCAATTGATAAATACAATCATGAAAATCTCCAAGTATGTTTTCATAGTATAACTAGTTGAGGTTACGCGTTTCGCGCGTGTAAAACATATATTTAATTTTATGTGATAAATTCTAAAATTTAATTTAAAATTTTAAGTGATTATAATAAAATAATATTTTTTTGCTAAAAAAATAAATATTGTAAAAAGATTAATTTTTTTTACAATTAAAATAGGCATTTTTAATAATATGAAATGAAAAAATATCAAATTTTAAGAATCTAAAAGAGACAAAATAAAAAGAAAGAAATAACTTTTTTTAGGCAAGTACAATTAAAAAACAACGGTTAGAACAATTTTGAACAAAAAAATTTAAAGGAAAAAAATTTTACAAGAAAGCCCCCAATAGTTTGTAACAAAATTAAAAAAAAAAAGCCTGAAGAAACACATTTTTTACGTCAAGATCCAGTGTCAAAACTGAGAAAAAGTAGTAAGAAAAAAAAAAGTTGATATAAAAGAGAAAATCAGTAGAAAAAGAAAGGATTTGATATAGAGGGAAAAATAAAAAATAAAAAAAAAGGAAAGAAAAGAGTAAAATATCAATAAAAATATTTATTTTTCAGTCCTATTTTTAAAAGAGGGGCAAAAAATAAAAAAAAATTTTAATCCTTTTTAAGATATTAATATATAGATACATACAAAAAAAAAAAATTAAATCTAATAAGAAAAAGTATATCACAATAGGTATCTATAGATTAATCACAAAAAATAAAATCAACGGTGGTGATAGAATAATTTCGATACTCGAGTGGTAAGAAAAATATAATTGAAGTCAAAGAGAGAAATAAAAATATTTATTTTTTAGTATACTTTTAAAAGAGGGTAAAAAATAAAAAAAAAATTTATTTTTTAATATTTATTCAAGATATTAATATATAACTATGAATTTTTTTAAAAAAAATATAATGAGAAAAAGTATATCACAATGGTCTATAGATTAAGCACGAAAAAATAAAATCAGCGGTGGTGACGGAAAAAAATTTCGACACTCGAGTGGTAAGAAAAAGATAATTAAAATCAAGAAGAGGATTAAAAGGAGAGAGAAAATTACTTAAATACAAATTAAATATATTTATTTTTTAGTCTCTATTTCAGGGGCTAAATCTCTTTATTGGTGTAAAAAAGAAATTTGTGGGCCCTTTTTGTCATGATTGTTGCCGAATTTGGACAAAAAAAAACATTTTTTTTTAAATAGAAAGAGTTATGGAGCAACACGTGTCACTCCCTAGTCCATTTGGGGATGAAAATTTCGTTTTGAATGAAATTCAGACGCACTATCAACACTTATTATATAGTAGGATACTAGTATTGGGTACGTGCCTCAGGCACGTGTGAGAATTAATAATAAATATGTCTAATAATTTTGCATGGGGATTTGTAGTTAAATAACCTAATTTTAGAATCTATTTTAAAAATGTCCATAATTTTTTTTAAATTGTTAGTTTTCGGTATATATATTATTTACCATGGTTACAAGATAAAATACCAGCTAAAAATTACTGGTGTTTTATCCACTTACTATGGTAATTTATCTGTTTATAAAAAAATATATATATAGGTATATCGATATATTATCATGGTAAGTAGATAAAATTCAAGCTAAAAATAGTTGGTATTCCATCCGCTTACCATAGTATTTTTTTTACTTATCAAGAACGGATCATTCACCTAATTTTAAAAAATTATAGACATTTTTTAAATATGGCCTAAAAATTGGACTATCTACCAAATTTTTTTCTTCCATATCAATAGATTATAAATTTATTGTGTCTGAAGTAAATAAAAAAGTAAATTGTTTGAAAATCAAAATAATTAGAAGAATTAAATTTTAAAGTGTGTTAAGTAAATAATCCATTTTGCAAGTAGCTTGGTTTTTAAATAATAGTCAAATTAAGGTTTGAAAAAAAAAACAGTTAATAATTTGTAAAATAAAATTTAATAAAAATAAAACATAAACAGTCAAAAAGCTAAAAACTTGCACTAAGTAATTGATTTGACATTTCAACAATTATAACCGGAGAATGCTTTGTGGAAAAAGTATCAATGCTTATTGGGCATTGAGCTGTCCAAAATTCAGTGGGACCACCACCCCCCTTCCCCTATAAATCCCAATCTTTTTTCCAAAGCTCTCTCACACAAACATTTGAGACTTGAGAGTTGAGAGGCAGCACAAGAGAGAGACTGACGTCACGCAAAAAAAAAAAAAAAAAAAAAAAAAAAAAACAACAACAACAACAACAACAGAGCCGAGATGGCGGAGAAGACGACGAGCGCCGGAAGCATATTTCCAAAGAAGAGGAAATCCGTGAAGAAGATGATGCTTGAATCCATACTCAAATATTTCCTCGGCTTTTTCTCTGCCTCCGAAGCCGAAGCTCAACACTCCAACAATAACAACAACAAAACACATCCATACCCATATCACACCGAGCCCCAGAACGGTTACGGTTTCAGTCACTACAAATACAAATAAATAGTTGAAAAGACAAGGCCATGCTCTTTCTTGTCTTGTACTTTTTTTGTTCTTTTGGGCTTGCTCTGCTTTTCTGATCTGCGTTTCTACTTTTCAGCTCTATTATTTGTGTGAAAAATAAAAGGGAAATGAAATGTAGTCTTGTTGTCATGATATATATATGAAAATAAATTGGTTTGCGTTCTGACGATGGCGAATGAATGGAATGGAATGGATTTGATTCCAACGGTGACGGGAACAAAAACGACCATGCCGATTCGATTTAGCGCCTTAAAAAGCGCGTGGCAATTACGCCCCCTTTGTTTTTAGGACCGACCCATTTTGATTAAAGATTTTTCGGGTCCTATTCTCACGGCGGTGGGACCCACGTTTCAGTGGACACGTACATGATGAACCGAGCAAATTGAGTTCCTGTGAGCCCCACTTGGGCCTTTTGGCCTTCACCGTTACCTACCGGAGCCCGACGTTTTTGTTTTTATTTTTATTATTTTTTTAAACTTTTCCCTTTTAACTAATTACTACAAAGAGGAGTGTATTAAGGGAGCTGAATGAGCACTGTTCATTTTGGTGTTTTATTTTCTTTGCATTTGTGTGTGTGTGTGTGTTTTTTTAATTTCTTTATTTGTTTTAGAAGGTGTGTCTTGTTTTCTGTTCTTAAATCCTCGTCTTTTTTTTTTTAGAATTTGAGAAATGATAATCCGAAGGCTGCCATATTTTCACTTTAATTGCTAGTTTAGAAAAATAAATAAATACTCAGAAAATTTCTTTGGATTTGACCGACATTTATGTGGTATGTTGCTGATAAGGACACTTCTAAATTATAATTGTTTATTTGTTGGCAGCTTTTTTTTCTTTTTCAGGAAATTTTATGGTGAAATTTTTTTTAATAAAAAATAATTTTAAATGGTGAGATTCATATTTTTAAAATGTGAGACTTACTAAAAAAATAAAATTGACGGTCTATAATTATTATTCATCACAAAAAAAAACCCATCACAGAAGTATTTTTTTTTTCCTGTTAATTATCGCTATCCACCTCGGAGCATAACAAGTGATTGAAATTGAAAGTACAAAGTATCTCAGTTTTCATTATTTATTCCTTTAATAAAGTTTGAAGCTTTTCATAACTTCCAAAATGTCCAAATCGTTTTCCTTTTTCTCTTTTTTGTTCTCCTTTTAATATCCTCAAATTGACTCTCCCTCCATCCCGCTATGTGCACACTTATATATATATATATATATATATAATGAGCTTGTATTTGTGACGTACATTATGTTCATTCAAGTGTCGATTGGCCCTTTAACAATGTTGCCGAGAATTTGAATCGAAATTTCCGATTGAATCAGTAGAAATTTCTCCAAAGCTGGCACCGATATTGATCCTATAAGACCATCTTAAAAAATTAAAGCCAAGAATCTTGGGGTACAATTACAAATACAACATAGACTAGGCTTTACAATCAATTAAATATTTCGGTGGACCCAAAAGAATGTGATAAGCGACCTTGAACTACGCTTTACAATCAATCAATTATTATAAGAGAAACAAGTGACTTTATTATTAATTTATTTCCATACTCAAGTGTGTGTGTGTGTCATTCTTCTAAAACTGAAAACCGTCTTGGAAGTTAAAAAAAAAAAAAAAAAAACCGTCTTGATCTTGTAGGCCATAATTATAAAGAAAATGAATCTCGATTAATCACAAAATTCACAATGACTTCATTCATTAAACAATTGCATGAATAGGACGAAGTCTACTTATGTATAGGGCATGCATTAATAAGAGCCTTCTTTTAAGTTCATGGAAGAAAAAAAAATGCTATTTAGCTCAACTATCTCACAAACCATCTGAGCTCAAGAAATATCAAATAACATTACTAACATAAACTGATTAACATAATTAATCACTCATCATGACCAAAAAATCCTTTTTTTTCCTAGAAAGTTATAGCACAACGTAACGTCATACAACATGTCGCCTGGTCAATAAATTGTCATAGAGGTAAAACCTTTATGAATACTTTTATAAGTTTGAACGAAGAGGACCAAAATAAGTTTGAAACATGAGAAATTTCTTGTTTAATTATTTATTTATATATTTTATTTTTCCCTCTTAGCTAATTACTACAAAGTGTAGTAGTGGCTGATATATAGTAGCACTGTTCATTTTGGTGTCTTATTATTTTCTGTCCGTATGTGTTTTTTTTTTTAATTTCTTAATTTGTTTTAGAAAGTGTAACGTTTTTTTTTTTTTTTAACACTTGTGTGTGCTTGTTTTCTTTTCTAAATCATCTTTCAACTATTTGATAAATGATAATATTCCAAAGGCTGCCATATTTTCTCTCTGATCACTAATTTAGAAAAATAAATACATAAATAAACAAATAGAATCGCCTAGAATTTTCACAAACCCCACTCATGTTGTGTGAACAACTTTGTAAATTAGGTTCTGCCGAAGCATATCAGACGAGAAAAATGGGGTATTAAAAAAATAAAAATAGAAAAGGTCGCGGCTGACTTAGAAGTTAGAAACGATATATATTTCGTTGGATTTGACATAATTAATTGTTTATGTCGGATATTGCTAAATATAGGACGATTCCAAATTCCAGTTGTTGATTTAAACAACAGCGCCTAATTTTTAACACTTAATTTAAATTAATACTAATTTTTCAAAAAAATATAACAAAATACTAAAAAAAATGTATAAATAATTAACAAATTGACTAATTACCCAATTATTTTAAAAATTTAGGTATTTATTCTTATTATTATATAAATTTGAATATTTTCCTACTTCACCCCTATTTTTTCCTATTAAGTAACACTATCTATCTCTTAGGGTTACCATAATAGGTGACTAGACTGAAGTGAAAGTATAAAGTATCACGGTTTTTCATTATATCTTATCTTATTTTACCATCTTTTCTAAGAATTAAGAATTAATAGGTTTCTTCAACTCTTGCCAAGAAACACCTAAGGAGAGGGCGGCGCGTGGTGTCCCCTACGGATGACATGTGGCGTCATCTATTTTTTTTTAAAAATTTTTTTCCTTAAAAGAAATGCATTTAAGGGCTCCTTTTAGGGGTTTCTGTGAAATTTTAATGGGCGTTTTTGCAAATTTTGAGGACCTTTTGTGCAATTTCTCTCTCTTCTCTCTTCTTATTTTAATTTTTTGTTTTAATCGTTTCCACGATTATTTTTTTGACGTAATGATTTCGAAATTTTTTTTTTCCTTGAGGCATAAATTCTTCCTAAAAATTAGTCTGCCCCGAGTACTTAATAAGACCAGATCTATATCTTGTCATAGAGGGCCGGCTCAAGGGTAAGACCTCCGGTAGATAAATGCCTGTATTATAGGGTAATAGTTATATTTTTTTTGCAAGACAGGGTAATAGTTATATATTTACTTTTTGTACGTGCATAAGAAAGCAATTTTAGTTTCCTTATTTTGTGGGGAAAAAGGTAGTGGGTTGATAAAGTTACGTGAGAAAATTATATACTAGTCAATCAATTGAATTCAATTTAATTTTCAAAACAATTAGTTAGTTAAAACACTAATAACTAATAACAAAAATCCCATTTAAAAACTTTTTAAGTCATCAACGTTTCTTATTCCAATTGAAATTACTCGCAAAGCACTAATGTGGATTGAACAATATTATTTTAGCTTTAACGTATAATTAGCTAAAATAAATAAATTCCAATATATTAGAAAAACTAATGTTTTATTACCCTAACAAATCCAATTTGTCATCCCCTGCTCTGTTACTGAACATCAGACAAAAAAAAAAAACAAAAAAAAAAGAGAGTTAATTTGACGGGTAAATTTTCAAGTTTTTGTTTTTCTTTCACTATTATTGTTTATTTTGTTCTTAATATTGTATTATATTTTCATCTAATGATCAATTTTTTTAATTATTTTTGTTCTAGAATGTACATTTTTTGTTATTCGTTTATTTTTAAGTAAAAAGTATGTTCAAAAAAAGATGAAAATAGAGCAATTAATTGAATCACAAATAAAAATAGAAAGATAGATCAGCTATATTATTTATTGAAAGAGGTATTCAAACAAATTTCGAGTTTACTGCCTCTCAAAAAACTAGAAAATCAAACATTTATATTTATAATTAGGCCTCTTCACAAGTCCCGCCCCCCAAAAACAATTGAGCCGGCATGCAGGTAGTTTGTTCTCATTCGGCATCTTCAGGTGAACCACCAGGGCCAGCTGCAATATGCACAAAATCTCATATATAAGAGTTAAACTATCTTTAGGGTTAGCTCGGAGGTCTGCAGAGAAGAGCTAAAACCTTATGAATACTTCTATAAGTCAGAACAATAAGAACCAAAAAAAGTTCACAACTTGAGAATTTCTAGTGCTAACTTGTCATTCAGGTTTGTGGAAAACTACAGGCATAATAATATATTAGCCTTCCACATGGTTTAAAATAAGAAATAAAAGCGAACATGCGTGTCTTACAATTGCAATGTTGTTTCCATTAAGCAAAATCTGGTCGAGCTTGGTTATCCGTCTTCCTTCAGCAGTAATCTCAATATTATTTCAACGAAGGAAAAGACAAAATTATAATCGTGAAGTCTCAAGACATTACGGAGTCCATTATATTGCTCATTTATTCTTCAATAATTCTAAAACATGCATAAAATGCAAGCAAAGAAAGATAGAGAATCAGAAATGAAAAGAGTGTTGAAGTCAAAAGCGTTACCTAAACTATTCTTGAAATAAGATCTCTAAAACCTCTAATGACAACATAGGCATTTGGGATCATTTTCCCCAATTTCTTTGTGAGGTAAGTTAAAGTAAAATTGCATACAACTTATATATCACACAAACCAGTTATATGTTAACCAACCTCTTCTTCACATAAATGTATGTAGACACAGAAGGGGATCACTTGACCCTGTTTTGGTTGTGAGAGAAGTTTAAACCCCAAAAAAAAGAAAAGAAAGGAAAATAAAAGAAAAAAGATGAACTTTTATATATTTACAATTTATTTATCTCGCATATATCCTACATGTAAACCAACTACTTCTTGTGAATATGTGTATGAAGACACAGTTGAAAACCAATGAGCCGAAAAGATCTAAAAAAACTCAAGTTTAGCAATTAGGACCATCTAGTGGTTTAGTCCACAAAGTTCTGGAGGCCTTCTTGCCAGTTCAAAGTTGGTAACACATAAGAGCCTGAACACGTAACTTGAACTTACTAATAGCTTTGGTCGGAATTTGTTAAGCAATCCCCGAGAGCCTGGAATTATTATATGGAATATCATTCCAAATAGACATTTCAGAACAGGACTAGACCGCAATAATTGAATCGTGCCAACACAAATTAACAAAATTAGGCCACAAAAGGCGCATTCTGGTAGTTATTTTCTTTTCCCTAGCAATGTTTCCAAGCCTTATGGCATTGCTTGCCAATGCCATTGATTTAGGAAACAACACAAGTTATAGTGAAGCTTACTATTTAGTAGGATTCATGCTATCACTACACGGATATAAGTAATTGGTCTTTTCAACTTGATCCGTTATCACCATCTTTTCATACTGGACTCTAAGTACGAGCACACGGAAAGAATCCAATCCAAGGCTATTATATTGTAGCCAAGTAAACATAAGATCTGCAATAATGGTGGGAGTGAAAAGGAACTCAATGCTACCATCCATTTCAAAGAAATCTCGGACTAGAGACCTCAATTCGATCACCACTTTTACGCCAAACGCAACTCGTGAAAAATTATAAGCAGAATTTCAATCTTGAACACTAATGCCGAATTTCAATGACTACAATTAAGGCGTACGGGTCTATTTCCTTCTATTTCTTACTACTCTTAACAAATCATTTACATTTTTAAGCTGATTCATTTATGAAATGCAAGTATTCCATACCGAAGAACACAAATTGCGCCATTAGCCTAACCAGCCCAAACCCAAAGATAAAAAACAAAAAAAACAAATCGTTTAAAACGAAAAAAATCAGTCTAACATGAAACAATTTGAAAATTTAAATAAAAAAAATCACAGTTAAAGAATGAACTCCCTAAAGTTTCAGTGACGTCTTCGAGGACCATATTGACATAAACATCGAAGCCGCGAAGAGTACCGACGAGCTCCTTGTCGCCCTTCATTATCACCCAGATTTTCGACCCTATGCACCGGTCGATCAACTCTGCGTTTCATCACCGTTCAAATTTAAAATTTTCCATTTGGGTTTTTTCCCGAGAAAGTGACATGATTTTTAGAAATGAAGAATGGATAGAGAGAGTAGGGGAAGAGTAATGCACCTGAAGGCAGAAGCTGTGAGGGATTGTTGGCCATGGAAGCACAGAGAGAGAGAGAGAGAGAGAGAGAGAGAGAGAGAGATATTTCACTTTTAGCCGCGCGACTATGCAAAGCAGAGTGAGCACAAGTCTAAATGTGCTTTTCAAGTTTAATTATTATTATTATTTTTGCAAATTGAACCTTGAACTTTACACCTTTTAGATCTAAAGTTAAACCAAAAAATTTATCTTCTTAGCATTTGTGTCTCTAGATCGCAACTTTGCGAAAAATTATTATTTGGTAGGATTTTTTTAAATATTTAAATAGAGTGTTATGTTATTTGTCGCCCTTAATTATAATCTCATAAAGATTTTACTATCACTTATTATATCTCCACAATAAAAAAAGACCAGTTAAGCAATTAGCCATTTTGAAAGTAAAATTTTTAGAATTTAGCCATAGTTTCACGAAATTAGAGATTTAGCCATAGTATGTAACATTTTTTGTGACATGTAACATATATATATGTAAAAAATATAACATGTAATATAAAATGTTACACTTTTACACGTATATATGTTTCATGTAACAAAAAATATTACATTTTATGGCTAAATCCCTAATTTCGTGAAACTATGGTTAAATCCTAAAAAATTACCCAAAAGTTTGGTTAAATGCCTAAAAAATGTAGTTTTTTCCATATTGTCGTTTTTGTTTATGTTGTCGTTTTTCAGTTTTTCTTCTTTAGTTGTATGTCATTTTATTATACATGTCGTTTTTAGTTTTCTTGTCGTTTTAAACATCAGTAGTTTTACAAACTGTTGTCGTTTTTCAACATCTTGTCGTTTTCTAGTTTTCTGTCGTTTCCAAACTCTTGTCGTTTTCTGATTTCCTGTCCAAAAAAAAAAAAAAGAAAACATCAATGGGAAATAATTTTCAGGAGTTATTACTGGCTTATTTTTCTTGTCGTTTTATTATAGTTTTTAAACTCAGTAGTTTTACAAACTGATGTCGTTTTCCAATATACTGCCGTTTTCTAGTTTTCTGTCGTTTTTCACCTTACTCTCGTTTCCAAATTTTTGTCGTTTCTTGATTTCCTGTCGAAAAAAAAATAGAAAATAATCTTCAGGACTTATTATGTCGTTTTTAGTTTTCTGGTCGTTTTTAAACATCAGTAGTTTTACAAAGTGAGGTCGTATTCCAATATACTGTCGTTTCTAGTTTCCTGTCGTTTTTCACCTTACTGTCGTTTTTTTATTTTCTGTCGTACAAAAAAAAAAACCATCAATAGGAAATAATTTTGAGGAGTTATTGCTCCCGCACCTCTTCGCCGAACTCCCCGCCTCCGTCTTCGCTTAACAGAGCTATTTCGCCTACCTCGTCCTCGACTCCCGAGTCTTCCTCCTGACGGCGCCGAACCGATCGTCGAAAAAGCCGTGCGCGGCGAGCTGGAGCACGATGGCGGTGGTGGCGTTGTCGATAACGTCGACCTTGTCGGCGTGCTTGCGATTTTCTGAGGAGACCTAAGCCAATCATTTTTTTTTTCTTTTAAGTTTATGTTGTATGGATGTTTTTATTTGATAGATTATGGTTTTTGTTTTGTAAGATCTACGCCAATCATTTTTGGTTTTTGATGGATAATTGCTTTGGTAAGTTTAACGTTTCTATGATTATTGAATTGCATTATTTTATCTTTGATTGAATCTGGGCAGTGATTTCTTTTGTTTTCTGACTTTTTTCTTCTGTTTTTGGTGAGGTCATAAGTGAAATAATTGATAAATAAGTTTTGTTCGTTTGATTTTGGTTGAATCTCAATTAGGCCTAAATTTGCATTCAAGATTTTAAGGCAGTAAATAAAAGAATTTTTTTTTAAGTGTTTCCAGCAAAAAAACAAAAACAAAAATTTAAGGCAGTAATTTAGGCTTTTAAGGGTTTGAAATATGGAAGGACAGTCATGGTTATGGCCTGGCGTGGAAGAGACAAAGAAGGAAAAGAAAAAAAAAAAAAATTTAAGTATGGTGATGCCTATAGTAGTTAATGAGCATTCCTTCTTATAGCTAATTATATAGAATAATGGTACACATCAGTCTATTTTTTTGTTCTTGGTTCCCACTAAAAAATCTTCCAAGATTTTACTATCACTTTCTAATATTATATCTCCATAATAAAAAAATGTAGTTTTTTCCACCTTGTCGTTTTTGTTTATATTGTCGTTTTCAGGTTTTTTTTTTTTTCTGTAGTTGTATGTCATTTTATTACATATGTCGTTTTCAGTTTTCTTGTCGTTTTTAAAAATCAGTAGTTTTACAAACTGATGTCGTTTCCAATATACTGTCGTTTTCGACTTCTTGTCGTTTTCTAGTTTCCTGTCGTTTTTCACTTTACTGTGGTTTCCAAATTCTTGTCGTTTTTTTTTTATTTCCTGTTGTTTTTCACCCCACTGTCATTTCTTAAGCTACTGACGTTTTACCGAAGTTCATATGGTTTTTCCAATTGCATGTCGTTTTTTCAACTTCGCCAAGTGAATGTCGTTTTTCAAAGTTCATGTTGTTTCTTTTCTATCCCTATCACATTTTCATAACTTCTCCACTACTAAAATACTTTAATAATCAAAAAAAAAAAAAAGACATGCTCAATTATTTATTACTACAAACATATACTCAAGTAATAATAAAAATAAACTAAATATTTTATTCAAAATACCACTAACTAAATAAACAAATATTTACAAAAGCTATAAACTAGTATACATAAAAAAATATATTCACAAAAAAGTATCACAATAAAACACCAATACCACAACATAATCACCAAAACTACCATCTCCTAAAAAATTATCCACAAAAACTGATCGTTAATCAACAAACTATATCCACAATATCAATAATTATCATTAAAAAAATATCTATAATACCTGGAAAAAAATATATCGTCAAAAAATGACCCTAAACAAAAAATTATTGCAAATCCTGCAAAAATTATCCAAAACCTATTCAATTACTAAAAATATATTTACATATATTCACAATTATCCTCACAATAACCATAAATTAATAAACAATTTTCAAATATTCAACAATAACTAATCCACACAATAATTATTATAATAACAAATATTTAACAATTATAACTAATCACATAATTGTCGCATATAGGGGCGGTGCTGCGGGGGACAGGATGGCACGGGGTGGCATGGGCAGGACGCGGGGGCACCAGAGAGGTGCGGCTAGAGAAGGGCGCAATAGGGTGAGAGGTGCGGAGGAGGGGCGTGCTAGCAAGGGGGAGCCCATGAGGCACTTGTCTACACTGCTTAGCATACTTTGATCTTGGCATCACTGCAGTGCCCAGTCCAAGGTAATGACTCAAGCTACTTGACCCTCGCATCACAAGCCAAAATTATGTGTTAATTAAGAATTGTGAAGACCAATTGTAACTATTCAACCTATAGATCAAATGTTTAATTTTTGGAGTCGTGGATTGAATTATTCCCCACTTCAAATTCTATTTTGCATCTTATATTATGTACTACTTCTCTATTGTAAAATCTTAATGTGGATGACATTCTCTTAAAAGACTAAAAATTCAATCGAGAGTCCAATTCATGAAGTAACTTCAGATATGTACCACGCGCTACCTACTGCATAACATGATCAAATCATAAGAACTTATAATAAATATCTAATTTTAAAAGTTAATTTATACAAATATTTAGTTAAGATTTATTTATATATATAATCAAAGTAATCCAATTAAGATTACGCGATAGTGATTATTTTCTAAAAATTTGTTATTTTCTTAAAATTTCTCATTCAAAAATGACTATTTACCTAATTGGCTCCATTTTTTTTTCTTACAACATGTTCTTTACTATTGTTGTTTTTTTTTCCCCCCTTACAACGTGTTCTTTACTATTGTTGTTTTTTTAATTAAATATCTGTTTTTAAATATAGTCTACATGTTAATCAATAAAATACCTAACTAAATAAATAAAATAATTGGTATATCAATAAATTATTCTGCCATATAGATGATATAGAGAGAGACAATAATTTTAGATATTCGATTAAACTCTAAATTTTCACATTAAATTTCATAGGATTTTAATTTTCTAAAACATGACTACTAATGTCGTTTCTTTTCTTTTTGAGACTTATTAAAGAACATTCATTCTATTATTTAGTTACATATAGGTTTGCAAATAATATTAATTGAGCAAAACATTCTCGCACTAACTTAAAAACGGGAACTTCTTTCCTGAGTTAAAAAAAAAACAAAAAAAAAAAAAACAAAACTAGAGAATTTTTCATTAATAAGTAATAAAAATCACATGTGGCATTTGCTTTCCAGCATGTATTTTGGCATATAATTCAAATCCACCATTCTTTCCCAATTACAAATAAGAAAATGAAAGCAAACTATATACTTTATTTCAAATTTTTATTTTTCTAATGTCATATTTTTTACTTTAAATAACGTAAAGAACATAATAAAATAAACAACATTAATTTTGTAATACTTAATACTTATCGTGTTCCATATAATATTGTATATGAGAGATACAACAATGTAATGAGTTGATCTTATATATTTAAACTAATCGGTTATTACATATTTTTATGTTGTTGCGAACTTGCGATGCTCTTTTATAATGTTATATTGGCATACTAATAAGTGAAGCATTACAAAACATTACAACAAGCCCCATAAGCAATCTCTACCTAAATATTATCACCATGTTAATCGTTTGAAAATAACTAACCATAACTCGCTTTTAACTTCGCCGTACAACAAAACTTCACATAAGAATTCTCAAATCTTATTCTTCATGTAAAACTTTTCCTCTCCTTCTCTGGTTACACAAAATAAAATTTTCAATAAGTCAGCAACTTTATGATTAGTGCTACATATTTAATACGTACAAGGAAACTCTAGGACTAATAAGCCCCTCAACTTCATAATCACCGCTACATATTCAAAACTAACCATCGCAATTTGAGTACCGCGAAATTTCGTGTTAATTATATCATCAAATTACTACTTATTTAGAAATTGTGTATAATTCTATCTAAATAGGTCTTGTTACACTCCAATTTATTAGACTCAATTAGATATATTTAGTTGAAATCAATAAGTTTTCAATTATATTTTGTAAACTGAAAAAAAATAATAATAAAACTTAGTCTTGATATTGTATATAGAGGAGTGTTATTGTCTGATGATAGCATTTTCGTTATATATAATTAGGACGGTAATTCTTATGTCACGTGACAAAAATTATGAGATAATTATTAATTAATTTTGAATACATGTAAATGAGTGTTAAACATATTTCAATTGTGTATATTTATTTCTAACTCAATCAATAATTATGTCTTAATAAGTTTTAAATGTGTTATCGTGTTCATGTCTTATACACTTATTATTTAATTGTGATAACAGTGTTTGATCCGAGTATAACAATACTCGATAAAAGAGAAGAATCCAGACCACTAAGTTGGTGTTTGAACCTAAATTGCGGACCCTATCCAAAACAATAACACAAAAGGGAAATTTAGAATCGGATGAGTCAGCAGTTTTGTCTTGAGCATGTGAGAGACTTTTTGGCATTTGAGCGACACCTCCATAACGTGTCATTTAATAAAATAACTAATAAAACTATAATATTCTGTCATTGGGTTTCTAGGAAACTAGGACTTGGCTTTTTTTTTTTTTTTTGGTCCCTCATTTTTGTAATTAAGCTATTGGAATCGGTTCGTGTTGCATGCAAGTCCTATGTGTGGAAACTTGGGTCCCATTCTTGATGAAGAAACATCACAGAAATATACAAATTAAAAGTAATCTACAAAGTAATATTAATTTCTTTTTGATGGCTCAATGGGAAAGCCAGAGCTGGTGAAGACTGCTTCATTGCTTTTTCTTTTTTCTTTTACGTCATTGTCGTTTGCGAAGAAAAGGAAAACCCTGTGACAACCAAATAAAATGAATAACCGGAAGAGTCTTTTTAAGTAAAATAAAATAAATGAAATGCCATTTAATTGTCTTTTTAAGTTCTTGGGGTATAAAGACGACTTCAAAATAAAATAAATCCAATTTATTATTTAGTTTCTAAGGCCATTTTAAACTATATATCTCATTCTCACCAATCAAAGTCTTCACATTTTGTTGATGGGGAACAAAAAGCCGTTCCCCGGTGAGAATTTGCCTATCATTCATCGATAGTTCAAAAATTTATAAATTATTGTGCTCAGTATTCAGTTCCGAATTATTAAAAAAAAAAAGAAAAAAAAATCAGATACTGGTCTCTTATAACGATTGTTTGTGTTGTGTCCGTTTTAGAATTAAAAAATTGTTGTATTTCACTTGAAAAATGTACAATCCACTCGCTAGGTTCAACTAAAAAATAATGAAAATCACACAGAACCTTGATTCTCCCAAATAAATAAATAAAAGCACGGTCTTGCAGCTGATTATGACAGAAGCAAATATTTTGGCACATTGACTTTAGTTCACATCAACCATTCTATTCCCTAAATCCAAATAACTCATAAAAAAAATGTCATGTGGACTTTAAGAAACGTAACGAACACAATAAAACAAACAAACTTTATATAAAACACCATGTTTGTTTGAATTGGAACATTATAATATTAGCTAACTTAATATTTTCGAAAGGGTAATTGGCTTTAATTATCTCTGACACGCTTGCAAGAATCTAAATTGATTCTGAGTTCCGAGATTTAGCATTATATATATTTCCGCATTAACAGTATTTTATTTTTTAATCATTTGGGTCTTATTAATAACTTGCTTTGAATTTTATTATGTAACAAAACTTGCATACGCATTCTCAAATCTTATTTTGTATGCAGAACTTTTTATTTCATTTTCTAATTAGATAAAAGTAAAAGTTTCAAGCCATCTGAACACCTTTTAGCGCCGAAACTGAAATTTACTAGCTAGCTAGATGGACTGAAATTTACTAGCTAGCTAGATTTTCATGATTGTATTTATCAAGATAAGCCTTTTATTTCCTTTTAGTTCATCATTCAAACAAAGACTAGCTAGATGGACTCAACACCCCCAAAAGCCATCCAAGTCCAATTAAAATCGAATATCATTATTCATTAACTATTCAATATTGATAAATACAATCATGAAAATCTCCAAGTACGTTATCACAATTCACACGGTTTAATTTTGTCCTGTCCCGCAGCAACAAGGAGAGAAACTCTACGGTTTTAAATTTTAACCTGATTCTCATAAAAGATACAAAGAATACACTAGATTTGCTTAATCAAAATCAAGAAATATGATAAACGCTCGTGATTATATATATATATATATGTATATATATCTTGATTATTATCTATCAAAATAATTTGTCAACATATTAATTACTAGTGAACCAATATTGTAGAGGCTTTTCGGGTGTCTTTTCGTGTCTTTTGGGGGAGAGTTGGTGGTGAGTCGCTTTTCATTTGGGTTTTGGATTTTGGGGCCCATTAATGTTGAGAAAACATCCAAAATAACTAAGGATGAATTTCAAAATAAAGTCATTTTTTATATCACTTAATAATCTATACCCCATGTAGTGTGCTCCTTTTCCTTCCATCTTATGTTTGTAGTGTAAATTTTGGGGTATAAATAAAAAGTGCAACTCACATAGGGTATAGATTATTATTGTGTCAATAATGAGACATTCTTCAAAATCCCCCAAATACTAATAGAGCACCAATGTGATGCCCCAAGGTCAAATATAAGTGAATTTATAAGTGAATTTTTGAATAATAGTTTGATAAAGAAATTCGTTAAATTTATTACAAATATGTAAATTAAGTCCGGGGCATTTTCTTATATAACGTTGGTTATTTTTAAAATCAATTTTTTTTCTCCAAATATATAATTTGCTTGTTAACTGTTAATTTACGAGCACGTCCAGTGGAATTCTTAAAAAAAAAAAAGCCTCTATGAAAATAAGTTCGACAGAAAATGATGATTTGTGGTCAGTAAAAATGTGTTGGCAAAATGAATCCGGTACTGGTCAGTTAAGATGATTGTTTTTGTCTTTAATTTGGAAAGACTTGATTAATTGAGTGGAAAAAGTAGAACATTTGTATATATTTTTTAATTTCTTTTTGGGGATTAGGGAAAGACGGATAGCAAATTAAAGCATAATCTAGCTAGTATTTAAATTTTAAACCATTTTAATTTAAACCAAAGTAGTAAAAGCTTGCTATATATTATATTATCCAGTCGCTACTTGCTACTAGAGATGAAAGTTTATGAAATTTCTTGTTGGGTAATTCTACACAAAATAAGAGGTAAAAATAAGAGAAAAATTGATAACTGACACGTTTTAAGGTCTCCAGTACAGCCACCAACACCATCATTAAAAGAAAAATTAAAAAATAAAAAAAATTGTATGAATCTAAACACGCATCTAAAGTAACAAGTTCTATTGTAAGCAAAAACAAGAACCCCCCAAGTCTTTTTTTTTTTTAATTTCAGGGACATTTTCTTTTTTTAAGAAAAATTCTGTAGTGAGTTTTTTTTGTGGTGATAAATAATTTTAAATACTCAGATTTACGTTTTTAAGACGTGAGACTTACCAAAAAAATGAACTCGACGATTCAGAATTATTTCCAAAAAAAAAAACCTATCACATAAATATCCCTTTTTCAAGGTGGCTGAGTCATTTAGCAAAAAAAAAAAAAAGGTGGCTGAGTCGGCGTTTTATATAATATAATAATAATAATAATAATAGTAAACTAAAATTAAAAATGGAGAGTTTCCAAGTGGGACCAAAACCCTTCCTTCTTTATATATGTATCAAATCCGAATCTTTTTCCAAAGCTTTCTCACACAAACATTTGAGAGCCAACAAAAAAGAGCGAAAAAAAAAAAAAAAAAAACCACAACAGAGCCGGTCCGATGGCGGAGAAGACGACGAGCGCGACGGAAATGATGGTCCGGTTGAAGGCGAAGAGCGGAAGCATATTTCCAAAGAAGAGGAAATCCGTGAAGAAGATGATGCTTGAATCCATACTCAACTATTTCCTCGGCTCTTTCTCTGCCTCCGAAGCCGAAGCTCAACACTCCAACAACAACTACAACAAAACACATCCATACCCATATCACACCGAGCCCCAGAACGGTTACGGTTTCAGTCACTACAAATACAAATAAATAGTTGAAAAGACAAGGCCGGTTCTAAATGCTCTTTCTTGTCTTGTACTTTTTTTGTTCTTTTGGGCTTGCTCTGCTTTTCTGATCTGCGTTTCTACTTTTCAGCTCTATTATGTGTGTGAAAAATAAAAGGGAAATGAAATGTAGTCTTGTTGTCATGATATATATATGAAAATAAATTGGTTTGCGTTCTGACGATGGCGAATGAATGGAATGGAATGGATTTGATTCCAACGGTGACGGGAACAAAAACGACCATGCCGATTCGATTTCGCGCCTCAAAAAGAGTTTGACGAGTCAGGCTTAGGAGTGAGTTAGAACCGACCCATTTAGATTTTTCGTAGGGTTGTGCAAGAAACCGATAACCCGATCAACCCGCGACCCAATTCGACGACCCGACCCGATTCAACCGAACTCAATTCAGATTCAACTCAACCCAATCCAACCCGCATATTTATATATTATGTCATATTTTTTTTCTTAAGAAAAAAAAAATATACCCAATCAACCCAACCCGACATCTTAACGGGTTGTGTTGTGTTGGGTTGATATTATCACAGGGTTGGGCTATGTTGAAATTTTTTCAACCCAACCACATCGAGTTGGGATGGGTTGAATAAGCTAACCTATCCAACCCAACCCGTGCACAGTCTTAATTTTTTGAACCACCCCGGAGTGCCTGCGGGCCCCACTTGGTAAATTTACTTACGGGTACGTTCCGGGTCCCGACGTTTTTGTTTTTATTTTATTTTATTTTATTTTGTTTATTTTTCCCTCTCGACTAATTACTACAAAGTGAAGTGTACTGTTCATTTTTTGGTTTTATTTTCTTTAGATGTTTTTTTTTAAATACTAATTTCTTTATTTGTTTTAGAAGGTGTATTTTGTTTTGTTTTCTAAATCCTCTTTTTTTTTTTAAAAAAAAAAAATTTTGAGAAATGATAATCTAAAGACTGCCATATTTTCACTTTAATTACTAGTTTAGAAAAATAAATAAATAGACTCAGAAACCAGCTCCTCTTTTGTAAACAACTTTGTAAATTAGGTTCAGCCGAAGCATAGAAAAATGGGATATTAAAAAAAATAAATAAATAAGGACACGGCAGCCTTAGAGTTACAAATTATATATATTTCGTTCCAGCAAAAAGAAAATTATATATATTTCGTTGTCCCAGCAAAAAAAAAAAAAAATATATATATATATATATACATTTCGTTGGATTTGACTGATATTTATATGTTATATAAATATATGGCTAATAAACTAATAAAGGCACTTCTAAATTGTTTATTTGTAGTTGGCAGCTATTTTTTTCCTATTAATTAACACTATCCACCTCGGAGCTTGATAATAACAAGTGACTAGACCCGAATTGGAAGTTTTCATTATTTATTCCTTCAGTAAAGTTTGGGGCTTTCCATTCCCAAACGTCCAAATCGTTTTTCCGTTTTCTTTTTTTGTTCTCCTTTTAAGGAATATTTTCAAATTGACTCTCCCTACCTCACGCTATGTGTACGCGCTTTTATATATATATAAATATTATATATATATATAATGAAATTGTATTTGTGATGTACAATATGTTCTAGTGTCAATTGGCCCTTTAGCAATGTTGCCAAGACTTTGAATCGAAATTTCCGAGTTAGTGGAAATTTCTCCAGGCCAGCACCGTTATTGATCCCTATAAGACCAACTTAAAATGCTATGCTTATATTTGGGAAGGCCCATTCTATCCTTTGTTTTTAATGGAAAAAATATTTGAAAATAGTTTAAAATAGTTTGAAAAAAAATAATGTTGAATTAGTCTGACTTTGCGAATTTCGAGATGATATAAATAGTTAAAATTTAAAAATATTGTATATGGATTTGGAAAGTTGAAAAAAAAGATTGAAAAAAATAGAATAGAATGGAATGGTTTGTAGGATTAGAAAATTGAATGGTTTAGAATAGTATGGAATGGAATAAAATGGAATTAGTGTGATGATTTGCCTAAACATGGGTAACAATCCTGGGATACCAATGCAACATATACATAGGCTTCAAAATCAATTAATTATGGGTGAAGTAGGCAAATACCCAGAATTTATATAACAATAAAAATAAATACTCAAATTTTTAAAGTAATTGAGTTTCTAGTCAATTTGTGAATTACTTGCACATGCTTTTGGTAACTAAATGAATTGCCATCACTAGCTACTGTGTAAGTAATTGAATTATTTGAATAGTTGATTACATTCTTCAAAAGATTTGGTGATAACTTACATTAAGTTTTACAAATTGAGTATTCACTATAATTTCTCATAATTATTTCGGTGGACCCATAAGAATGTCGTCAGCGACCTTAAACTACGCTTTACAAGCAATCAATTATTGAAATAGAAACAAGTGCCTTCATTATTAATTTATTTTCTTACTCAAATGTGTCATTTTTTTAAACTGAAAACCGTCTTGATCTTCAAGGCCATAATTATAAAATAAATAAATTAAAAAAAAAAGAATTTTGATTGATCACAAATTCACAATGATTCAATATTTCCATTCATTAAACAATTGCATGAATAGGACGAAGTCTTCTGACGTATAGGCATGCATAAGAGTCTTCTTTCAACTTAATGGATGACAAAATGTCATTTAAGAGTCTTCTTTCAAGTTTAAGGAAGAAAAAATGCCATTTAGCACAATTGTATTTACCTCAACTATCTCACATAGATAGACCCTATTTGTGGGTCTTACAACTACCCTCTATGCCAGATAGTTCAACGTGACACAATTGTACCAAATAGCATTGCTCTAATCTATTCGAGTAAAATAACCATCTTTTTGGTGAAGAAAACAATTATCCTCCTTTCCTTCAAGCTTTATGAAATTAGCATTCATATGGTTTTCGAAGAAAAACACATGAAAATTTCACTAGAAAATTATCTTTTAGCCAGAACGAGGGGGAAAAAAAGCATCTGAGCTCAAGAAATATTTAAGGGAACATTACTAACATAAACTGATAAACATAATTAATCACTCACCATGACCCAAAAAATCCTTTTTTCCCCCACTTTCTTTTCAAAGTCTGATAACACAAATAGACTGATACTAGAAAGTTATGCCACAACGCACCGTCATACAACATGTTGCCTGGTCAATAACAAAGCACCAGAGATGAGCATAGTTGAGGCATAAGTTCTTCCTAAAAATAAGTATGCCCCAAGTACTTGATAAGAACGGATCAATAACTTGTCATAGAGGTTGTTTGTTCTCATTCGGCATCTTCAGGTGAACCACCCGGGACCAGCTGCAATGTGCACAAAATTTCATAGGGTTTAATCTATTGTTCTTTTTTGTAAAAGATTAGCATAGGAAAGCTAAAACCTCTACGAACACTTTCTATAAGTTGGAACAAAAAGGGCCAAAATAAGTTTGGAACATGAGAAATTTCTTGTGCGCTTTGCCATTCAAGTTTCTGAAAAACTTCAGGCATAATAATATTGGTAGACTTACGCTGTCTAACATAAGAAATAAAAGCAATTTGTGTGTCTTACAATTGCAATGTTGTTTCCATTAAGCAAAATCTGGTCGAGCTTGGTTATCCGTCTTCCTTCAGCAGTAATCTCACTGTCATTTCAACGAAGAAGGAAAAGACAAATTAGGATCATGAAGCCTTAATGCATCATAGGGTTCATTATATCACTGATGTATTCTTTCATGATTCTAACAAATGCATAACATGCAAATGACAAAAGAAATAGAGAATCAGAATTGAAAAGTAGAGAGTATTAAAGTCAGAAGCACATTATCTAACTGTTAAGTACAATATTCCCTAAAACTCATCTATCACCACAAAGTATGAATACATTAACAAACCAATTGCTTCGTTAAGGCATAGTAGAAAACCATTGAGCCAAAGAGATCTTAAAAAAGAAAAAAAAAAATAATTTAAGCATTTAGGGCAACAATCTATTGAATCCACAAAGTTCCAGATGCCATTTCCCAGTTAGTAATGCCTACGAGCACAGACGCCTGACTCAAACTTACTAACACCACTTGCTTTGGTTGGAATTTGTTAAGTAATCTCCAAGAGCCTGGAATTTTTCGACAGTATATCATTTCAATTTCAGATACAGATTCCATAACTTGACTATAACGAATAATTGAAAGTGCCAACACAAGTCAACAAAATTAGGCCACAAAAATCGCATTCTGGTAGTTATTTTCTTGTCCCTAGCAATATTTCCAAGCCTTATGGCATTGCTTGCCAATGTCATTGATTAAGGAAACAACACAAGTTATTGCGGAGCTTGCTATTTAGAAGGATTCATCCTACCACTATACGAGATATAAGTAATTGGTCATTTCAACTTCATCCATTATCACCATCTTCTCATACTGGACTCTAAGTACGAGCACACGGAAAGAATCCAAGGCTATTATATTGTAGCCAAATAAACAAAAGATACGCAAAATTGGTGGAAGGGAAAAGGAACTCGATGCTACCATCCACTTCAAAGAATCTCGGAGTAGAGATCTCAATTCGATCACCACTTTTATGCCAAACGCAACTCGTACAAAATTATAAGCAGAAGTTCAACATTCAACGCTATTGGCGGATTTCAAGAACTACGATTAAGTCGTACGGGTCTATTTCCCCCTATTTCACACTACTCTTAACAGATCATTTACACTTTAAGCTAATTCATTTATGAAATGTTAAAAGTATTCCATACCAAAGAACACAACTTGCATCATTAGCCTAACCAAACCCAAAGATTAAAAATATATTTTAAAAAGACAAAATCAGTCTAGCATGAAACAATTTGAAAATAAAATTAAAAAATAAAAATAAATCTAGGATTAAAAAGGGCAAATCCTGATACTAAATTACAGATACTTTCACAACAAATGAACTCTAACAAAACATCAAATAAACAACCTGGAGTTTCAGATGAACCAAAAAATATAATTAAAAAAAAAAACCCGAATGAACAAATGAATTAGGGTTTTAGGAGAAAGGCAGAGAAAGAGGCATACTATTCAGTGACGTCTTCGAGGACCATATTGACATAAACATCGAAGCCGCGAAGAGTACCGACGAGCTCCTTGTCGCCCTTCATTATCACCCAGATTTTCGACCCTATGCACCGGTCGATCAACTCTGCGTTTCATCACCATTCAAATTTAAAATTTTCCATTTGGGTTTTTTCCCGAGAAAGTGACACGATTTTTAGAAATGAAGAATGGAAAGAGAGAGTAGGGGAAGAGTAATGCACCTGAAGGCAGAAGCTGTGAGGGATTGTTGGCCATGGAAGCAGAGAGACAGAGAGAGAGAACTATTTCACTTTTAGCCGCGCGACTATGCAAAGCACAAGCGAGAGTGAGCACAACTGCACAAGTTAAAGGTTATTATTATTATTATTATTATTATTATTATTATTTGCAAATTGAACCTTGAACTTTACACCTTTTAGATCTAAATTGTAAAGTTATACCAAAAAAATTTTCTTAGCATTTGTGATTTGTGTCTCGAGATTGCAACTTTGCGATAAATTATTATTTGGAAGGAGTTTTTTTTTTTAAATTTAAATTGAGTATTATGTTATTCACTTAGAGTAGTATAAGCTTTTTTTTTTTTGGCTATTTAAATTAATAAGGTTTAAATACACTTCATGGGATGCAAGTTATGTCAATTAAAAGTTATGACTATTTCAAAATTTCTATCTTGGACAAAACATATATTATATGAGTATCTATTTTGTTATCTACTTCATCTCTACTTTGATCCTTCTCGTTTGGACGTTATGTTATTGTTATTGTAGTTAAGAAAGCAATACCAAACACATCACTAGAAAGATTAGAAGTACTCTGAAAATGCAAGATTCCTTCACAATATTTTTATTTTTATTTTTTTAACAAAAATGCAAAAACACCACGAATCTCATTGGTAATTTAAATTATTGAAGATTAAAGACATAAAAAACTAAAAGCTAATTTATTTTTATTTTATTGAAATGCTTGTAAAGTATATCAATTATATTATTAAACTATTATATATTTTTTTTATTTCGGTAGAAGTTTATAATTTTTCATTACAGGTTTTTACATTTAATTATAATCTCATTAAGATTTTACTATCACTTATTATATCTCTATGATTAAAAAATGTAGTTTTTTCCATTTTGTCGTTTTTGTTTATGTCGTCGTTTTTCAGTTTTTCTTCTTTAGTTGTATGTCATATTATTATATATGTCGTTTTTCGTTTTCTTGTCGTTTTTAAACATCAGTGGTTTTACAAATTGATGTCGTTTTTCCACTTCTTGTCGTTTTCTAGTTTCCTGTCGTTTTTTAACTTATTGTCGTTTCCAAATTCTTGTCGTTTTTTTATTCCTTGTCGAAAAAAAAATACATCAATCGGAAATAATTTTCAGGACTTATTATGTCGTTTTAGTTTTCCTGTCGTTTTACTGTCGTTTTAAACATCAGTAGCTTTACAAACTGATGTCGTTTTCCAATATACTGTCGTTTTTCAGCTTCTTGTCGTCTGTAGTTTTCTGTCGGTTTTCACCTTACTGTCGTTTCTAAATTCTTGTCGTTTTTTGATATCCTGTCAAAAAAAAAAAAAAACCATCAATGGAAAATAATTTTCAGGACTTATTATGTCGTTTTAGTTTTCTTGTCGCTTTACTGTCGTTTGTAAACATCAGTAGTTTTACAAGCTGATGTCGTTTTCCAATTTACTGTCGTTTTTCAATTTCTAGTCGTTTTCTAGTATTCTGTCGTTTTTCACTTTACTGTCGTTTCTAAATTCTTGTCGCTGTTTGATTTCATGTCCATAAAAAAAAAAAAAAAAAAAACCATCAATGGGAAATAATTTTCAGGAGTTATTATTGGCTCTTAATTAAAGAATATGATAGCTCTCCTTAATCTATAGTATGTTTTGCCTTCTTCCTTTTTCAAATATTTTTAGCCCCTTCGAGCCTTAGCCGCATCTTTGTCGCTCCCCCTCCTCTCCGCGTCACCTTTGTTGTCTCAAAGACTCTTTTGCCTCGACTCTGCCAACTCCGGCCAGATACTCTCCCTCATCGAGGCCATCAAACCCACCGGAGCCAATCTGCCACTGTGCGCTCCCGCACCTCTCCGCCGAACTCCCCGCCTCCGTCTTCGCGTAACAGAGCTATTGCGCCTACCGAGTCTTCCTCCCGACAGCGCCGAACCGATCGTTGAAAAAGCCGTGCGGCGAGCTGGAGCACGATGGCGGTGGTGGCTTTGTTGATAACGTCGACCTTGCCGGCGTGCTCGCGATTTTCTGAGGAGACCTAAGCCAACCATTTTTATTTTTATTTTTTATGTTTAGTTTATGTTGTATGGATGTTTTTATTGGATAGAATATGGTTTTGGTTTTGTAAGATCTAAGCCAATCATTTTTTGTTTTGATGAATAATTGCTTTGATAAGTTTAATGTTTCTATGATTATTGAATTGCATTATTTTTATCTTTGGTTGAATCTGAGCAGTGATTTTCTTTTGTTTTCTGGACTTTTTTGTTCTGTTTTTGGTGAGGTTATAAGTGAAATAACTGATAAATAAGTTTCGTTTGTTTAATTTTGGTTGAATCTCAATTAGGCCTAAATTTGCATTTAAGATTTTAAGGCAGTAAAGAAAAGAAAAAAAAAATTAAGTGTTTCCAGCAAAAAAAAAAAAAAAGAAAAAGATTTTAAGGCAGTAATTTGAGCTTTTAAGGGTTTGAAATGTGGAAGGACAGTTATGGTTATAGCCTGCCGTGGAAGAGACGAAGAAGAAAAAAAAATAAAGAAAAAAAAATATTTTAAGTGTGGTGTTGCCTATAGTAATTAACGAGCATTCCTTTTTTATAGCCAATTATACAGTATAAAATGATACTCACGCGTCTATTTTTTTTACTATCACTTGTTATATCTCCATAATAAAAAAAATGTTAGTTTTTTCCGTCTTGTCGTTTTTGTTTATGTTGTCGTTTTTCAGTTTTTCTTCTTTACTTGTATCTCATTTTAGTAAAATAACTATCACATATATGCTGTTTTTAGTTTTCTTGTCGTTTTTAAACATCAGTAGTTTTATAAACTGATATCGTTTTCCAATATACTGTCGTTTTTCAACTTATTGTCGTTTTCTAGTTTCCTGTCGTTGTTCACTTTACTGTCGTTTTTAGTTTTACTGTCGTTTTTAAACATGAGTAGTTTTACAAACTGATGTCGCTTTTCAATTTACTGTAGTTTTTTAACTTCTTGTCGTTTTTCACCTTACTACAAACTGATGTCGTTTTTCAATATGCTGTCGTTTTTAACTTCTTGTCGTTTTTCACCCTACTGTCGTTTCCAAGTTCTTGTCGTTTTTTGTTTTCCTGTCGTTTTTCACCTCACTGTCGTTTTCTTAAGCTACTGCCGTTTTGTCCAAGTTTATGTCGTTTTGTAAGTGCATGTCGTTTTTTCAACTTCGCAAAGTGCATGTCGTTTTTCGCAGTTCATGTTGTTTTTCTATTCCTGTCACATTTTCATAACTTCTACACTACTAAAATACTTTAATAACCAAAAAAAAAAAATGTTACGCTCAGTTATTTAACATATACTCAAGTAATAAAAATAAACTAAATATTTTATTCAAAATGCCACTAAATAAACAAATATTTACAAAAATTATAAACCAATATACATAACAAATATATTCACCAAAAAGTATCACAATAAAACACCAAAACCACAACATAATCACCAAAACTACCATCTCATAAAAAAACTATCCATAGAAAATGATCGTTAATCAACAAACTATATTTAAAATATCCACAATATCAATAATTATTATAAAAAATTATCTACAATACCTGAAAAAAAAAAAAAAAAAAAAAAAAAAAAAGAGTATCGTCAACAAATGACCCTACCAGCAAAAAATATCCAAAACCTATTCAATTACAAAAAATATATATATATATATATATTTACATATATTCACAATTATCCGCATAATAGTCATACATTAATAAACAATTTTCAAATATTTAACAATAACTAATCCACACAATAATGATTAAAATAACAAATATTTAACAATTGTAGCTAATCACATAATTGTTGCGTATGGGGCGGTGCTGTAGGGGACAAGATGGCACGGGGTGGCATGGGCAGAACGTGGGGGCAGCAGAGAGGGAAGCAGGGTGGTGCGGCAAGAGAAGGGCGCATGGGGTGAGAGGCGCGGAGGAGGGGCGTGTGCTGGCAAGGGGGAACCCCTGAGGGCACTTGTCTACATTGCTTAGCATACTTTGATCTTGGCATCATTGCCGTGCCCGGTCCAAGGTAATGACTCGAGCTACTTGACCCTCGCATCACAAGCCAAAATTACGCGTTATTAAGAATTGCAAAGACCAACTGTAGCTAAGAAAACAATAGATTAAATGTTTAATTTTTGGAGTCGTGCATTGAATTATTCCCCACTTCAAATTTTATTTTGAATCTTATATTATGTATTACTTCTCTATTCTAAATCTTAATTTGGATGCTACTCTCTTAAAAGACTAAAAATTCAATCAAGAGTCCAATTCGTGAAGTGAACATTCATATAAGGAGCACGCGCTACCTACTCATAACATGATCAAATCATAAGAAATTATAATAAATATCTAATTTTAGAACTTAATTTATATAAATACTTAGTTAAAAATTATAACAAAAATCAAAATAATCCAACTACGATTGCGCGATAGTAATTATTTTTTTTTTTTCAGTTGAAAAAAGTAAGTATATAATTTAATTATAGTATAAAATTTAGATATTTTTAGCACTTCATCATAATATCATTACCAAAAATCCCCATCTCGAATCTTAAATTTAGATATTTTTAGCACTTGATCATAATATCATTACAAAAAATCACCATCTGGAATCTTTCAAACACAAGAAAAAAAAAGGATTTTCTTTTTTTAGTAATTTTTTGAAGATCCAAACGCTAGTAAATATTCTAACCTTTCTTTCCTTCTTGAGTATGAAAATAAATTAATAATAAGGCCACTTGTTTCTCTTTCAAGAATTGATTGATTGCAAACCGTAGTTTAAAGTCGCTTACCACAGGTCCACCGAAATAAATTATTAATTGATTGTAATTTGTGAAACCTAGTCTATGCTGCGTTAGCGTTTGTATTGTAATTTGTATCCCAGGAATATTAGCTTTTTACGATGCTCTTCTAGTCTTCTAAGATCGATACCAGCTTTGGAGAAATTTCTAGGGAGGGAGAGTCAGTTTGAAAATATTGCTTAAAAGGAGAACAAAAAAAGAAAACGGAAAAACGATTTGGACATTTGGGAAGTTATGGAAAGCCCCACACGTCAAGCTCAGAGGTGGATCGTGTTGATTAATAGGAAAAAAAAAAAGGAAAACAAAGCAATTATTAATACCATTTAATAATCTATATTCTAATTGTGTGTTTTTTTTGTTTTCACTTAATATTTATAGTATAAATTTTAGGATATAAATTAAAAATGCAACAAGTATGAGATATAGATTATTATTATGTCAAAAAAGGCATCCCTCGAAATTCCCCGAAAAAATAGCTGCCATACAAATAAACAATTAGAATTTTGAAGTGCTCTTATTAGCTATATACCACATAAATAATTAATTATGTCAGTCAAATCCAACGAAATATATATATTGTTGTAACTAGGGTATGCCGTATGTTTGGTAAAAAAGTGCAATATTATTTTAAAAAATGTATTAGGTAAATTTGTTTTCGTTTTTTTTAATTGGAAATAAATTTAAAAAAATAGAGGAAACAAAAACTCTTGTTGTCTAATTTTTTTTAAATAAAAACATCAAATTTTAAGAATTGTTTTGTGTGTTTTCTCAATTATACTTTCTTCACATACTTCATCTTTACATTTTTTATCTTTTCACTCCATTTTTATCAATTACCAACTGTTGATTTGTATTTTTCGTTTTTAAAAACAACTAATAAATAGTGATTACCAACCATGTTTTGTGTTTTTAAAATTTTTAAAACAAAATAACAAAAATACTTCCAAATTTTTATTTATAAAAATAAAAATATTATCAAACATAAACCGAGTCCTTTTTTTTTTAGTATCCCATTTTTTTCTAGTTTGCCATGCTTCGGCGGGACCTAATTTACAAAGTTGTCTACAAAAGATGAGTGGGGTTTCTGAGTCAATTCATTTGTTTTCCTAACTAGTAATTGAAGTGAAAATATGGCAGCCTTTGGATTATCATTTCTCAAATACTTTTTTAAAAAAAAGTACAGATTTCGATAAGAAAAAAAAATGTAAAAAAAACCACGATGAACATGATACACTTTCTAAAACAAATAAAGAAATTAAAAATAAATAAATGTAAACAAAAAAAACAGTGCTTGCTCATACCACTACCAGTGCCGCTAATACACTTCACTTTGTAGTAATTAATTGAGAGGGGAAAATTACGGATAAAGGTGTCCAGTATTAAATGCCCAATATTTTATATTTTAGTGTAACATGGATGTTTCCTCCACACATGAAACATTCTAGCCTTGTCGTATATAGATCTATATATATAAGGGCAAGAGAACATTTTATTTTTTCATACACGCATATAATAGTACAAGCGCACATCAGAAAAGCAGAGCACCAAATCAACACCCAAAAAGGAAGGAAAAGACAAGAAAGCAAAGTACAAGAAAGTTTAGAACCGGATCTTCTTTTTCAAACAACTAGTTTTTTTACCCGCGCTCCGCGCGTGTAAAGCACATGTAAAATAATATAACATATAAAAAATATGACAAAAAAATTATAAAGTATATTTTTATTAAATTTTTAAAAAAAAATTGATATTTTTGTAATTTTGAATAATTAAGGTGTTAAATTTATCATTTATTATAAATATAGGGGCCTTTTAAAAAGTTTTCAAACTTTAAGAATAAAAATAAAAGCTTAGAACAAAGAAAATAAATTATAAATAGTTATAGTAAAAAAAAGTATATGACAATGGGTGTCAAAAGATCGAGAAAAATATTTAGAATCCAACCACGTCAAGAAAAAAAAATTTCGAGATCATTACGTCAAACAAATAGCCGTTGAAACGATTAGAACAAAAAAAGTGAAAAAGATGAGAGAGGAGAGAGAAATTGCATAAAAGTCCCTCTAAATTTGCACAGAAGTCCTCGAAAATTGCTTAAAAACCCCTAAAATAGGCCCCAAAATACAATTTTTTTTAAAGGAAAAAATTAAAAAAAAAAAAAAACCATGGGATGCCACGTGTCGTCCACAGGGGACGCCACGTGTCATCCCATGGTGAGGCGTTTTTTTTGGCAATGGGGGGAGAAACGGATCCCCCCTTAGTAGATTAGGATAGATTCGTGCCTTATAGTGACCGAATCCATTTTCTTAATTACAAAAACGAGGGACAAAAGAAAAAAGACAAAGTCCTAGATACCCAATGACCAATGATAGAATATTATAATTTAATTTTAATTTTTTTTTTATAGAAAAAATCTCTAGTAGAGAATAGTTGTGATGGACAATAATTCTGTATCGTCGGATTTATCTTTTTCGCGGACTTTATATAATAAAAAGATAAATCTAACGGTTCAAAATACTTTGGGCACCATAACTTTAGCCACTATAGATGCATCTTTTTTTTTAATGACACGTTAGGGATGTTTCGCTCAAGTTGCATCAAAGGACACCCATAAGTCTCTCACATGATCTAGAGGTAAAAAAAAAAAAAACCAAAAAACAAAAAACAATTTGCTGACTCATTGACTTTTTAGTCCCAAATTTCCCTTTTATGTTATGTTTTTGTGTAGCGTCGATAATTTGGGTTAAAAAACGAGACACTGACATGAAGTTAGTTGTGTGAAATATCATTTTTGTTAGTTAATATTAAAATTTGATATTTCATACAAAAAATATTCTTCAATACAATGTCATATTTGATATTAAATTTGACAAATATTATTTTTGGTGTCAAGTATAACATCAAATGCAAAAACAAGAACCCCAAGTCAACGTTTTTTTTTTCAACATAGATAGATTTGGCATTCTTTTTTAAGAGAAATTCTTAGGTGAGTTTTTTTTTTAGTGTAAAATAATTCTAAATCATCAAATTTATATTTTTAATAGACTCTATTATCTTAAGAGATAAATATGACGATCTAACAATATTTTAAAAAAAAATTCCACCGAAGAATCTTTTTTTCTAGAAGATTATGTAATAAAAAATTTTATGGTAATTAGGACCTATTATAAAGTTAAAAATTGTTCTCTACGTCTTACCACAGAATTTCCTTTTCTTTTTTTTAAATATATAAAATAAATTAATAATTAAAACTGAGGAAAGTTTTCAAGCAGGACTAAAACCATTCTTTATATATACGTCGCAAACCCAATCGTTTCCCAAAGCCTTCTCACATAACATGAGAGAGAGAGAGAGAGAGAGAGAGAGAGAGAGAGAGAGAGAGAGAGAGAGAGAGAGAGAGAGAGAGAGAGAGAGAGAGAGAGAGAGAGAGAGAGAGAGAGATAGAGAGAGAACACGTCGGTAAGAAAAAAGAAAAAACAAAGCCGCCCCGGTCCGATGGCGGAAAAGAAGACGAACGCGCGAGAAATGATGGATCGGTTCGAGCCGGAAAGCGGAAGCATATTTCCAAAGAAGAGGAAATCCGTGAAGAAGATGATAGTTGAATCCATACTCAACTGTTTCCTCTGTTTTTGCTCTGACTCCGAAGCCGAAGCTCAACACTCCAACAACAACACAACAACAACAACAAAACACATCCATATCACACCGAGTCTTGAGAACGGTAACGGTTTTAGTCACAACAAATACAAATAGTTGAAAGGACAAGGCCGGTTGTCAAGGCTCTTTCTTGTGTTGTACTTTGTTCTTCTTTTGGTGTGTTGATTTGGTGCTCTACTTTTCTGATCTGCGTTTCTACTTTTCGGCTCTACTATATATGTGTATATGTGTGTGAAAAAATTAAAATGAAAAAAGGAAATGTCGTCTTGTTGTTCGGGGATTCTCAGTTGGGGAACAATAGAAAAATAGACTGATGGGGAATAAATAAACTAATATTACTGGCTCTATTGTGAGGTGTACGATACTTGATGTGGTCGTGAACACATCTAATAATATCTATATGTTTTCCCCTTCTTTGCTGATCTCCTTGAACATAGCAAAGCATTTTTGCAGATCTTCTTCTTTTCTCGTTCTCTGTACATCTCCAACAATAATAGTCTAGTAAGACAAAAAGCAATAACTAAAGCGAATGCAAACTATCAAATACCTAAATATTGATCTCTAAAAAAACACAAAAAAATCCTAAATATTGACATGGAAACAAAGAAGAATTCAACAAATCATAAAACACCATAAGAACATGGTGCAAAATTGAAACCCCAGGCAGGAGGAAGTGCAAAAAGAAAGTAAAGTGTCATGGGTGGATTTGTTCTGTAGATATTGTTTGTGTTGATATTTTTAAATAATAATCAAATGAGGTAAAAACGACAGTATTTGCCATGCACCCTCTCTTACAACCAATACCAACTGTTTAAGAATGCTCCGGGGTGGAATCTTTATAATCCCCGCTTGTCGTTATGATATTATATATATATATATATATATGAAAATGGAATTAATGGGAATCGGTTTGCTTTTTGATGATGGCGAATGAATGGAATGGAATGGATTTGATTCCAACCGTGATGGGAACGGAAACAACGATGTTGATTCAATATCGCGCCTCAAAAAGAGTTTGACGAGTCAGGCTTAGGAGAGTGAGTGAGGACCGACCCATTTAGATTCTTAAGGAATATTTTCAAATTGACTCTCCCTGCCTCCCGCTATGTGTGCGCGCTTTAATATATATATATATATATATATATATATGGAATATTTTCAAATTGACTCTCCCTATTGTCAATTGGCCCTTTAGCAATGTTGCCAAAACTTTGAATCGAAATTTCCGAGTGAAACTGTGGAAATTTCTCCAAACCTAGCACCAATACTGATACTATAAGATAAGACCCGTTGGACGTATTTTATTAGTGGCCTACGTGTCACTTATGTGGTGTTTAGATAAATTTCTTTAATTAATTAAATATGATTTAATAAATTATTTGGTAATTTTTTATTGGTCAATTGAGAAGTTATTGTGATAGCTACCCACTTTCATAGGAATTGGGATTTAACATATTATCAAAAACTTGGTCTCTCTCCCCACACACAGATTTTTTTTACCATCAAGAACATACAGGAAAAAAAAAAAAGAGAAAAAAGAGCGAGAAATATCATCTCTTGATTATTGTGATTCATTCTGCAAGATCCATCATGAATCTAAGGATGTCTTCTACTAATTAAGCTATATGTGGAAATCATATTGTTCTAAGATCTTGGTTATTAATGTTTTATGATATTAGAGTTTGGATTGAATAATTAATTTAAAAATCCTAACATGTGGTATCAGAGCCAAGTTTAGGAACTTGGGATTTTCTATTATGAATTTCGTTTATTCCTTTTGTTTGTATATTAATAATTTCCGCTGCTTAGATCGACTACGTTTTCGATCGAACTCTCTAAATATTACCGATTTAAGTAATGATTACACGCCTGGAAATTGACTAAATTTTATGCAATTATGAGCAAGTATTTTCATTATATGTTGATTTGTGTGCCTTACATCCAACTTGTGCACGAAAATCAATTCTATTGGTTATGTGGGTTTTTGACTTCGGTGGTTTCATTATGAATCCAAAAAGCTATATATATATATATTATCGTTTACCGCATAATATTTGTTTCAACTTTCAAGTGGTTTCCTAGCTAGAAATCTTTTGTGTATCTCAATGAGGGTAACAATGAAACTTTAAGAAAATAAATTAGTCACATGTGTAAATTCTGACTAAATTAACTATGTGCTACAAATTGGACTCATATTGCATAAATAAATTAATTGGAGGTGATTTTTGCCTATTAAAAAAGGTCAAAGACCAAACTGTATAACACGTAAAAGTTCAGGGACAACGGGCGCCAATTACCTTTTGTTGTTGTTTTTTAAAAAAAAAAAAAATTTGTTTTATTAAAGGGTAATTTGGTCATTTTTTAAAAAAAAGTTGAGCATCAGTCAACTCTAAAGGATAATTTTAGACTGTTTTGAAAAACTAAAGGATGATTTTAGAAATATAAAAATACAAAGATAAAATGAGATTTTACATAAAATACGGAGATTATTTTAGCATTTTTTTTCAAAAAAAAAAAAAAAAACCAATCCAGAAGATAATTTTCAGGACTTATTATGTCGTTTTTAGTTTTCTTGTTGTTTTACAAACTGATGTCGTTTCAATTTACTGTCGTTTTTTAGTTTCCTGTTGTTTTTCACCTTGCTGTCGTTTCCAAATTCTTGTCGTTTTTGATTTCCTGTCGAAAAAAAAAAAAAAAACCATCAATGGAAATAATTTTCAGGACTTATTATTGGCTCTTAGTTTTCTTGTCGTTTTTTACATCAATAGTTTTACAAACTGATGTCGTTTTCCAATATACTGTCGTTTTGTAGTTTACTGTCGTTTTTCACCTCGTTTCCAAATTCTTGTCGTTTTTTGATTTCCTGTCGAAAAAAAAACAGAAAATAATTTTCAGGACTTATTATGTCGTTTTTAGTTTCCTTGTCCATTTACTGTCGTTTTTAAACATCAGTAGTTATAGAAACTGAGATCGTTTTCCAATATGCTGTCGTTTTCACTATCTTGTCGTTTTCTAGTTTTCTGTCGTTTTTCACATTACTGTCGTTTCCAAATTCTTGTCGCTTTATAATTTCATGGGGAAAAAAATAAAAGAACGCCGTCAATGTCCATGGGCAATAATTTTCAGGAGTTATTATTGGCTCTTAATTACAGAATATGATAGCTCTCCTTAATCTATACTATATTTTGCCTTCTTCCTTTTTCAAATTTTTTGACCCCTTCGAGCCTTAGCCGCACCTTTGTCGCTCCCCCTCCTCTCCGCTTCACCTTTGTTGTCTCAAAGACTCTTTTGCCTCGACTCTGCCAACTCCGGCCAGATACTCTCCCTCGTCGAGGCCATCAAACCCACCGGAGCCAATCCGCCACTGCGCGCTCCCGCACCTCTTCGCCGACCTCCCCGCCTCCGTCTTCGCTTAACAGAGCTATTGCGCCTACCTCGTCCTCGACTCCCGAGTCTTCCTCCTGACGGCGCCGAACCGATCGTCGAAAAAGCCGTGCGCGGCGAGCTGGAGCACGATGGCGGTGGTGGCGTTGTTGATAACGTCGACCTTGTCGGCGTGCTCGCAATTTTCTGAGGAGACCTAAGCCAACCATTTTATTTTTTTTTAGTTTATGTTGTATGGATGTTTTTATTTGATAGAATATGGTTTTTGTTTTGTAAGATGTAAGCCAATCATTTTTTGTTTTTGATGAATAATTGCTTTGATAAGTTTAATGTTTCTATGATTATTGAATTGCATTATTTTTATCTTTGGTTGAATCTGAGCAGTGATTTTCTTTTGTTTTCTGGACTTTTTTGTTCTGTTTTTGGTGAGGTTATAAGTGAAATAACTGATAAATAAGTTTCGTTTGTTTAATTTTGGTTGAATCTCAATTAGGCCTAAATTTGCATTTAAGATTTTAAGGCAGTAAAGAAAAGAAAAAAAATTTAAGTGTTTCCAGCAAAAAATAAAGAAAAATATTTTAAGGCAGTAATTTAGGCTTTTAAGGGTTTGAAATGTGGAAGGACAGTTATGGTTATGGCCTGGCGTGGAAGAGACGGAGGAGGAAAAAAAAAAAAGAAAAATAATATTTTAAGTGTGGTGTTGCCTATAGTAATTAACGAGCATTTCTTTTTTATAGCCAATTATACAGTATAAAATGATACTCGCGTCTATTTTTTTTACAATCACTTATTATATCTCCATAATAAAAAAATGTTAGTTTTTTCCTTGTTGTTGTTTTCGTTTATGTTGTCGTTTTTCAGTTTTTCTTCTTTAGTTGTATCTCATTGTAGTAAAACAACTATCACATATATGCTGTTTTTAGTTTTCTTGTCGTTTTTAAACATCAGTAGTTTTATAAACTGATGTCGTTTTCCAATATGCTGTCGTTTTTCAACTTCTTGTCGTTTTCTAGTTTCCTGTCGTTGTTCACTTTACTGTCGTTTTTTGATTTCCTGTCGAAAAGAAAAAAAAAAAAGACCAGAAAATAATTTTCTGGACTTATTATGTCGTTTTTAGTTTTCTTGTCGGTTTACTGTCGTTTTTAAACATCAGTAGTTTTACAAACTGATGTCGTTTTTCAATATACTGTCGTTTTTAACTTCTTGTCGTTTTTCACCTTACTACAAACTGATGTCGTTTTTCAATATGCTGTCGTTTTTAACTTATTGTCGTTTTTTACCTTACTGTCGTTTCCAAGTTCTTGTCGTTTTTTATTTTCCTGTCGTTTTTCACGTCGCTGTCGTTTTCTTAAGCTACTGCCGTTTTGTCCAAGTTTATGTCGTTTTTGCAAGTGCATGTCGTTTTTTCAACTTCGCCAAGTGCATGTCGTTTTTCAAAGTTCATGTTGTTTTTCTATTCCTATTACATTTTCATAACTTCTACACTACTAAAATACCTTAATAACAAAAAAAAAAAAAAAATTTAGGCTTAGTTATTTAACATATACTCAAGTAATAAAAATAAACTACATATTTGATTCAAAATACCACTAAAATAAACAAATATTTACAAAAATTATAAACCAATATACATAACAAATATATTCACCAAAAAGTATCACAATAAAACACCAAAACCACAACATAATCACCAAAACTACCATCTCATAAAAAAACTATCCATAGAAAATGATCGTTAATCAACAAACTATATTTAAAATATCCACAATATCAATAATTATCATAAAAAATTATCTACAATACCGGAAAAAAAAAATAGTATCGTCAACAAATGACCCTACCAGCAAAAAATTTCCAAAACCTATTCAATTACAAAAAAAAAAAAAAATTTACATATATTCACAATTATCCGCATAATAATCATACATTAATAAACAATTTTCAAATATTTAACAATAACTAATCCACACAATAATGATTATAATAACAAATATTTAACAATTGTAGCTAATCACATAATTGTGGCGTATGGGGCGGTGCTGCAGGAGACAGGATGGCATGGGGTGGCATGGGCAGAACGTGGGGGCAGCAGAGAGGGAAGCAAGATGGTGCGGCGAGAGAAGGGCGAGAGGCGCGGAGGAGGGGCGTGTGCTGGCAGGGGGGAACCCCTGAGGGCACTTGTCTACATTGCTTAGCATACTTTGATCTTGGCATCACTGTCGTGCCCGGTCCAAGGTAATGACTCAAGCTACTTGACCTTCGCATCACAAGCCAAAATTACGCGTTATTAAGAATTGCAAAGACCAATTGTAACTAAGAAAACAATAGATTAAATGTTTAATCTATTGAGTCGTGGATTGAATTATTCCCCACTTCAAATTTTATTTTGCATCTTATACTATGTATTACTTCTCTATTCTAAATCTTAATTTGGATGCCACTCTCTTAAAAGACTAAAAATTCAATCAAGAGTCCAATTTGTGAAGTGAACATTCATATAAGGACCACGCGCTACCTACTCATAACATGATCAAGTCATAAGAAATTATAATAAATATATAATTTTAGAACTTGATTTATATAAATACTTAGTTAAAAATTATAACAAAAATCAAAATAATCCAACTACGATTGCGCGATAGTAATTGTTTTTTTTTTCAGTAGAAAAAAGTAAGTATATAATTTAATTATAGTATAAAATGTAGATATTTTTAGCACTTCATCATAATATCATTACAAAAAATCACCATCTCGAATCTTAAATTTAGATATTTTTAGCACTTCATCATAATATCATTACAAAAAATCACCATCTGGAATCTTTCAAACACAAGAAGAAAAAAAAAGGATGGATTTTTATTTTCTTTTTTTAGTAATATTTTGAAGATCCAAACGCTAGTAAATATTCTAACCTTTCTTTCCTTCTTGAGTATGAAAATAAATTAATAATAAGGCCACTTGTTTCTCTTTCAAGAATTGATTGATTGCAAACCGTAGTTTAAAGTCGCTTACCACAGGTCCACCGAAATAAATTATTAATGTTGTAATTTGTGAAACCTAGTCTATGTTGCGTTAGCGTTTGTATTGTAATTTGTATCCCAGGAATATTAGCTTTTTACGATGCTCTTCTAGTCTTCTAAGATCGATACCAGCTTTGGAGAAATTTCTACTGATTCACTTGGAGGGAGGGAGAGTCAGTTTGAAAATATTGCTTAAAAGGAGAACAAAAAAAGAAAACGGAAAAACGATTTGGACATTTGGGAAGTTATGGAAAGCCCCACATGTCAAGCTCAGAGGTGGATCGTGTTGATTAATAGGAAAAAAAAAAAGAAAAAAAAGGAAAACAAAGCAATTATTAATACCATTTAATAATCTATACTCTAATTGCGTATTTTATTTGTTTCCACTTAATATTTATAGTATAACTTTAGGGTATAAATTAAAAGTGCAACAAGCATGAGATATAGATTATTATTATGTCAAAAAGGGCATCCCTCAAAATTCCCCGAAAAAATAGCTGCCATACAAATAAACAAGAGAAATTATAGTGAATACCCAATTTTTACAACTTAATGTAAGTTATTACCTAATCTTTTAAAAAATATAGTCAACTACCCAAATGATTCAATTACTTACACAGTGGTAAGTGGTGGTAATTCATTTAGTTACCAAAAGCATGTGCAAGTAATTCACAAATTGACTAGAAACTCAATTACTTCAAAAGTTTGGGTATTTATTTTTATTGTTATATAAATTCTGAGTATTTGCCTACTTCACCCAATAAACAATTAGAATTTTGAAGTGCTCTTATTAGCTGTATACCACATAAATAATTAATTATGTCAGTCAAATCCAACGAAATATATATATATTGTTGTAACTAGGGTATGCCGTATGTTTGGTAAAAAAGTGCAATATTATTTTAAAAAATGTATTAGGTAAATTTGTTTTTGTTTTTTTTTTTAATTGGAAATAAATTTTAAAAAATAGAGGAAACAAAAACTCTTGTTGTCTAATTTTTTTTAAATAAAAACATCAAATTTTAAGAATTATTTTGTGTGTTTTCTCAATTCTACTTTCTTCACATACTTCATTTTTACATTTTTTATCTTTTCACTCCATTTTTATCAATTACCAACTGTTGATTTGTATTTTTCGTTTTTAAAAACAACTAATAAATAGTGATTACCAACCATGTTTTGTGTTTTTAAAATTTTTAAAACAAAATAACAAAAATACTTCCAAATTTTTATTTATAAAAACAAAAATATTATCAAACATAAACCGAGTCCTTTTTTTTTTAGTATCCCATTTTTTCTAGTTTGCCATGCTTCGGCGGGACCTAATTTACAAAGTTGTCTACAAAAGATGAGTGGGGTTTCTGAGTCAATACATTTGTTTTCCTAACTAGTAATTAAAGTGAAAATATGGCAGCCTTTGGATTATCATTTCTCAAATACTTTAAAAAAAAGTACAGATTTCGATAAGAAAAAAAAATGTAAAAAAAACCACGATGAACATGATACACTTTCTAAAACAAATAAAGAAATTAAAAATAAATAAATGTAAACAAAAAAAACAGTGCTCGCTCATACCACTACCAGTGCCGCTAATACACTTCACTTTATAGTAATTAATTACGAGGGGAAAATTACGGATAAAGGTATACAGTATTAAATGCCCAATATTTTATATTTTAGTGTAACATAGGATGTTTCCTCCACACATGAAACATTCTAGCCTTGTCGTATATAGATCTATATTTATAACGGCAAGATAACATTTTATTTTTTCATACACGCATATAATAGTACAAGCGCACATCAGAAAAGCAGAGCACCAAATCAACACCCAAAAAGGAAGGAAAAGACAAGAAAGCAAAGTACAAGAAAGTTTAGAACCGGATCTTGTTTTTCAAACAATTCGTGCCTTATAGTGACCGAATCCATTTTCTTAATTACAAAAATGAGGGACAAAAGAAAAAGACAATGTCCTAGATACCCAATGACCAATGATAGAATATTTTAATTTAATTTTATTATTATTATTATTATTTTTTTTAATAAAAAAATTCTCTTGTAGAGAAAAATTGTGATGGACAACGATTTTGTATCGTCGGATTTATCTTTTTCGCGGACTCTACATAATAAAAAGATAAATCTAACGATCCAAAATACTTTGGCCACCATAACTTTACCCACTATAGATGCATCTTTTTTTTTTTTTAATGACACGTTAGGGATGTTTCGCTCAAGTTGCATCAAAGGACACCCATAAGCCTCTCACATGATCAAGAGGTAAAAAAAAAACAAAAAACAATTTGCTGACTCATTGACTTTTTAGTCCCAAATTTCCCTTTTATGTTATGTTTTTGTGTAGCGCCGATAATTTGGGTTCAAGTTTTAGTCCCAAATTTCCCTTTTATGTTATGTTTTTGTGTAGCGCCGATAATTTGGGTTCAAAAACAAGACACTGACATGAAGTTAGTTGTGTTAAATATTATTTTTGTTAGTTAATATTAAAATTTGATATTTCATGCAAAAAATATTCTTCAATACAATATCATATTTGATATTAAATTTGACAAATATTATTTTTGGTGTCAAGTATAACATCAAATGCAAAAACAAGAACCTCAAGTCAAGGGTTTTTTTTTTTTTTTTCAACGTAGATAGATTTGGCATTCTTTTTTAAGAGAAATTCTTAGGTGAGTTTTTTTTTTTAGTATAAAATAATTATAAATCGTCAAATTTACATTTTTAATAGGCTCTATTATCTTAAAAAGATAAATCTGACCATCTAAAAATATTTTTTAAAAAATCCGCCGAAGAATCTTTTTTTTCTAGAAGATTATGTAATAAAAAATTTTATGGCAATTAGGACCTATTATAAAGTTAAAAATTGTTCTCTACGTCTTACCACAGAATTTCCTTTTTTTTTAAATATATAAAATAAATTAATAATTAAAACTGAGGAAAGTTTTCAAGCAGGACTAAAACCATTCTTTATATATACGTCGCAAACCCAATCGTTTCCTAAAGCCTTCTCACATAACATTCGAGAGAGAGAGAGAGAAAGAAAGAACACGTCGGTAAGAAAAAAGAAAAAACAAAGCCGCCCCGGTCCGATGGCGGAAAAGAAGACGAACGCGCGAGAAATGATGGATCGGTTCGAGCCGGAAAGCGGAAGCATATTTCCAAAGAAGAGGAAATCCGTGAAGAAGATGATAGTTGAATCCATACTCAACTGTTTCCTCTGTTTTTGCTCTGACTCCGAAGCCGAAGCTCAACACTCCAACAACAACACAACAACAACAACAAAACACATCCATATCACACCGAGTCTTGAGAACGGTAACGGTTTTAGTCACAACAAATACAAATAGTTGAAAAGACAAGGACGGTTCTAAAGGCTCTTTCTTGTGTTGTACTTTGTTCTTCTTTTGGTGTGTTGATTTGGTGCTCTACTTTTCTGATCTGCGTTTCTACTTTTCGGCTCTACTATATATGTGTGTGGAAAAATAAAAATAAAAAAGAAATGTCGTCTTGTTGCTCGGGGATTCTCATTTGGGGAACAGTAAAAAAAATAGACTGATGGGGAATAAATAAACCAATATTACTGGCTCTATTGTGAGGTGTACGATACTTGATGTGGTCGCGAACACATCTAATAATATCTAATATGCTTTCCCCTTCTTTGCAGATCTCCTTGAACATAGCAACGTATTTTTGCAGATCTTCTTCTTTTCTCGTTCTCTGTACATCTCCAACAATAATAGTCTAGTAAGACAAAAAGCAATAACTAAAGCGAATGCAAACTATCAAATACCTAAATATTGATCTCTAAAAAAACAAAAAAAAATCCTAAATGTTGACATGGAAACAAAGAAGAATTCAACAAATCATAAAACACCATAAGAACATGGTGCAAAATTGAAACCCCAGGCAGGAGGAAGTGCAAAAAGAAAGTAAAGAGTCATGGGTGGATTTGTTCTGTAGATATTGTTTGTGTTGATATTTTTAAATAATAATCAAATGAGGTAAAAACGACAGTATTTAAGAATGCTCCGGGGTGGAATCTTTATAATCCCCGCTTGTCGTTATGATATATTATATATATATGAAAATGGAATTAATGGGAATCGATTTGCTTTTTGATGATGGCGAATGAATGGAATGGAATGAATTTGATTCCAACGGTGATGGGAACGGAAACAACGATGTTGATTCAATTTCGCGCCTCAAAAAGAGTTTGACGAGTCAGGCTTAGGAGTGAGTGAGGACCGACCCATATAGATTTTTAAGGAATATTTTCAAATTGACTCTCCCTGCCTCCCGCTATGTGTGCGCGCTTTAATATATATATATATATATATATATTAAGGAATATTTTCAAATTGACTCTCCCTGCCTCCCGCTATGTGTGCGCGCTTTAATATATATATATATATATATATATATATTAAGGAATATTTTCAAATTGACTCTCCCTGCCTCCCGCTATGTGTGCGCGCTTTAATATATATATATATATATATATATATATATATATTAAGGAATATTTTCAAATTGACTCTCCCTGCCTCCCGCTATGTGTGCGCGAATATATATATATATATATATATTGAAATTGTATTTGTGATGTACAATATGTTTTATTGTCAATTGGCCCTTTAGCAATGTTGCCAAAACTTTGAATCGAAATTTCTGAGTGAAACAGTGGAAATTTTTCCTAACCTAGCACCAATATTGATACTATAAGATAAGACCTGTTGGACGTATTTTATTAGTGGCCCACGTGCCACTTATGTGGTATTTAATAAATTCCTTTAATTAATTAAATATGATTTAATAAATTATTTGCTAATTTCTTATTGGTCAATTGAGAAGTTATTCTGATAGCCACTTACTTTTATGGAAAGTGAGATTTAACGTATTATTAGAAATTGGGTCTCTCTCTCCACACACAAGATATTTTCTACCATCAAGAACATACAAAAAAAAAAAAAAAAAAGAGAGAGAGTGAAATATCATCTCTTGATTATTGTGATTTCTTCTGCAAGATCCATCATGAATCCAGGGATATCTTCTACTAATTAAGCTATATATGAAAATCATATTGTTCTAAGATCTTGATCATTAATGTTTTATGATATTAGGGTTTGGATTGAATAATTAATTTAAAAACCCTAACACGTCAGAGCCAAGTTTAAGAACTTGTGATTTTCTATTATGAATTTCGTTTATTCCTTTTGATTGTATATTAATAATTTCCGCTGCTCAGATCGACTAACGTTTTCGATCGAACTCTCTAAATATTACCAATTTAAGTAATGATTACACGCCTGAAAATTGACTTAATTTTATGCGATTATGAGCAAGTGTTTTCATTATATGTTGATTTGTGTGCCTTACATCCAACTTGTGCACGAAAATCAATTCTATTGGTTATGTGGGTTTTTGACTTCGGTGGTTACATTATGAATCCAAAAGGATATATATATATATATATATATATATATATATATATATATATATTATCGTTTACCGCATAAGATTTGTTTCAACTTTCAAGTGGTTTCCTAGCTAGTAATTGAATGGGTAATTAAGGGAATGTGCTAATTATTGCATTTTGTGCTGTAATTTGTTAAATCAAGTGTGATTAATGTAGTGGGTTTTATATATATTGTTTCACCGAATTTTACAAAGCCAATGAGTTCTACTGTTGCATTTAGAAATCCATGTTTAATAAGATTTGCATAGTATGAAACTCATTGATCAACGTGCATTGTAGTTTCTTTCTACACTATTAATTGAGATAGAGAATTATAATATATCAGTCTTGTTTTGATTTGTTATATGATTCCCTGTTCATGTTTTCATTAAAGGATTATTATCGATTATACATATAAGCCATCATGTGTGAATCTTTGTATATATCCTCTGAAGTTTGAATACTTTTTATCGTGTATGTGAATCATGCCTGAAATAATTACATCCAACCCCGGAGACCGTGGCACCGGCTATCTGTACTTCGGCGGAGAGAGTGGCGGAGAGAAGCCTTAGTTCACATTGTGAATAGTTGGAGGTTTCTGAGAAAAGGACAAGGGTTAGGATTCGGCTTTGGTTTGGTTCTCGGGATTTTTTTAATATGTTTTTTCTTTTCTTTTTCTTTTGTGTATCTCAACTATATAGGGTAACAATGAAACTTTAAGAAAATAAATTAGTCACATGTGTAAATTCTGACTAAATTAACTGTGTTACGAATTGGACTCATATTGCATAAATAAATTAATTGGAGGTGAAGACCAAAATGTATAACACGTAAAAGTTCATGGACAACGTTGTTGTTTTTTTTTTTTAATAATTTTTGTTTTATTAAAAGGTAATTTGGTCATTTAAAAAAAAAATTGAGCATCAGTCAACTCTAAAAGATAATTTTAGACTGTTTTGAAAAACTAAAAGATGATTTTAGAATTATAAAAAATACAAAGATAAAATGAGATTTTACATAAAATACAGAGATTATTTTAGCATTTTTTCAAAAAAAAAAAAACCAGAAGATATTTTTCAGGACTTATTATGTCGTTTTTAGTTTTCTTGTTGTTTTACAAACTGATGTCGTTTTCCAATATAATGTCGCTTCAACTTATTGTCGTTTTTTAGTTTCCTGTTGTTTTTCACCTTACCGTCGTTTCCAAATTCTTGTCGTTTTTGATTTCCTGTCGAAAAAAAAAACCAATGGAAATAATTTCAGGAGCTACTATTGGCTCTTAGTTTTCTTGCCGTTTTTTACATCAATAGTTGTACAAACTGATGTCGTTTTCCAATATACTGTCGTTTTGTTGTTTACTGTCGTTTTTCACCTCGTTTCCAAATTCTTGTCGTTTTTAGTTTCCTTGTCCATTTACTGTCGTTCTTAAACATCAGTAGTTATACAAACTAAGATCATTTTCCAATATACTGTCGTTTTATAGTTTTCTGTCGTTTTTCGCATTACTGTCGTTTCCAAATTCTTGTCGTTTTATAATTTCATGGAAAAAAAAAAAAAAAAAAAGAACGCCGTCAATGTCCATGGGCAATAATTTTCAGGAGTTATTATTGGCTCTTAATTAAAGAATATGATAGCTCTCCTTAATCTATAGTATGTTTTTGCCTTCTTCCTTTTTCAAAATTTTTGACCCCTTCGAGCCTTAGCCGCACCTTTGTCGCTCCCCCTCCTCTCCGCGTCACCTTCGTCGCTTAAGACTCTTTTGCCTCGACTCTGCCAACTCCGGCCAGATACTCTCCCTCGTCGAGGCCATCAAACCCACCGGAGCCAATCCGCCACTGGGCGCTCCGGCACCTCTTCGCCGACCTCCCCGCCTCCGTCTTCGTTTAACAAAGCGATTGCGCCTACCTCGTCCTCGACTCCCGAGTCTTCCTCCTGACGGCAACGAACCGGTCGTTGAAAAAGCCGTTCGCGGCGAGCTGGAGCACGATGGCGGTGGTGGCGTTGTCGATAACGTCGACCTTGTCAGCGTGCTCGCGATTTTCTGAGGAGACCTAAGCCAATCATTTTTTTTTTTTTTTTAGTTTATGTTGTATGGATGTTTTTATTTGATAGAATATGACTTTGGTTTTGTAAGATCTAAGCCAATCATTTTTTGTTTTTGATGAATAATTGCTTTGATAAGTTTAACGTTTCTATGATTATTGAATTGCATTATTTTTATCTTTGGTTTTTCTGGACTTTTTTGTGCTGTTTTTGGTGAGGTTATAAGTGAAAATCTCGATTAGGCCTAAATTTGTATTTAAGATTTAAGGCAGTAAAGAAAAAAATTTCAGGCAGTCATTTAGGCTTTTAAGGATTTGAAATGTGGAGGACAGTCATGGTTAAGGCCTGGCGTAGGAGAGACAGAAAAGAAAAAAAAAAATAAAGAAAAGAACAAGGTTTAAGTGTGGTGATACCTAGTAGTTAATGAGCATTCTTTATTATAGTACTCATCAGTCTATTTTTTTTCTTGGTTCACACTAGAGAATCTTCCAATTTTTTACTCACTTATTATATCTCCATAATAAAAAATGTAGTTTTTTCCATCTTGTCGTTTTTGTATTTGTTTTCTCGTTTTTCAGTTTTTCTTCTTTAGTTGTATGTCATTTTATTATATATGACGTTTTTAGCTTTCTTGTCCTTTTACTGTCGTTTATAAACTCAGAGGTTTTACAAACTGATGTCGTTTTTCCACTTCTTGTCGTTTTCTAGTTTCCTGTCGTTTCCAAATTCTTGTCGTTTTTTATTTCATGTCGTTTTTCACCTCACTGTCGTTTTCTTAAGCTACTGCCGTTTTATCCAAGATCATGTCTTTTTTTTTTAAGGGCATGTTCGTGTTTTCAACTTCGCGAAGTGCATGTTGTTTTTCAAAGTTCATGTCGTTTTTGTACTCGTCACATTTTCATAACTTCTACACTACTAAAATACTTTAATAACCAAAAAAAGTCATGCTCAATTATTTATAACTACAAACATATACTCAAGTAATAAAAATAAACTAAATATTTTATTCAAAATACCACTAACTAAATAAACAAATTACAAAAATTATAAACCAATATACATAACAAATATATTCACAAGAAAAGTATCACAATAAAACACCAATACCACAACATAATCACCAAAACTACCATCTCATAAAAAATTTATCCACAAAAAAATGATCGTTAATCAACAAACTATATTCACAATATCAATAATTATCATAAAAAATTATCTACAATACCTGGAAAAAAAATTAATATCGCCAACAAATGACCATAAACAAAAAATTATTGCAAATATTCCAGCAAAAATTATCCAAAACCTATTCAATTACAAAAAAAAATATTTACATATATTCACAATTATCCACACAATAATCATACATTTAAAAAAATTCAAATATTTACCAATAACTAATCCACACAATAATATTGATTATAATAAATAATATTTAGCAATTATAACCAATCACATAAATGTCGCTTATGGGGGCGGTCCTGCGGGGGACAGGATGGCACGGGGTGGCATGGGCAGGACTTGGGGCAACAGAGAAGGGCGCAAAGGGTGAGGTGCGGCGAGAGAAGGGCGCAAGGGATGAGGTGCGGCGAGAGAAGGGCATAAGGGGTGAGAGGAGTGTGCTGGCAAAAGGGGAGCCCGTGAGGCACGTGTCTACACTGCTTAGCATATTTTGATCTTGGCATCACTGCAGTGCCCAGTCCAAGGTAAATGACTCAAGCTACTTGACCCTCACATCACAAGCCAAAATTACACTTTAAGAATTGCAAAGACCAATTGTAACTATTAAAACTATAGATCAATATTTGTTTATTTTTTGGAGTCGTGGATTGAATTATTCCACACTTCAAATTTTATTTTGCATATTATATTATGTATTACTTCTCTATTCTAAAATATTAATTAATTGGATGCCATTCTCTTAAAACACTAAAAATTCAATCGAGAGTCCAATTCGTAAAGTAATGTTCAGATAAGGATCATGTTGTCACGTCCTCACCGATCCAGCACGCAACAAGGACCGTAACATGATCACATCATAAGAAATTATAATAAATATCTAATTTTACAACTTAATTTATATAAACACTTAGTTAATAAAAATTATAATAAAAATCAAAGTAATCCAATTACAATTGCGCGATAGTATTTTTTTTTGCAGTTGAAAAAAGTAAGTATATATTTTAATTATAGTGTACAATTTAGATATTTTTACTACTTCATCGTAGTAATATCATTACAAAAAATAACCATCTCGAATCTTTCAAATAGGGTCTTACTTTCAAATTCCATTATAGTATGACGTTATTATTTAATGAGAAATTATATTATAAAATTTAGGTATTTTTCCACTTCATGATCCTAATATCATTACAATAAATGTACCATCTCGAACTTTCCAAGCAGCGGTCCTAGTTTCAAATTCCCTTATCTTTTGTATAACGTTATTATTAATACATATATACTCTATTCTTTGCCGATAAATAAGGACGTGAACGTGGTCACCTTCGTACCACTAGACCCCAGAACCTCCACGTTGTGTCGCTGACGAAAACAACACACACAAACACACACTCACACACACACACACACACACATATATATATATATATAAAATCAATCTCATCAGTCCTGGTTTTACGTGAAACAAAGTCATACATTATAACATATTCTTTATAGTACTATATATTCCTTTCTGGACCTCTCTCAGACATTCCCTTAGTGTTGTCGCCTGGATTTTAACACCAACGGCCTTCCATGAGGCAAATGGCAACACTTCATTGTTAGGGTTTCCTCAATATTTATGATATGATTTGTATAAATTGGTACATATATATACATGTATATATTTGTGTGTTTTGTCTTATATTCGATCATGACTGCGATGTGATCACATAAATACCGTTGATATTCTTTCAGTGGCCGAGATTCATGGTGGCTTCGCATGAGCTGTTTCTGCCACAAAGACAAAGCGTGACGAATGGTTTTTTTCATTAAAAGCTACGACAATGAAAGGGCAACGAGGCTCGGACACATAACCAGACATAAACCCTAATAATATATATGATGGTTAGGTCATAGGTGTGGTCAAAACATGGACCAGAATGTTGATGCTTAACTCTAGTCTTATATATATATATATGCTTCTTCTTTTCTTTTCTTTTTTCCCTAATGGAAGCTTGGGTTATGCTTGGTTTTTTTTTTTTTTTTTGGTTTTAACAAATTTTAAAAGTATTTTCCCTATTTTAAAAAAAATTATTTAAAATTATAAATAATGTTTGATAACTACTATTTTGTCGTATTTCTTTTTAAAAATGAAAAATACAAAAGTTGTTTTTTAATTAGGAGACTAAATAGAGATTAGAGAAAATGTAGAAAAAGTATAGAGAGAGTACTGTGAAGAGAGAGAGGACACAAAAGAAAGTTTTTATATTTGATTTTTTTTTTAAATCAAAGGTTTTTGTTTTCTCTAATTTTTAAAATTTGTTTCCAGTTAAAAAATAGAAAACAAAAACATATTTATCAAATGTGTTTTTTTTTTTTAATTTTGATAAATTTTTTTGTTCAATCAAACTTAAATTAGAAAAAAAAAATGTACGTGTCGCCAAATATTGTGCTTTTTAAGTTTTTATTACTTTGTTTTTGTAATATTTGGCAAGAAATAGGTTTACAAAGCCTTATTATTCATTCCCCATGTGAGCCCACTTAAGAGTCTTTGTTTTGTGCCCACATGCATATCATGTATTAAAATTGTCAGTACAAGTTATTTAGACAAACTTATTTTCAACATTACTAAAATATCTCCTTGCCCACATGCTTAAGCAATTTCTGTAATATGGAATTGATATCACTATTAAATGTAACAGCTTAGTTTAGACAAATAATTTTACCATGACTAAAATATCTCCTTACTCCTTCCCCACATGCTTAAGCAATTTCTATTATATTTAACTATATAAGGAAGTGATGCTATAATTAAATGTAATAACTTATATGGACAAATTATTTCATCATTACAAAAATGACTTCTTGTCACATGCTTGACCAATTTCTATAATAGAGAATTGATGCTATTAAACGGTAGAAACACATGTAGAGTGAGAGACAGAATGGACAATCTGTTTGGGGATCAATTAAAGTCATATTTTAGATCAACTTCGCTAAAGATTTAGATTCTTAGTCCTTTCTACTAATACTATAAGGAGTTCGAATATAGGCTTTGTCTTATTATGAGCCTTTTATGTAGACTCATTATTAAAGCGCAATCCCTTATTTGCCCTTTCCAACAAATACACTTACCAACAGCATATATATAAATATATGATGGCGAGGGGCATAGGTTGCTTCTTTTGGGTCCAATTTCTAGTCGAGTTTTTTTTTTTCTTCTTCTTCTTATTATTGGAGAAATTGTAGTGATAAATACTCAATTTTTAATACCTAATTTAAATAAATACTTATTTTTTTTTGAAAAATAACAAAAAACACAAATGATTCAAGTACTTATATAGTGATAATTGATAATAATTGACTGGGTGATAAAAATATGTGAAAGTAATTAATGAATTGACTAGTTGCTCAATTACTTCAAAAACTTAAATTTTTATTTTTATTATTGTATAAATTTTGGATATTTTCATATTTATTATTATTATTATTATATCAAATACATTATGAGAAAGACTCATAAATTAAATTGACCAACAAAACAGATCTAGGTTTTGGGACGAAAATTCTCACCTGGGTACGTATTACTTAGATCATTCATACCTTGTTTAACGGGTTGCGTTGTTCTGTGACAACTAACCATTTAGGATTAAAAACTAAAAAAGCATATTTGTATTGTTCATATAGTTGACCAATATTAGTTTGTTAATGTCGCATGAGTCCCCAGTGTAATACTCTTTAAGTACTCTTGACCAGTACTGAAAGGCTTCTTGGATAATGTTACAAACCCAAGTCCTGGGCTGATAAGAATTCCATATACCTAATAAATGGGGACATATACACTAGATAGAATGAGCCATGGACGAACAAGTGTATGGCTTAGGAAAAAGCCACCAAGGCTTAAAACCCATTTAGGTAAATCAAATCTCTCTATTCCTTAATTCAAAGTACCAACCACATGATCATGTTATATATATTAATCCCCATGTTACCAAGAATCACAAGCCAACCCTTACCCAACTCACTGCTTGGTTGTCTCACCATTTTCCTTAGATATACTCACTCTTTCATTATTATTATTATTAGTATTATGATTATTGTCTTCTTCTTCTTCCTAAAGTCTAAAAACTAGACAGGAATCTTTGAGGGTATAGACAGCACAGATTGGATCTCTCAGTGCTGTCCATTTGACCTTTCTGACTCTCTTCACACATTGAGACCACTATATAGACCAAGGCACAAAATACATAAATATATAAACATGCAGGTGAGTGTTATGTATATATGTATATTGTAACTTCAAAGTCGAAAGAAAAAGAAAAAAAAAAAAACATATATGTGCATGCATTCACATAAAGCTATAGTGCCATACTAAGCTGATTTCAATCGTGCTCATGAATATTTGTATCAGTTTATTCATTGGCTTTTAAGAGCAACACATGATCAAAAAAGATTGGAGGATAGTACTACTTCAAGCCCTACCAACCAGAAGGAAGGTATTATTAATGGTAAGGCAAAAATAAAAAATAAAAAACCAAAAAAATTCCCATGAACCTATTTTCCAAACCATGGCATTAACACAGTCACACTTGATCAGTTGACCAATATTAATAGTATAATATATGTTCTCTTGTGTTGATTTCCAGATAAAAAGGCTGATCAATCAAGAAGAAACATAATTGTGTTTAAGCACAACAGCATCGCCGAGGCTGATCACCGAGGCGAAACCGGCGCTAAACGAGGCAAAGTGAGTTGCAAGAAGTACTTGAAGGTGTTTCTCCTTTGTAGAAAGGACATAGCAACGTCTTGCTTTCACAGCACCATTAACCTGAAGAGCCCTAGCACTGCCGGTCACATCAACACAAGGGCACAGCAATATTGGATCGATTCCATGAAGATGAAGAAAGAGGACATCATTGCCAAGGCTCTGGTCATTGGTAATAATAAGATTGACCAGGCTGGCAGTGGTACCACCACCACTCATGGAGGGAACAAGGTCTTGCCAATAAGCGAAACTGCGTCCATGCTTTCGAACGCTGGCGCGAACGACGAAGCAGCTTCGGAGAAGAAAGAGAGGAGCAAAGGCGAGAAAGGCAAGACCATGTCAAGGATGAAAGAGCTCTTGAGATGGGCCGCCGCGGCCAAATCGGAGAAGGGAGGGAAATTCATCGGCCGAAAGGTATATTTACCAAAACTAATATTACACCACAGCGCTAGATATTTGAGGCTATCTCTTTCGTATTGAATGACATAGTTTTAGTTGTGAGGTGGAGGGGAATTTATCACTCATTTAAGTACATAATTATTGGTTGCATATTTTGTGTCTATAGGGCCATTGGTGTCCAAAATGGAAGAACCAAAAAAAAAAAAAAAAGAAATGTCGCACAATTTGTGTATATAATATAGTTGCATGGTTTTTTTGGCTTTGTAAATTGGTTCAGGTTCTGCAGTTTAGAAACAGAGCAAGTTTGAAAGCCGTAGCTGATGATGACCAATTCAGCTATGAATCGCCAAAGATCAGCTTCAGATGGGATGTGGAAAGTTGTTCCACAACTTCCTCTGTTTATTCAGCCATTTCTCTCGCTTCTCTGAAGAACAATATTCCAAATCTAAGCACGTTATCACTAAGCTCAGCTACTAATAGTATTCAAGATTGTGACTATAACAACCCTGCCAGGAAAGGAAATTGGATCACAACAGACTCGGAATGTAAGATATATTTTTATTTAATAACATTTTAGTTTAAATGATTCTTTTATTCTAAGGCCTATATATGTTAAACACTTCAACTAATGTTGTTTTATTATTATTATTATTAATTGCTGAACAGTTGTGGTGCTAGAACTGTGAAGGGAAGAGCTCTGAAAGAAATCTTTTATGGATTATTGGGTTTTCTCATCAACTGCTCGGAAAATGTAATATAGTACTTAAGTATTTTTTATTCATTTTTTTTAATTGTGAGAAGCTAGAAGCATTAAATGTAACATCAACTTATGTATCTTGTTAATGCACATTGGCCTACATCGTAAAATAGCTGTTCTAGTATCTCCTGATTAGAAATTTGTGGATGCTCATTTGCTTGATTACTAAGACGTTGATATATTGTGTACCTAACTTATTGGTGGATAGAAATTTAAATAAAATTTTTCCTATCTTAATTCATATTTGTTGCAATTAAATTGGTACTCGCCTTACTTCTTTTCAACAAAACTTTAATTCATATTTATATACCCTTGCTATAATGAAAAACACTTTTTTCACGTTCGTAATACAAATTTTCTCTCTCAAATCTTAGTTCATAAAATGCAACCAAGCAACAACTCAAACAACAATTTGAATTTACAATCTGATGCAAAGTTTTGACTTTTTCAACTTGAATCATCAAAATTATCGAAGTTTTTAGCTTAAATCATCAATTCAAACAAGCAACTGATGATCGAGTATTTTGCACACTCATGGGCTTCGTTTCCGGCTTAGCTTCGTTATAAACCCTTGAGTTTTGGGTCAATATGATCCACTTTTAGTATTGTGCAGATCTAGATAAAAAATAAAATCCAACGGAATAAAAACAAGTGCAATCGGATAAAAAAAGGGCCCCGAATGGAGTTTTTATGAGTTTTCGAGACAAAACAACGCGTTGCACACACTTCATGGCATATCGCGCTTGTCCCTAGGCCAAAACCAGTAGTCTTGGCGCGTTCGGCGTGAAGCCGCAGCGTCGTATTGCTCTACTGTTGGGCGCATCATGCCATCAGTTCATCACCCTGTTGTACCTAGCTAGCGCACTCAGAGCATCATGTTGCTATGCACTCAAGCAGGGCATGTTGCGCTCATTGCACGGCGCAATGTGCCATTTCCACGGGATACGTTCGTAAATGTGTTTTTGGGGCTAAATCTTAGCCCTTTAATGAGATTTTATGGTCCACATCTTCCTTCTTTACTCGGGTTTCATGTTAAAAAGGCCAAAAAACGCATTTTAAAAGGAGGAATTTTTGGGTTTTTTGGACATAAGAGGAGCTTGAGGAGGAAGAGTTCCAATGGTGACTTGAAGCTTAATTCCACCAAAGCTCATAAGAGTTTGCTTTCTTGTTTCTAACTTTCCACATTTCTTGTGTTGAGGATGCAGCGCGACGCCTACAGACACACTCCCGATGCGTCGGATAGGTCTGTGACCTGCATCATCGAGCGCTTACCTAACAGGCTTGGCCTCATATTGCAAGGCGCTTTGGCGCAGCACACGCACCCAACGCGCCTAGCCTCCAGGGTCCTCTTGCAACTCCTTTTGAACCATTATTGCTCGAATCTCTACGGTTGCCTCCTAAGCTTCATCTTTGCCCCGTTTTTTGCACAATTCATTGAAAGACTTCAGCATGCTCAAAACAAGACCAAATAGATACAAGTCTTGTGGATTTACAACGAAACTAAGCCATAAATTAAGGACAATAAGTGTGCAAAATTCACACTCATCAATAATCAATTGCTTTAAAGTATATGGTTTTTTTTTTTTTTTTTGGCTATTCAATGAGAAACGAATGATCATTCCTCATCCCTAGGGAAAGAAAATGGATTCCCTACTTGAGTCAATTTAATAAATAATTTAGGAAAATTCTCAGGTGGGGAATTTCCCACCACACGAAACGATCCTAGATCGTCAGATTTACTTTTTTAAGCAGTGGAACCCACTGAAAAGGTAAATTTGACGACCCAGAATCGTTTCTTGTGGTGGGAAATTCCCCACCTGAGACTCTTCCAATAATTTAAAGCTAAATGATTGTGTAATTTTTTTTTAAAATAGTGGTTGGAATTTTTTTTTTCTTCCCTTGGAGCAATAGTCAAAGAGGCCCACTAATAGCACTTCGATGGGCTGTAACATTTCTAGAAAACGACAAAATATGTTGTAGACTTGGGGGGATTCAAGACCAACCATACCACTATGCTCGTCCAAAAAAAAAAAAAAAACAACAACAACAACTCTCCACTGCTCAATCATCTAGATGGTCAAGGACTCAACTTTCAACAACGACTTGTTTCCTCGATAAACTACTACTAATATAGCTCCTAATCCTATGCCTCAACTTAATCGCCATTTTATACAAGGTGGCTTCTGGGATTTTGAAGTAGTTTTGCTGCCAACAAAAGCTACACTATGAAATGTCATACGAAGATTTTAAGCTCATTTCCAATATAAATATTAATGTTAAATTTTTTATCAAAAATAATAAAATGTTATATTTAATTTATTGTACTTTAGTAGTAAATATCATTCAAGGTAAGTGTTATAACTAATAGAGTAATATAAAACAAGTAACAAAAATGATTTTTTGATAGAAGAGAACTTCATCATAATTTTTATCAAAAATTAAAAATCAACTATGACTTTCAAATGCCAAATCAAATTTTGGAACTTTACTATACTTTGTGCTAAATTTGGCACAAAAATTACCTTTGTATTTGACACCTACTATGACATTGTATTAAAGAACAGTTTTATATTACAAAATATTAAATTTTAGCACTGCATTTGGAGATGCTCTAATCATCTTGTAGTATAGGTTTCAAAATAAGCTAAGAACACGACAATAATTTAAAATTTTAGCGTGGTTTCGATTACTAACTTAAATAACTAATTAAAGGATTGAGCGCAGATTTAGTTTGTTGTTGACTGCGTGGGAAAGCAAAAGGCAAGGACACAAGAAATCAAATATTAGGACAAAAACTATATAATTTTGAAAATTTTAGAAATGACAAAAGGCCTATTTAGTATTTGGTATTTTTTTAGTTTATATTTGAAGTACATAATCAACGTTTTTTTTTTGTTTGTTTTTAAATTAATAAACCATTAACCCTTAAAGAATTAATAAAAGTATATCACAAACTTTGTTTCCACACCATTTATAACGATGATCACGGACATTAAACAAACAACACTAATGATGAATTTCAAATTCGATTCTATTATAAAGACAGTTCTTCAATTATGTAGTTCACAACAAATGGTAAACATGAAGTAGGCAAATACCCAGAATTTATATAACAATAAAAATAAATACCCAAATTTTTTAAGTAATTAAGTTTCTAGTCAATTTGTGAATTACTTGCACATGCTTTTGGTAACTAAGTGAATTACCACTACTTACCACTGTATAAGTAATTGAATCATTTGGGTAGTTGGTTACATTTTTCAAAAGATTGGGTAATAACTTACATTAAGTTTTAAAAATTGAGTATTCACTATAATTTCTCTATTATATATATATATATAAATATAATTTTGGTTTTTGAGCAGATACCACAAACATCTATTGTTTTTTATTAAAACTCCAAAATTTATACCTTGAGTCTTTATAATGCAAAATTTATACTTGAGTTTTTTTCAATTGGACGAGAAGTGTGGAAGACTTGAACCATTCCGTAGTTATGTTTTGTTTTTAATAAAAGAATCTTTATGTTTTTTTAAAAGGTTAATTGAGTAAATTTTATAATATTATCGTGTTTAAGATATTACAGAAATTTGAAAATCATATATTATAAGAGTTTTAGATTATCATATTTTAAGAAAATCTAATTCGCAAGAATAAAAGATACCCGAGTATTTAATTTTAGATTATCACTTATCAAATAGGCAAATATAATAATCTTTAAGTTTACTATTCATTTTTTTAAGATACTCGCAAACCAAACACTCTTACCCCTTGTTTGGGATGATCATTTCACACATTCTATTCTATTATTTAGAATGGAAAAAATAGTTTGAAAATAGTTTGGAATTATTTGAAAATAGTTTAGAAAAATGATGTAGAATGGTTTGACTTTGCAAATTTCGAGGTGGTTTAAATTGTTAAGATTTGAAAGATATTGTATAGGGATTTGGAAAGTTGAAAAATGGTTGGAAAAAATAGAATGGAATGGTATGAATTGTAGGATTAAGAAAGTTGAAAAAAAAAAGTTGAATGGAATATAATAGGATGATCAAAATAAGTGCCCAAACAAGAGGTTATATTATACTATATTACTAAAGATGAGGGGGAAAACACTGTAGTTTTGTAACGACCCAAAACGGAGTTTTATTTCCGAAAAATACGGATAAATTTGAACTTTTTAATTTGAGTTACATAATCCAATTTCTAATACCGAGCATGAGGTTTATCAATCCTCACTATAACTAAAGTGGGTTTAATTTTATACTTTGCAATTATTGCGGAATTTAAAATATTTTCTTTGTCAACGATTAGCCGGTTGTCCACGTAAGATCTTACAGGTCGGTCCCGTATACACTTGTTATTCCCGTCGTTGTCGCCTCGTCCTTTTTGTTTCTTTCATCTAACCTGCGACACGAGCACACTAGTGAGCCAATAGCCCAGTAAGTAGATTAAATAAATAAGTTGCTAAGTCTGCAAGTAACATACAACCAATAGATATCACAGCACAAGAATCTAACAAAAGGACGGACTCGACGATCGAGTCGTCATAGTCCGAAGAGTAAACGTTACTCTTAAGCAACCTTGCCCGCGAAGTGGATTTCAAAGACAAGGTGCTGAACCTACGCGGAATACAATACCTGCAAAGGAATTGTGACTTGGAACGAGGTCGGGCTTAACGACCCATTAATCTCGACTCAAAAGTCAATCTCACTCAAGTTCACAACTCTCTGACTTAGCTTATAAAAAAATACGTGTGCACGCGATTCACATCCAGACCCCTTACGGGTCGTTCTAGAACTTATACACAGTCTAGACCTCTCATGAGTCGTTCTAGAATTCAATATACATTTAGACCCATTACGGGTTGTTCTAGAACTTAAGATACATTTAGACCCATTAAGGGTTGTTCTAGAACTAATACAACTCTGGACCCTCTATGGGTCATTCCGAAACCTCACACAGACAATGGCCCCGTCGGGCGATCTCGGAATCGATCACAATCGCAGCACACAGCATATAAAGAGGAAGGTCGCCTAGCGACCTCCTCGAGACCCATCGGGTCGTTCCGAAACCTCACACAGACAATGACCCCGTCGGGCGATCTCGGAATCGATCATGATCGCAGCACACAGCATATAAAGAGGAAGGTCGTCTACCGACCTCCTTGAGACTTCTCGGGTCGATCCGAAACTTCTCACGACCGGTGGTTCCGTCGGACTGTTTCGGATTGATTGCGCAATCACCCCATCGGGTTAATTCGGGACATGCTATGGATCTTGGCCCCTCGGACCATCCCGATATTCTTTAAGATTGTGAGGACTCATCCTCCTCGGGCCTCTCTGCCCATTCCGAAACCTTTTACGGCCAATGACCCCGTCGGGTCGTTTCGGAATTCAATATTGCACTTTACCCCGTCGGGCCGATCCGGATCGTCACATCATAAACTGTGGGGAGGGCCGTGGCTCTCCTCCCCAAGGCCCCTCGGGCCGTTCTGAAAGGTGGTTCGTTGACCTCCGCGAGGTCCCTCGGGTCGCTCCGAAATCTGTCATACAAAATGGCCCCGTCGGGCTATTTCGGAACCAAATCATGATCGCGGCCCCGTCGGGCCCCACCCAAATGAGCAAGGTACTCACACAGAGGAAGGTCGTCCACCGACCTCCCCTAGGCTCTCAGGCCGCCCCGAAATATGATAAGTGACCCCGTCGGGCTATTTCGGGACCGATCATGACTTGCGGCCCCGTCGGGCCCTACCCGTGTACATACATTTCTTTAGCTCCCCTCATCTTGTCTTGGTGTTTTCTCTATGACCTGCAACAAAGTGTCAATAATAATATAAACAGTTTTATGTCCGTGGTCCCCTACCCACCGACATATAAGTCATACTAACACATGTACATACACAAACAGACACACACCCTACACTAAAACCTGAACTACGAAGTTGAGTAGTTTTATGTCTGTGGTCCCATACCCACAGACAGATAAACATAAAAGTGAACACACGCACCAATACACACCTAGAAAACACAACCTATCATAAACGAACCTACAGTCCCATACCTGCAGGCTCGTTGCACAACAATACGAACGTGATCAAGAGCCTGTATTCACGGCACTAGCAAGAATTGAGATCCATACAGTTTAATAGCCACAGTTTTATAAGCATCGTATGCTTAATATAACCTCAACACATTCATAATTTATTCAAGCATTGTAAAGTTTGCCCGTGCCACAGTGGAGATCCACTTACCTGAGGTCCTAAGTCTCTCGTCTTTGTCCTCGCGATCCTCCCTCAGTGGTGTCCCTCCTTAAAGCTTGATGTGGGGCACTTCTGTCCAACACGAGGATTAGAGGGTCAACGTCGAAAACCACTAAATATTCGAGAGGAATGAAACTTTAAGAGGTAATGGACTCGAAGAATGGGACACTAGACGGTGGGTCGACCAATGGTTCGTCGAGAAACCCCTCTAGGGGTGTTCTCGTCTCGAGTTTCGTCACTTTATCCCTACTCGTCAATCCCGACTAATGGTTACGTCGCTTGATTAGTTTAGGTGAGAAATGAATTCTTTAAACTAATCGGTTTCTGACTTTAATTTACTACGTATTAAATATTCGAGCCGGAAATCCGGCAGAGTTTCCCCTGTTTTTCGGATATCCCGGCCGAAGCCTTCACCTAATTTCAACCCAGCACCGAACTAATTTCGGTCACAGTCAATCACAACAATCACGCAGAATAATTTTCACAATAATAATATAAATTGTTCAAGATGTTAACATAATTCAACACCAAGCTTCGACGGCTCGGATTTCGCACAAGAGCAACAACATCCAAGTTGAAGAAAATTAATAATAGCATTAACATTACAAGGATTCTTTTCAAGCATTCACGTTTCGATCGCTCGCGTATACCTTTGGCATACAACAGTGTGATATTGCACGGTTGGGCTTGCCCCAGTGACGATCCTGCAAAGCTCAAAGAGATGAGGACCTTTTAGTAACTTAACAACTAGGCTAGGGCCGACTCATTGAAATAGAACAAAATTCAAACTTCAGTTTCAACTAGAACATAATTAAGATACTAGAAGGTTTGGTTTGATCACAACGATTTGATTGATTTCTGAACCAACTAGTCTCACTAACTTCTCGAGTCATCACTAAAACGACCCACTTGACAAATTCTCGATTTTCAAAACGCACAACTCGAAGAGTTTTGGATTTCTAAAACGACCAATTTACAAAATATCATAATTCCAAATCGACACAAGCACTCTTTTTCGCAAGACTGGTTTCAAAACGATACTCTTATGTAAATCATGAAATTTTACAATATCTCAAAAATATATATATATATATATATATATTACCAAGTCACGAAACCAATATCAAGCTAAGAATCTAGCAAAAATCACAATTCCCTTCAAAATTCCAAGTCCGAGCATAAATTTACCCAACCAAATTACTTTCCAAAACCTCACAACAAGTCCCGGCCGTACTCAAATTTTATTTTATTTTATTTTATTTTTTTTTTTACAAAACGACACAAATCCATAAAATCCCAATATGCCGAATCACACGAAATACCAAGTTCAACGTGGTCATAAACACGTTAAAATACCAACTCCTATAGACAATTTAACCCAAATATTCACAATGGTTTAAATTTCAACACCGGGCAATCTCAATATCACAAAATGTCAAACCAACCAAAAATAACGTTTGCACTAAAACCATAAAAACAAAATACTCGCAACAAGAAGACGAGTTCGATTAAAGCGGCTCACCTAGCGCGAGCAGCGACGGCTCGCAGCGGCAGCGACAACGTCGACGAGATCACTTTAGTGACGAGCTCGCCCGACGGCACGAATCAACGTCGGGCAGCGAAAAGGCGCGAGGCGGTAGGACCCCAAGCAGAGGACGTCGGCGCAGCTTGAGCGCAAGCTCGGCGAGTGGCGGCCGGCGGCGGCTCGGAATGACCGTCGCGGAGCCTCGCAGAGGAGGCACGGCTGCTGCCTCGATGGGGCGAGGCGCAGGCTGCGCGAGCTCGCAAGTTCGCTGGTCTCGCGCAGAAACGGAGTGGCGAGGGCTGGCTGGCACAGAGCTATGCGAGCTCGGACGACGCTCGTGAGCAGAGCGGCGCGGCTGCTCAGGCGTACGGAGGCGCGAACTGGGAGGCGCGACGGCACGGCGCGGAGCGGCGAGACACCAGCGCCGGGGGCTGTGCGTTGGGTCGCCGTGGAGGAGCGCGACTCGGGTGAGGGGCGGAGGAGGCCCAGCGATGCTCGCGCCGAGCTCGCCGGCGTCGCGCATGGAGGAGGCGCCGGAGGAGAGCGGGTTTGGCCAATGCGGATCTGAGCGACGCGCGACGCCGCGAGGGGTGGAGGAGGCCAGAGCTGGGCGGCGCTCGGCGTGGGCAGCACGCGTGGAGGCTGGGCGGTGGTGGCTCGTCGCCGGCGGGAGTGAGAGAAGAGAGAGAGGGAAGGGCCCGGCAGAGGGAAAGAGAGAGAGAGATTTTCCCTTTTTTTTTTTTTTTTTTTTTTGTGTGTGGAGGTGGAGTGACGGCGTGAAGAAAGGGGGGAGGGGAAAATAAGAATAAACCCTAATGGGTTAAAAGATATAAAATATTAGTTTATTTAGCTAAAACTTAGCAAAATAATTGGTATATTTTCAAAATTCATGAAAATACCCTTACTGGCTCAACTAGTGAAGTTAGGAATTTTAATATCAATTTTACGTTGAGATTGATTTCATAACATGTTTTAAAATTCCAAAAATGTCAAGGCTAACATTATCGCTCAAATATTCTTACTTGGTCAAAAGTTGGCCAGATTTGAGGAAACGAGTCAATTTTCCTCGAAATTAACATAGGCAAGATAGTAGGAGCTAAAATAATATCATGAATCATTTTGCCTCAAAACTATAGATTCACTAGTTGTAAAAGTGGTCTTGGTTCAGGCCATTACAATCCTACCACCTTACAGAAGTTTCGTCCTCGAAACTTAGATCAAGAGTGGGTATTTCTCTCTCACTTCAGCCTTAAGCTCTCGAGTTGCCTCTCCCGACGTGGTTCCCTCACGGAATCTTGACCTTCGAAACGTTCCTAATACTTAAATCCTTATCCTATGTTAGCTCTCCAAATGTAAGAAAGCCTATCAGCTATTTTGATCTCGGACTCTAAATACTGGTACCCCTTAGGGTAGTTAATACTATGGTACTAGTAAGACGCCCTAAGAGCCTGTAGAGACTCATTTCACGCGTCAAGGTCCAAGAAAACTCAATACTCTTTTGAGTGAGGTGGGTAGGTGCGGAGCACGCTAGGAAGATCCCTCTATAAATCGTCTATAACACCCGACTACAGCCAAGAACTACAAACTTCTATGGTCTTCGTGGGATGTTTCCACGAACTTATGACTTTGATTCTCGACGGATTCATAAAAATCCTTTTGATAAACACCATCGCGACCAAAGAATGACGCGAAGTCAACGACTACTCTCTGGAAAATGGCTTGTTCATGCTTCTCATGCTCCTCTTTTGTTTTCGAGTAGACGAGAATATCGTCGTTGAAGACTATAACGAACCCATCGACATAGTTTCCGAGGACACATTTCGTTAAGGCGGTAATATGGCTGAGGTAATGGCGAGTCCGAAGGACATCACTAAGGGCTCACAGTGTCCACAACAGGTATGAAAGGCGGACTTAAGCATAAATTCCTTGTGTCTTTAGCTAGAGATAGCCTGATCGCAACTCTTTACCTTGAGGACAGGTACGTTAGACCTCTACTAACCTACGTTGTGAGAGATTGCGCAGCTTACCCTGTCTTGCCATTCACTTGGCTCAAGGGATTGTGACTGCCGCAATTACCCTCATTTCCTAACATAGAGTACCGAGACCCCCAACGACGAGTGACTGGGTGTTATAAAACCCTTGTTGAACAGCCCTTTTACCTGAATTAAACCCTTTTTAATTTCGTCGGAATCACATAATACGACGCCGTCGACACTGGGGCGATACTCGATAATAGTTCGATAATGAACTCAATCTCAAGGTCGAGAGGTAATCCTGGAAGGTCCTTGGAAAGGACGTGGGTGAAATTCCCTACGTTCGGGATACCCAAAACATGTGTGTCCCATTGGGACAGGTCCTAATATGAGCGAGGAATCGCCGACAATCCTCATCAATTACCCTTCATAACTGACAGGCTGAATGGCGGGTATGGCTAACCCCATCGATGACTCTTTAAGCTCGGAGCTTTCTGTTCTAAGGGTTGGAAATGGTACGTTATCCCCTCCACAATTAATCACCGAGTAGTATTCGTGTAATTCAATATTTGTAAGTTAGCAAGAAATAAGCAAACCAAGCTTTCAAGAGGCTTGAATTTCTCTTACAAAAGCCGAGCTCTACAATAATTAAATTTTCAGATGACTAATACGCTTACAACATAACTCTTATATTCCAATCGTCCACGTGAGCCAAAGTAGCTAATCACAGTACTTGTTAATATAAGTTCTACTACACGTCAGCACTTCTATTCTCTCTAGTCTTATGCTTAGCATACGTGAAGCGAATTGGTGGCCTAACACGCCCTTAAAACAGGTCGCGACTCTGTGGTCTCATCCGTCGAGGTGGGAGCCTCGAACGATTAAGTTATCGCGTCAGCTGTCTAAGCTAACCTTTTGACACGACTTCCGTAATTGAAGTGAAACGCCTTAGAGCCTACTAGCGCCAACGTAGTGGTGCATGCTCAATATGAGTCTCGCCTAAGTGTACTAAATGAGCCTTTTAACCTCTCTTTAATCATTGACTTTCACGCGTCCGCTGCGCCACTCTGATAATCATAAGATTGTAGACATCTTCTCGCGGTCCGTGCTTGTGCGTCCTGTGAAAGACTGATAGTCTAGTGCTTATCTTCTTGGGCAAGACGGAATTTGAACGTCGTCGAAGGATAGCGATCACGCCTCATAAAATCCTCGTACAACGCTTTCAAAATCATTAATGACTCTTCACACCTCCTACAGGGCTATATCAACTCCTCGTCTCTGCCTTCGGTCGGACCAGGAAAAATAAATGCACTAACTTCGCGTGTAGTCCGATCAGCCCCCCATTAGGATTCTAGCCCTTAGATCGTCTGTCGTCGATTTGTCTCTATTCAATAAGCTTCGTGTAAGGTAAGCATTCGCGCTTCTTCAAGCGGTATTGACGGCTAGAAACTCAAGGGGACCTTCATTTGGAATTTAAGACTAAGAGTGAATAGCAGCAGACCATCCTACGTCTACTCGAGACAGGACGGATGGCGGAGAGCTACCACCCCGAACGAGAGTGTCCCTTGGACCATCAGTTTGAGCCCTAATTCTCAACATGATCCTCAAGTCCCATCACGCTCGTACTACTTGAGTACACCTGTAAGTAACTTTATTAAAATTAATATCTCGTGATCGGTTATGGACCCACCACGCTTATTTGTAGTCCTTCTGGAGGAATGTCCCGTTAGACTCTCTCCGGACTTACTGGTTTCACACAGAAATCACTTCATTAGTTAATTTATCAAGCTCGACATTCTTATCAAGTCTGGGATCCACTGATGCACACCGCAATTTTTTTTTTTTTTTTTTTTCTAGCGCGCAGGCAGGGAGAGAATAAATCTCCTGGCAGTCACACAGACTTCGTCTCACACTCAACTGGCCGGCTTGTGTGAGGAATAAGCTCACCCTCAGGGAGCAGGGCTCTCTCTCTCGGAGCCAGGGCTCTCTTCTCTTGGAGCCGAGCGCTACCATCGACTTTTATTTCAATATTTAGATTGAATTCGTTTACCTCCTATCGACTCTTGTCGGAGGATTGAGGCTTATTTCAGATTTCTGTCCCTTCCATCCCGTTTACCGAGGAATCGGGAATTTAAATCTGATGTACTTCCCTTCGTCCGATCAAGAAGCAGACGGAGATTTAATATGTTGAGTCCCTTTGTCAGATCACACAGCAGACTGGGATTTAGTATGTTTGAACCCCCTTGTCAGATCACACAGCAGACTAGGGTTCCCTCGTTATTTATCCCCTCGTTAACTGGTTAAGGAAACCGAGATATTGCAAGAGGTCATGGGTTTCATTTAGTCTTATTTATCTTTGCAGATACCAATTGATGGACCACTCACGAGTCTCACACTTTGACCTCTTGCATTTGGGTACGAGACCCTAGATTTATTCGTTCGAAGGTCCACGACAAACATACAATAGGCTAGGTAGGTTTTCCTACAAGATTATTCTGACGGACCACAGTCCATGAGGCAGAGCGCACGGGTAAAGACCCGGCTGTGCCATTAATATTGTGACTTACCGATCTCCAAGATCGATGTCTAATTCTTTTTTCAATTCTTTAAGAAGTATTTATTCTTAATGATTTACTCATTCTTTAGTAAATCAAATATTTGGCCTCTACTTTGGCATTCACAGCCTTAATTGTTATCGGAACACAAAGAACCGCTAAAAATCAACTTATGTAAACTGCGAAGGTTTTTACTTGCAATTAATTAATTAATTAATTTACATATATATATATATATATATTAATATCTCGAAGCTCGTGAAATATAAGTAAGGGCTACTCACATTGACGACAACGAAGGAATCATGCTAGTGCATACGGGGTTGTCTACAGGACCGGCTAAACCGTGGCTCTGATACCAACTTTGTAACGACCCAAAACGGAGTTTTATTTCCGAAAAATACGGATAAATTTGAACTTTTTAATTTGAGTTACATAATCCAATTTCTAATACCGAGCATGAGGTTTATCAATCCTCACTATAACTAAAGTGGGTTTAATTTTATACTTTGCAATTATTGCGGAATTTAAAATATTTTCTTTGTCAACGATTAGCCGGTTGTCCACGTAAGATCTTACAGGTCGGTCCCGTATACACTTGTTATTCCCGTCGTTGTCGCCTCGTCCTTTTTGTTTCTTTCATCTAACCTGCGACACGAGCACACTAGTGAGCCAATAGCCCAGTAAGTAGATTAAATAAATAAGTTGCTAAGTCTGCAAGTAACATACAACCAATAGATATCACAGCACAAGAATCTAACAAAAGGACGGACTCGACGATCGAGTCGTCATAGTCCGAAGAGTAAACGTTACTCTTAAGCAACCTTGCCCGCGAAGTGGATTTCAAAGACAAGGTGCTGAACCTACGCGGAATACAATACCTGCAAAGGAATTGTGACTTGGAACGAGGTCGGGCTTAACGACCCATTAATCTCGACTCAAAAGTCAATCTCACTCAAGTTCACAACTCTCTGACTTAGCTTATAAAAAAATACGTGTGCACGCGATTCACATCCAGACCCCTTACGGGTCGTTCTAGAACTTATACACAGTCTAGACCTCTCATGAGTCGTTCTAGAATTCAATATACATTTAGACCCATTACGGGTTGTTCTAGAACTTAAGATACATTTAGACCCATTAAGGGTTGTTCTAGAACTAATACAACTCTGGACCCTCTATGGGTCATTCCGAAACCTCACACAGACAATGGCCCCGTCGGGCGATCTCGGAATCGATCACAATCGCAGCACACAGCATATAAAGAGGAAGGTCGCCTAGCGACCTCCTCGAGACCCATCGGGTCGTTCCGAAACCTCACACAGACAATGACCCCGTCGGGCGATCTCGGAATCGATCATGATCGCAGCACACAGCATATAAAGAGGAAGGTCGTCTACCGACCTCCTTGAGACTTCTCGGGTCGATCCGAAACTTCTCACGACCGGTGGTTCCGTCGGACTGTTTCGGATTGATTGCGCAATCACCCCATCGGGTTAATTCGGGACATGCTATGGATCTTGGCCCCTCGGACCATCCCGATATTCTTTAAGATTGTGAGGACTCATCCTCCTCGGGCCTCTCTGCCCATTCCGAAACCTTTTACGGCCAATGACCCCGTCGGGTCGTTTCGGAATTCAATATTGCACTTTACCCCGTCGGGCCGATCCGGATCGTCACATCATAAACTGTGGGGAGGGCCGTGGCTCTCCTCCCCAAGGCCCCTCGGGCCGTTCTGAAAGGTGGTTCGTTGACCTCCGCGAGGTCCCTCGGGTCGCTCCGAAATCTGTCATACAAAATGGCCCCGTCGGGCTATTTCGGAACCAAATCATGATCGCGGCCCCGTCGGGCCCCACCCAAATGAGCAAGGTACTCACACAGAGGAAGGTCGTCCACCGACCTCCCCTAGGCTCTCAGGCCGCCCCGAAATATGATAAGTGACCCCGTCGGGCTATTTCGGGACCGATCATGACTTGCGGCCCCGTCGGGCCCTACCCGTGTACATACATTTCTTTAGCTCCCCTCATCTTGTCTTGGTGTTTTCTCTATGACCTGCAACAAAGTGTCAATAATAATATAAACAGTTTTATGTCCGTGGTCCCCTACCCACCGACATATAAGTCATACTAACACATGTACATACACAAACAGACACACACCCTACACTAAAACCTGAACTACGAAGTTGAGTAGTTTTATGTCTGTGGTCCCATACCCACAGACAGATAAACATAAAAGTGAACACACGCACCAATACACACCTAGAAAACACAACCTATCATAAACGAACCTACAGTCCCATACCTGCAGGCTCGTTGCACAACAATACGAACGTGATCAAGAGCCTGTATTCACGGCACTAGCAAGAATTGAGATCCATACAGTTTAATAGCCACAGTTTTATAAGCATCGTATGCTTAATATAACCTCAACACATTCATAATTTATTCAAGCATTGTAAAGTTTGCCCGTGCCACAGTGGAGATCCACTTACCTGAGGTCCTAAGTCTCTCGTCTTTGTCCTCGCGATCCTCCCTCAGTGGTGTCCCTCCTTAAAGCTTGATGTGGGGCACTTCTGTCCAACACGAGGATTAGAGGGTCAACGTCGAAAACCACTAAATATTCGAGAGGAATGAAACTTTAAGAGGTAATGGACTCGAAGAATGGGACACTAGACGGTGGGTCGACCAATGGTTCGTCGAGAAACCCCTCTAGGGGTGTTCTCGTCTCGAGTTTCGTCACTTTATCCCTACTCGTCAATCCCGACTAATGGTTACGTCGCTTGATTAGTTTAGGTGAGAAATGAATTCTTTAAACTAATCGGTTTCTGACTTTAATTTACTACGTATTAAATATTCGAGCCGGAAATCCGGCAGAGTTTCCCCTGTTTTTCGGATATCCCGGCCGAAGCCTTCACCTAATTTCAACCCAGCACCGAACTAATTTCGGTCACAGTCAATCACAACAATCACGCAGAATAATTTTCACAATAATAATATAAATTGTTCAAGATGTTAACATAATTCAACACCAAGCTTCGACGGCTCGGATTTCGCACAAGAGCAACAACATCCAAGTTGAAGAAAATTAATAATAGCATTAACATTACAAGGATTCTTTTCAAGCATTCACGTTTCGATCGCTCGCGTATACCTTTGGCATACAACAGTGTGATATTGCACGGTTGGGCTTGCCCCAGTGACGATCCTGCAAAGCTCAAAGAGATGAGGACCTTTTAGTAACTTAACAACTAGGCTAGGGCCGACTCATTGAAATAGAACAAAATTCAAACTTCAGTTTCAACTAGAACATAATTAAGATACTAGAAGGTTTGGTTTGATCACAACGATTTGATTGATTTCTGAACCAACTAGTCTCACTAACTTCTCGAGTCATCACTAAAACGACCCACTTGACAAATTCTCGATTTTCAAAACGCACAACTCGAAGAGTTTTGGATTTCTAAAACGACCAATTTACAAAATATCATAATTCCAAATCGACACAAGCACTCTTTTTCGCAAGACTGGTTTCAAAACGATACTCTTATGTAAATCATGAAATTTTACAATATCTCAAAAATATATATATATATATATATATATTACCAAGTCACGAAACCAATATCAAGCTAAGAATCTAGCAAAAATCACAATTCCCTTCAAAATTCCAAGTCCGAGCATAAATTTACCCAACCAAATTACTTTCCAAAACCTCACAACAAGTCCCGGCCGTACTCAAATTTTATTTTATTTTATTTTTTTTTTTTTTTTACAAAACGACACAAATCCATAAAATCCCAATATGCCGAATCACACGAAATACCAAGTTCAACGTGGTCATAAACACGTTAAAATACCAACTCCTATAGACAATTTAACCCAAATATTCACAATGGTTTAAATTTCAACACCGGGCAATCTCAATATCACAAAATGTCAAACCAACCAAAAATAACGTTTGCACTAAAACCATAAAAACAAAATACTCGCAACAAGAAGACGAGTTCGATTAAAGCGGCTCACCTAGCGCGAGCAGCGACGGCTCGCAGCGGCAGCGACAACGTCGACGAGATCACTTTAGTGACGAGCTCGCCCGACGGCACGAATCAACGTCGGGCAGCGAAAAGGCGCGAGGCGGTAGGACCCCAAGCAGAGGACGTCGGCGCAGCTTGAGCGCAAGCTCGGCGAGTGGCGGCCGGCGGCGGCTCGGAATGACCGTCGCGGAGCCTCGCAGAGGAGGCACGGCTGCTGCCTCGATGGGGCGAGGCGCAGGCTGCGCGAGCTCGCAAGTTCGCTGGTCTCGCGCAGAAACGGAGTGGCGAGGGCTGGCTGGCACAGAGCTATGCGAGCTCGGACGACGCTCGTGAGCAGAGCGGCGCGGCTGCTCAGGCGTACGGAGGCGCGAACTGGGAGGCGCGACGGCACGGCGCGGAGCGGCGAGACACCAGCGCCGGGGGCTGTGCGTTGGGTCGCCGTGGAGGAGCGCGACTCGGGTGAGGGGCGGAGGAGGCCCAGCGATGCTCGCGCCGAGCTCGCCGGCGTCGCGCATGGAGGAGGCGCCGGAGGAGAGCGGGTTTGGCCAATGCGGATCTGAGCGACGCGCGACGCCGCGAGGGGTGGAGGAGGCCAGAGCTGGGCGGCGCTCGGCGTGGGCAGCACGCGTGGAGGCTGGGCGGTGGTGGCTCGTCGCCGGCGGGAGTGAGAGAAGAGAGAGAGGGAAGGGCCCGGCAGAGGGAAAGAGAGAGAGAGATTTTCCCTTTTTTTTTTTTTTTTTTTTTTGTGTGTGGAGGTGGAGTGACGGCGTGAAGAAAGGGGGGAGGGGAAAATAAGAATAAACCCTAATGGGTTAAAAGATATAAAATATTAGTTTATTTAGCTAAAACTTAGCAAAATAATTGGTATATTTTCAAAATTCATGAAAATACCCTTACTGGCTCAACTAGTGAAGTTAGGAATTTTAATATCAATTTTACGTTGAGATTGATTTCATAACATGTTTTAAAATTCCAAAAATGTCAAGGCTAACATTATCGCTCAAATATTCTTACTTGGTCAAAAGTTGGCCAGATTTGAGGAAACGAGTCAATTTTCCTCGAAATTAACATAGGCAAGATAGTAGGAGCTAAAATAATATCATGAATCATTTTGCCTCAAAACTATAGATTCACTAGTTGTAAAAGTGGTCTTGGTTCAGGCCATTACAAGTTTCTACGGTGCCTCGACAATTACTAAAAATGCCCTTACTTGGCTATTGATTAATGAGGGCTATTTTCGTCAATTTGCTTCTTACCTATCTTTTTTTTTTTTTTACTAGCCGTGTCCATTTAAGTGGGCCTTTTTTGCTTGCAAATAAATGGTGGCATTACTTGAATATCTTTTCTCATTTTGTGTTTACGAGCTTCACTTCATTTTGTGTGTTGTTTCTTCTTCTATTTTGTATGCTGCTTCTTTTTTTTTTTTTATTTCTTAAAATTTTTTCTCTCTGTCGCTGTCGTTCTTCTCCTCAGCGGGTTTAAAAAATGAAGTACCCCCACGTTTGCCCCTCTCATCCTACTCATTCCATTCCATTCTATTTTTTCACTTTTTTCAATCCTCCAAACCATTCAATTCCATTCCAATTTTTTCAACCATTTTTTTCAACTTTCCAAATCCCTATACAATATCTTTAAATCTCAACCATTTATACTACCTCGAAATTTGCAAAGTCAAACCATTTTCCAAATCATTTTCCAAACCATTTTCAAACCATTTGAAATGGTAAAAAATGACCAAAATGGTTTTCCCAAACACAATAGTGTTTGAATGTTTTGGTTCATTGTTTTTGATGATTTGTCTGATTTTTTCTCTGTAAAGTTTTTGCATCTTTTCTTTTCAATTGTGTTAATTATAGATCAAATTTGTTGATTTGCTAGATTCTGAAGTCTGCAGGTTTAGTAGTGGATTTTTTTTTTCTTTGTGCTCTTTTTTTTTATTTAAAAATAAATAAGCCTTTGTTCCTTTTTTTTCCGATTTGCACATGTGTTTTGCAAATTATTTTTTTGCTTTTATATTCTGATCTTTTTTTTTGGTCTTTTTAATTTATGATGTCGGATTTTGTGGTTTGCATTCGGTTGTTTAATTTTTTTTTGGTCGGGTTTTAAAAATATGTGTATTTTTTTTCCGATCTCATTAGTGCCGATTTCAGTACGTTTGTTTTATATATATTTATATATATATATATACATATATAAATAAATAGATAGATAGACAAATAAATAGATACTTATATATATTTATATATCAACTAAATCCTTAGAAATACTTAATAAACATTAGCATAACATATAATTATCTTAGTACTTCTATGTAAATATTATTGCTTATATATGTTTTTACTTATATAAATTTTAAGACTTATTATATATTATTAATTTTTATTACTCCGATGCAGCGCGCGGGTTTTAAGGCATGTGTTGATCTAAAAGAACGTATGACTCCAAAAAGTAAGTAACTAATTACTAGTGTAATTTACCCACGTAAAATTAAACCCGCGAAAAAGTCATCACACAAACAGACAAGAAAACAATAGTTCCATTTCCCTCCAAACAAACGGTCACACAATACCAACTCGTCCAACCACCCTCTCCCTTAAACCAACCACTCTCCCCCCATCCCATCTTCTCTTCTCTTCTCTCTCTCTCTCTGTCTCTGTCTCTTTGCAACTCTCTCTCTCTCTCTCTCAACACAACAAAATGACACCAACACCAGAAACAGAATTCAGCAAGCTGAGCCCCGACCTGACCGAGCTGATCCTCTCTTACCTGCCCATCCCCTCCCTCCTCCGCGCCGCCGCCGTCTGCAAGGCCTGGCTCTCCGTCGTCTCCTCCCCCTCCTTCCCCTCCCACCCCAACCTCCTCCTCCGCCGCCGCCGCCTCCCCTGGCTCTTCCTCCACGGCCTCCACAACACCTCCGCCCGCAACCACCAGTCCTTCGCCTTCGACCCCTCCTCCTCCCTCTGGTTCCGCACCCCCAGCCCCCGCCACCTCTCCTCCTCCGCCTCCGCCGCCTTCCTCGGCTCCGACGGCTTCCTCCTCACCACCGCCCCTTCCTTCTCCTTCTCCCCCGTCCTCCGCCGCTCCTTCCGCCTCGCCTCCCCCCTCCGATTCTCCCGCATCAACCCCCTCGTCGCCGTCCACCACCGCCCCGCCCACGCCCACGCCCCGGCCTTCGTCGTCGTCGGAGGCGTGAGGTTCATCGGCAACCTCGTCGACATCGAGGAGGACCGCCTCGCCGCCGAGATCTACGACCCGAGCTCCGACTCCTGGGAGCTCGGCCCCCCTCTCCCGCCCGACTTCCGATCCGGCAACTCGTCCCAATCCCTCTCCTCCGCGCTCTTCCGCAACCGCTTCTACGTCCTCGGCATCTACTCCTCCTTCGTCTCGTCCCTCGATCTTCGGTCCCGGGCGTGGAGCGACGTCCGGACCCTCCGCCCTCCGGGCCTGGTTTTCTCGTTCCTGATCGCGTGCGAGGACAGGCTCGTCCTCGCCGGGATACGCAACGCCCCGGCCGGGCCGTCGTTCAACCTGTGGAGCGTCGATGAGGAGACGATGGAGAGCAGCGAGATGGCGACGATGCCGAGGGAGCTTCTCGACGGGCTGTTCGACGGCGACGAGGACGACAAGTTCGCGAGCCTCAAGTGCGTCGGGTCGGGGAGTCTGATCTACGTCTTCAACGAGGAGTACCACCGGAAGTACCCGGCCTGCGTCTGCGAGCTCGACGCCGGCGACGAGGCCGGAGCCTGCAGCTGGAGGCGGGTCCCGCCGCTGCCGTATCCGGTGAACAAGTTTCACAAGGTGATCAGCTTCTGCTCCAAGGTTTCGCTGGACAACGTTCTCGGCGGCCAAGAAGAGGACGAAGAAGAAGTTCAAGTTGGTCCCACTCAGGCTGTGGCTATGGCTATGGCTGACTGACTCATTGGTAAGAGTTTGAGCCTTCAAAGTTCAAGTTTTGGGGCTTAATGATCATTTTCTTTTAATTATTTTTATTATAGATAATGCTTAATTTAGTGGTTTAAGGAAGGTACAAATGGTTTAAAGTGCAAATGTTTTGTTTATTAGGATTCAATTGTCAATAAATGTTCCATATTAGATGACATTCAGGCTACATGCGTTAATCTCGTAGCTGATTGTGTATTATGTATTTTCTTTGGGATTATAGTCAATTGTTCAGACTTTTCTATGATTATTCTTGTCATCTTCTTAAAGTCTAAATCCCACAGCGGACTTTCTTTTTATTTTTATTTTTTGGAAAACTGTAAGGTTTGTTTATCAGACGACATCACTCCACTAGAATTTGTTGAAAATCAAGCAAAACAACAAAATAGAAAATTGACACAGTAAGGCCTATTAGTTATCCAATCAAGCTTCAAAGTTCAAACCTCCTCTTATAATTCTTCTCTTGTTCTTATACACATTAAAAGTATGCTCGTAAGATACTAAATTAAAGTTTTGAAATTCTAGTATTTTACTTCATTATAAAAAAGTTGAACTTCATGTCCGTATATGTTTTCAGTTTTGAGTCCTCTGTTTTTTCCTAGTGTTGATGAATTTTTTTTTTCTTTGCAAATTATTTATAGTTGCAAAACACTCATGGCCTGGTTCTAGTGATACATTGCTAGCTATTTTCTTGCGCAGCATGTTCTGCTCTCACATTCAAATGCTATAACGGCGGTCCGGAATTTCGAACCAACGCCGGACTCTTGGCCCGTTTGATCATTTCTTCAGGGCCAAGTCAAGCCCTGAGACTCCATCTAAGATTGGCTTCTGTACCATTTGTTTCATTCTTGACTCACTCTCAACTCATTGTGATTGTGTATCTTCAATTCTTTACATAAACCATTCGTCAACAATGTCATTATTTTGGTTCACTAATAAAACCTCTCTCAGTAGTGGTGCTACGTAATAAACTGGTCTAATAAAAAAAATTTCACATAGCTTTTTTTAAATTAAAAAAAAAAAAAAAGGAGGCTGAGAGGCCTTGAATTTAACAATAAAGTCAACTTGGTTGCTGGTTATTTGGTTGCTGGGTTAAATCTGCAAATAAAGTTGGATCCAGTAGACGAGTCAATCATTTATTGCAATAAACGAACATATATAAGGAGGTTGATTTTTATTTTTATTTTTCCCTTTATTCTGACTAGGATAAAATAAGACCGGAAAAGATGGCAGCTTTAAAGCAGCAATATCTGGGAAGTCCACGGAGAATTTTATAAAATGTCACTTTTAGATAACTTATTTTGAAAAATATCACTTTAAAATAAAATTTGCGGATTATGTTATTTTTTAGTTGTGAATTTGACCGAATTTTTTTTTTAAATGATAAAGACAAGATTAGAGATGGTGGACAATATAATAATTTACTGATGAAAAAAATAACATGACATACGATACTGATATAAATTCTAAACTTGAATGTCAAATACGATATGAGATCTAATTTTCTAATCTCTCTTCCTTTCTCCATGAATGTTTAATCGGGATTGTGATATCTATCCTAAATTCTGAGATATTACATAATATATATATATATATATATAATTATTATAGTTGTTTTGATTGGATTAATTGTTTTGATATTGTACATGGATTAATTGGACCTCTGAATTTTTTTTTTCTTGACGCCTTACTTGCTTTGATCTACCAGAGGTCAATTCAAATTTATTTTCAATTGTTCAAGTTTATCTTCAACCTACTAATATGAAGTATTTAATCATGCTACATAACATCAGGTTTTGGAGACCCTCATTTTACCGAACTGAATATATAAGATATTGAATATTGATGGATTGTGGGAAGAAATGAAGTAACATCAAGACAGATAAATTTAATAACCATCTTTATTTATAAATTGAGGTATCTTAATCCAATTAGGAAACTAAAACCTAAATTAAATAAGGAGCGTATAATAAAATGGGTGAAGTAGACAAATACTCAGAATTTATATAACAATAAAAATAAATACCCAAACTTTTGAAGTAATTGAGTTTCTAGTCATTTTGTGAATTACTTGCACATGCTTTTGGTAACAAAGTGAATTACCACCACTTATCACTGTGTAAGTAATTGCATCTTTTGGGTAGTTGGTTATATTTTTTAAAAGATTGGGTAATAACTTACATTAAGTTTTAAAAATTGGGTATTCACTATAATTTCTCTAATAAAATTGTCACAACATGCTATCGTGAGTCGTGACCATTACATACATATACATTATATTCAAAATCTTAAACCAAATTTAATTACACGTAACGTAACGTCATGGCTATTCATATTACATAAGAACATATAATATAAGTATTAAGGTTTAATTAAAACTTTTATACATCAAAATATTAAAGGAACGTGCATCTAAATCCACCCTATTTACTCTTTACACGCCCAGAGATAAATATTGGTTTTTAAATTTTAAAATAGAGAATATTTGGTTTTTAGTCATTTTTAAGCTCATATTTAAGAATTTAGCCATAATTTTACGAAATTAAGAAATTAATCATTTTCATCATGTAATAAAACTTGATACACGTGTAGCAAATTTGATACACGTATAACAAATTATGAGACATGATGAAAATGACTAATTTCTTAATTTTGAGAAATTATGGCTAATCCTTAAAAAAAATAACCAAATATTTGGCTAAATCCTTAAAAATCTCTTTAAAATATAATAGCTGACAATTATAATTATTTATATTTTCTAAAACATTCCTTATATTTCACTTAAAAAAATCATATTTCAGTATATATATCCTTAATTTCGTGATACATGATGAAAATGACTAATTTTTTTGGCTAATCCTTAAAAAAATAACTAAAAATTTGATTAAATCCTAATAAAATATAATGGCTGACAATTATAGTTATTTATATTTTCTAAAACATTCCTTATATTTCACTTAAAAAATATCATATTTCAGTATACATATCCCTAATTACTTATTAAAAAAAAAAATCAGTTATCACTCAATCTCAATCGCACAGAAAAATAACTAATCTCAATGGCGCAAAAAATAAATAAATAAATAAATAAAAAGCAAACTTACATACACAATAAAACAATAAATAGTGTATACAAAGGCCAACTTGTACTTTCTTATTATTATTTTCTCATTACTAGTATCGATTGTGGTGTTGTCTTTTTAATTATTCAAGAAGCGTATAGAGCAAACTAAGGGATGGATTTAGATGCAATTATCAACATGAAAACATTCATATAATTAAATAATTGTGTTGGGTGTGCAGGTCGAACCCATATGTGCAATTACCAACTTGCTCGACCTCGACCTCGACCTCATCCGCAGCCTTAATTTATCTTTATCTTACTTTTGTCTTTAACACAAGACACACCTGTTGAGTTTTAATTACTCGATAAGTGAAAATTTAATCTATACTAAATATAGTGAACACAATCATGAGAACAAGGACATTATGCATCACAACATCCTTAAGCTACTTTAGCTGAAAGAACGTATCTTAGGTAACCATAACATGCCTTTACACCAATTACAACTTACCATTCCAATTCTACACATTCCTTTACCATTCCTTACATTGTAAAACATTTCACTTTGTTTCATTTTGTCGCTTGCTTATGTCTCAATTGATTTTTCCAGATTTTGGCGAAGTTGCATCTAAGCTAGTTTTCACATTCTTGATGCCACATTTGTTCGCCTCAGTCGGTTTTTCCATATTCTTAATGAAACCTTTTATTTGTCTGAGATCCACTAAGTACAACAGCTTTCACTTCATTGTGATGTCAGATCAGGAGTGGGCCAATAAACCTTACGAAGTATCTCACTACCAAATAACTATTTTTCGTATTCGTGGCGATGCCACATCGCCACCATCGATATAGAATCCTAAGGTGGCCAAGACATAACCATCATTGGCACAGGTCCCTTTAAGGGACTTGCATACCATCTACATGTATTGAGTGTTTCATGCAAGTTTATCCAATGTAATAATTTGTTCAAGCGAATTATTTTATCATGTGTAGCGTTGTTTTCCCAGTGCTTGTTTGTACCTTGGCAATCTTAGCTACCTCTCTCGTTGATACGCACATGGTTTGATTCTCGGTGTTTGCATAATGCTTATGCACGAGCCATAATTCAGTGTCTAAATGAAAATGATTTTTATTTATTTGAAACCCTAAAAATGAAAATGAATTAGGAAACAACCCCATTAAGTTTTCCACTCTATCTCGATAAACAACAAAAAAATTGTGACCATAAAAGTATTTTTGTTAAAAAAAGTCTAACGAGTGTTATTGTTTTTTAATATTTTGAAACATATGGTATATTCTTAAAAACTCACTTAATTTTATTACATTTACCAATATAACTTTTTAGTCTATTTATACAACTCACTCTAAAAAGTAAAGTGATTTTTATTTATTTGATTACAAAATACATTTATCAATACATTTTTTTTTATTTAACCCAACAAACAACTAAGACATCATTTTTTCCAAGTTATTGTAGTAATAAAATTTGGTCTTTTAGCATTTTTCATTGGAAACTCTACTCCATTGTATTTAGGAAATTTTAAGAAAATAGCCACTGTTTACAAAATGATTTTAATAAATAGCCACAGTTTCAAAAAATATAAAAACTAGCAATGTCAGAAATTTCTTACAAAATTTTTGCCAAGTGTCAGAAATTTCTAACAGTATTTTTATATGTATTTTTGTTATTGTCAGAAATTTCTTACAGTTTTATAGCTAGTTTTTAAATTTTTTGAAACTTTGGCTATTTTTTAAAACCACACAATCCAAAAGACTATTTACTTAAATGACCCTAGTAATTATTAGGTTTGCATATTCGTATACTACCATCAAATAAATAGCTGCACCAATTTGTTTTAGGTTTAGCACTCTGTATTCTTAAGTTCATACCACCAGCTTGACCAAAAAAAAAAAAAATCATACCACCAAAAAAATAATAAAAGAAAAAAAATTCAAGTTTGTCAAAGGAATGGTAAAAATTCCTTAAGAAAAGAAAATCGAAAAAAGAAAATCCACAATTATCATTAACCATTGTTAATTTGTCAATGCGTTTTTCCATGGTGTTTCGTCCGTTTCTGATTAAGAGGGTTCGTCCCCTTTTTTTGAATTTTTTGGAAAAAAAAAAACGCATTTTTTTAGGGGTTAAAATGAATTTAACGGGCTTTTTTAGGGATTAAAATGAATTTTTTATTAAAAATTAGATTTTCATATAATTTTAGAATAATTTAAGGACTAAAATAAAATTAAAAGGGACGTAAATGCAGAAGAAAGGGACTGAGAAGCAAAAAGAAACCCCTGACACGGGCCCGCGTGCGTGGGGCCCGCGTGTCAGGGGTCTCCACCCACTTCCACATTCTGGCCCGTGCAAAACTCCCCCTCCTCTGTTTTTTTTTTTTTGTTATTTTTTCCTTTTCCTTTTTTTTTTCCCCAAATTTTTTCTTTTGGATTTTTTTTCTTTTATTTGGATTATTTTCTTCCTCATTTAAATGGTCAAAAAATATCTTCTTATGCCAAATAAATTTTAAAATCTTTTTATACTTTCTAATTTTAAAATTTGTTGTTTAAAAATAATTTTATTCATAAACTTAAATGATTTTTTTCAAAAAAATTATTATATTGTTATTTAATTTAATTTTTAAATTTCAATTCATATTTAAAAATAAACAAAAAATAGTCTTTTTAAATAGAATTTGTTTGATCAATGATAATTTCAATACAATAGCTTAATAAATTTATAATACAAAAAGTAATTAAAAAGAAAAAAAAATTATCCACACGCCACACACTCACAATAGGGTGCGTGTACTGCCGTGCTAGGGTTTATTTCTATTAGCCTTTTTTTTTATTCTTTTTTATTTCTTTTCACTTTTTTAGTTTTGATTTCATTTTGTTTTGATTATTTAATTAAATTAATTTTTTTGGTCTTTCAAATTTTCTACTTTTTATTTTCTTTTTTGTTAGATTTTTTTGTCATTTGTTATTCTAAAAAATATGGGATCATTATTAATTTAAAATATATTTATACATGCATTTGAATTATAAATTAACAAGTTTATAAAATATAATTTAATTGTGCTTAACACGCGCAAAGCACGTTACTTAAACTAGTAATTAATTAAAAATAAGAAAATAGCAATTAGAAAAGCAACGACGAGCAACAACCAAATTGCCCAAACCATAGAATTCTCTGAACCGAGATCGTAGAATAGCCAATCCTGACCGTCCGTGCACTAAACACACCAATGAATTGCGTGTCAAACCAACAAAACCCAGAACTCGAATTGCTATGGGTTAATGAAATAGCTAGATCCATTGGGCAGTGCAAGAGTTGTTTGCGACTCTTGAGGTTTAAGTTAATATAATTTGCACAAATGGTTTTTAAATTTGTTGAAATTTGATAGGTTTGTCTTTTAATTTTTTTTAAGCAATCAACATACTAAATTTATAAAATTGTACCTTTTTTTTTTTGTAACACCATAAAATTGAACAATTTAGTTCAAATTAGTAATGACAGTCAATCTTTTAGAAATAATTTGAACAATGATTCTCAAACTAATTTAGTAAACTGTCTTTTAATTTTTTCTTCAAAAGTAAATAATGTTTTGAACTCATAAATTTTTTGAATTGGTCCTAATTTATAACGGACCTCAATTTTATCAAGATAATTTACACAAATGATCTCTGAATTTGTTGAGATTTAACAAGTTTCCTTCTCCTAAACTTTATGGGCAAATTTTGATAACGTCAAACCTAATTGCTAAAGGAATGTTCAAAGAAACCATTTGTCAAAACCTTGATAAATATAAGGACCATTGGTGCAAATTACTCATTCATCAATTTTTGGCTCTTTTTTCACTCTCTCACACGCGCGCTGTTTTTTTCTTTTTCTTTTTCTTTTTCTTTTTTCTATAATCTCTCTCGCGTTAGTTCTTTTCCTTTCCGCTAGGGTTTTAGGGTTTTCTTACCATTTCTCTCTGTTTCTCTGCTTTCTTTCTCTTTTCTCTTCAACCAAACAGAGCTAGTACAACAAAAAGGCCTAATCGAGAGAGAGAAAAACGCAGCCATGGATAGGTACCAGAGGGTCGAGAAGCCTAAGCCTGAATCGCCAATCAACGAGAACGAAATCCGAATCACCACTCAGGGCGTTATCAGAAACTACATCAGCTATGCCACAACTCTTCTTCAGGTAAACCCTAGCTCTCTCTCATTTCGCACTGGTTAGTGGTTCTTTTTTGTGCCTTTTGATATCAGAGCCCTCTTTTCAGAGACTGAAATAGCTTTCGGTGAATATCATATTATGTTGCTTGTCTCTTTCATTTATATATTTATTTCTTTGTTTTTTTAACTGTTGAAGTGATTTTGGGTTTAGTGTGTGACATTATGGTTTAGTTTCCATTTTGAAACAATATTATTTTCAGATATGTTGCTTAGTTTCACTTGTATTCTATTATTCATATTGCAAATGGACTGTTTAATAATATTGATGGGTTCTTTTTTTTTTTTTTGGCTTGAAACGATTATATTTTGTCTAAAATATGCCGTCTAAGCACTGGAAAATTTGAAGGCCTTAGTTGACTCTGCTCGTGATTTCGAAGCTACGTTTGTTCATGTTTTGTATTTTCATATGGTTTTGGGTCTAATTTTTATATGTGCTTAGGGGGGTGATTTGTTATTTTTCCGAATATGAGTTGTCTATTCATTATGTTTTTGTTTTATTCTCGATTCAGGAAAAGCGAGTAAGAGAGATCGTCTTGAAAGCAATGGGACAGGCAATCAGCAAGACAGTTGCCATTGCAGAGATTATAAAAGTTGGTGCTTTTTAAATTTTAGTAGCATGACTCTTCCAATTATTTCTCTGTCTATTTGAGGCACAAGTTAATATGTTCTTTGATTTCGATAAAACAGAAGAGAATCCCTAGGTTGCATCAAGACACTGCTATCAGCTCAGTTAGCATAACCGATGTATGGGAACCCATCGAAGAGGGCCTTGTTCCGTAAGTCTAGTTCTGCTAACAATTTGTGTTTGGTTGGAAACTTGTGTGTATTTTCCAATACTTCTATCATACATACAAATGCAGTAATACGTTTTTTGGTTGTGGTTGTGGTAATGCTTGCATATTTTCATCTTTCTTAGGCAATGTTGTTGACAGTACTAAAATGCTAACATCTGATGCAGTGTGGAGATGACTCGCCATGTCTCAATGATTTCAATTACTCTATCGACTAAAGAGCTTGACAAAACCTCTCCTGGGTATGTCCTTTCTTATGCGTTGAATAGTTATTCAGTGAAAAATTCTATCCTTTTTCATACTTGGAACTTGATTGCTTTTACATCTCCAAAATACAAATTAAAACTGCCTGCAGTTACCAAGCTACTTACCATGGTGAACAATCAAAGCTGCAGTCCAACTATCAACAGCCGTTGCAGCAACCGAAGCAACCTCGTGGTCCTTACAATGCTGTAAATGAAGGTGATTCAGATACTCCATTATTAATTGGAACCTTCTGTGAAAGTACTTTTTGACTAGACGTTTTAGAATATGTTTCTTGCTTTTGATCTCTAGACTCTTATAACCGAGGGCGGGGACGTGGTAGAGGGGGACGAGGTAGGGGTTGGAACAGAGGTGGATATGGAAACTATCAGAGTGGGTATGGAAACTATCAGGGTGGCAACGGAAACTACCAGGGAGGGAATGGAAACTATACAGGTGGATACGGAAATTATCATGGTGGTTATGGAAACTATCAAGGTACATTATTCTTGAATATCTTGGGGATTTTGTGCAGTCATTTGTTTTTCATTTAGGAATCCTCGTGTTTTTGCATTTAGCATTGTCTAATTTTGGCATGTGTGTTTTTCTGCTAGACAATGGCGGATACTCAAATCGGGGCAGAGGTGGGAGAGGCAGAGGCTGGAGCTATCGTGGTAAGTATTGATATTTTGTAAACACGAAACATGTTTGTGCCTTTGGAAAGAACACATTTTCATGTTCCCTCTTTTGCATAGTTACAAAATAGAATCTTGGGCATTCTTAAGTACATGGTTTTGTTGTAGGTGCGGGGACGGGATATGAAAGAGGCAGAGGCGGAGGGGGCAGAGGAGGGTATGGCCGTGGCCGAGGAAGGATGGGTGGCCGATCAAGGGGGGGTGGCGGCGGCAGTGGCGGCGGTGGCAGTGGCAACAACCAGGCGTAATCAGCAGTTTGGTGTTAATATGCTTTTTAGCTAAATGCTTGCTTGCCTGTTGGGTGAATTTTATCAGAAGTACTGTTTGATATAGCGTGAAAATGTGGCTTCCCAAAAGTGGCTTTCTACTTGCATGTTTTTGCTGTTGCGTTATAAGAATGTGGGCAAGTTTGTTTTAGCGAAAAAGTGCAAAAGTAGTCTGGTTTTAATGCTGTAATTCATTACGCCTATACTGCTGCCAATATTGTATTTAGATTTTTGTTTAACATAATATCTTTATTATTTTTCAAAGGCACCTTCTCATGTGTGATATCTCTACCGTATCCGTATGTTATTACCGAGAAATACCCGTTCTCTGCGTGAGGGAGACAGACGTTACTTTTAGCCCATCCTGTTGCTCACGAGGCCCAAAAGTCGCTATCTAATTCATTAATGTGATGCATCGGATTTAAAATATTGGGGCATAATTTAAACATGTAACAAAAAAAAAAAAAAGCATAGATTATTAAGGAAAATTGTAAAATAAAGTCATTTTGAATCCTACGGTTGGGGAGAATTCTAGATATTTATTCTTTTACATATTTGTAGTCTCAAAAGTAATTTGACAATCTAGAATCCCCTCTCGGAGGCCCCTCGTAAAGAATTTTCTTTATTTTTAATCAAAAACATCTTTGTAGTTTTTTTTTTCTTTTTTATTATTCAAGTTTTTTTTAAGAAAAATATAGATTAGATCAATTTTGAAGAAAAATGTCACAAACATGATCAATTTTGAAGAAAAATGTCACAAACATAGTTTATTTGTATAATATATAATTTTCGAGCGTGGCGTGTGATAATAATTTGTTCTTATTGTAGTGTGATTATTGTTATTTCAAAGTGCCATTTTTGCAAATGTACTAGAAAAAAAGAGATGAATATAAAGAGAACAAAAATAACACTAAAAAATCTTGCGTTTTCATCAAATATCTAATCAAGTTGGGTATTTACTATTTTATAATATAAAAACTAGTGTTTTAAGAAGATTAAAAAAAAACTGTCAGAAAAAAAAAGAAAAAAATATAGCAATCTCAAATATATTAGAAAAATAGAAAAGGAAAATGTGGTGAGATATGCCCTTACGATAAATAACATTTTAAATCATATATGTATTTTTTAGTAGAACTTACTTTTTCAAAAAATTGATATGACAAAGTAGAATCGTAAAATATGCATATCCTAATTGTAGAAATGTTCTCCATTTGACTGACACAGTGTGGCAAGTTCGAGAATAAAACGTAAGATTTTAAGAGCATCTCCAATGTAATATTATTTGGTATGCTAATATTAAAATTTAAAATTTTTACTTAAATATTGCTCTCTAATGTAATGTTATAATTATTACTAAATTTGGCATCAAATATAACATATTGCAAAAAATTTAGTATTTGATCTTAATTATTGATTAGTTGGCCTTTTCAACTTTTTATGTAAAAATAATAATGACTACTATTTTATTTTAAAATAATTATCTTCTACCAAAATGTAATTATTGTTACATGCAATCTTCTTTATTATTGGCTAATATTTATCTTTTATGACTTTTTTTACTAAAAATTAATAAAACAATAATGATATTTAAAATAACAAATTAATATGCATGGGAGCACTTAAAGTCAAATATAGTATTTTGAACTTTTTTTATGCCAAATATAACATTGGTTCTAACATTTGCATTGGAGCTAAGGTAGTGTTTGGTTGGCAAAGGGAATCGTAATCGTAATCGTAATCGCAATTGTAATTGTAATAGAATGGAATCGGAATTTGAATGAAACAAAAAAATTGATTCAACTGTTTGGTTATGTTTTTGGAATCGAATGTAATAAAAATATATTTTACTCAAATACCCTTAGTTTATACCAAAATAGAAATGGTCCAGGTGTATGTGCTAAGATATATTGTGTCGTGATTGGCGGCCAAAGGCATTCATTATGGATTATTTGTATCTATACAATATATTATGTTCCAAAAACGTTTCTCCAAAGTTTCGTAGCGTTTTTTTAAAAGCGGTTTCGTGATGTTTTTTTTTCGCGTTTTTTGTAAAAAAAAACGCATTTTTTAAGGGGTTAAAATATATATATATATATATATTTCTAAATTAGGCTTTAACATTATTTTAAAAAAGTTTAAAGACTAAATTGCAATTAAATAGGGGCATAAATGCAAAAACGAAGGACTTAAAAGCAAAAAAAAAAAACCCTCCTTTTAAGCCCTGACACGGGCCTGCGTGTCAGGGCTGCCCCCCTCCCACGCTCACTTCCCTCTCTAGGTGCATGTGGACACGCGAACACCAATTTTTTTTTTTTCGAATTTCTTTTTCCTTTTTCTTTTTCTTCTTTTTAAACTTTCTTTTTTTTTTCCTTCTCTATTTTTATTTTAGATCCTATATTTTTTCCTTCCTTTTTTATGTCTCTCTTTTTTTTTTTTTTTTCCTCTTTTGATATTATAATATTATTTTATTTTTATCATTATCTTATTATGTTTTTTATTTTATTTTATTTTTTATTTAAAACATTATTTTTACTATATTATTTAAATAATACAATTTTTATAATATTTTCCCTTATTTTTTTATTCTATCATTTAAAAGGTTTTTTAAAAAATAATGGCACGTGCTAAAAAACTAGTATACATAAAAGAGTGAATTTGATAAATAAGCCGTTTGCGGGTTAATATTTTAATTAATAATTATAGTAGTAAAAATTAGAATAATAATCATGATCATACTATTTATTATAAACAAATGTTGTCAACATTGGTAAAAACTTTTTTGAGGTATAGCACTTTTAACAGCCACTAATTTTATGTAACCCAAAATTTATTTCAATGTATTTGAAGACATCAGTTATTTTTTATAATCAAACTTTGAAAATTATTATTTGCTATAATTTCTCTATATTTAATTAATAATAAATAATTTTTACAATAAATTTTTTATAAAAAAACTAATGTTTATCATAGTAATAATATATGCGTATTAGAGTCATTACATAGCACAATATACTCAAATTAGTTATGTAATTTTTGTCTGGCGATGCCTTTATTTTTCTAACATGAATGAGATTATATATCACTTATCACCTACTAATAAATAGATATATATTCATTAGGAAGATTATCTATTAAATAGTTTAGTATATGTAAGTATAAAGTACACATTCGTAATTTTCTGAAGACGTAACTCATGCGATAAGTATCTAATATTTACAAGTGAACGTTTGATGTAAAAAAAAAAAAAGAAAAAAGAAAGAAACAAAACAAAACAAAATGTTGATTTGAATCTCATCCACCTTCTTATGTTTTTTAATGAAAAAAAAAAGTACCATTCGTAATTAAAGCAGTCCGGGGGGTTAATATTTTCCTTGCTGAAAACAAATAAATTCTCTCTTATTTTTAAATCATTTTCTTTCAATAACTTTTTAATATAAACGAAGCAAAAGTAATCTACATCGCAAACTGTACGTCTCCATGCAATTATTTGGAAATGAATGAGCAGTTCTCTAGCCCAGAAATATGTCTACATTCATTCTTTTGCATCCACCAACAAAAAAGCCAAAAAAATTTATGACACGTCATATTATAATATTATTGTTGTTTTACACGCAATTTCTCCAAGTCCAATCCACTAATTATGTTTTTACGTGAGAGAATTCAATATTACATTATTGCTTTTCAATATCATTGGCTTTGTTCATATTGAGCCCGAATCATGAGAAACAATTAACATCTAAATAATTTTAGTCAACATCTAAATAATTGAGGAAGACTATTGTGGGAATTCTTAAGGCGTCTTTATCTATATTTTCTCAATTTATTTTCATTGTTCTTAAATGACACTTATTATTGATTCTTAATTAATGTGCACTAAGACCCATTTGATCTTTTAGGCTTTGGAATTATTCATAAGTCCCAACGTATAGTCTATCTCCTTATATACGTAGTTACGTACCTAACCGTATTAAAGGCTATGTTCAATACTCGTATATATACTAAAATACTTTATCCTAAGAATTAAAACTTTATTGCTTATCGGCAACAAGAAAGAAAAGGGATACTTATTGCATATATGATATAAAAATAAAAATAAAAAAAAACATTCATGAGGACTGACACTGTATTACTTTAAAGTATAGCTCAAAATTCTGCAAGAAAACTACAAGAGAAATCGAAAATAATAAGTCAAATGGACAATATATCAATATAGAAACCAGTTGGCTTGTTTAAATATAAAATGTGTTTACAAAAAGAGATACTACTTAGCTATTTAACTTTAATAAGTTCGCTAATTTTTTAATTTGTCAAAGTATAAGAATCAATACCAGCCTAGTTCTTATCAGTTTATGCTTTTCAAAATTATTGGTCATTACGATACACCCATCTCTTCTTATTTGTTAATATCTTTTCACTATTATGCAAATCCACCCTTGTGGATTAACAAAGTTATTTTACTAAAGGAAAATTTTCGAAAATAGTCCATGAAGTTTGACAATATTCTCAAGTTAGGCCATAATATGTAAAATGTATCAAATAAATCCTTAAAATAGACAGAAAAATGAGATGACACTTATTTTTTGATTTTTAATTATTTTTTAATGATATCTTTGTCGATTAAACCCTCAATAATTTCAAAAATTTCATCTAATACCCTAGAATTTAAAAAATATAATAATTTTAGAGTTGAAAAAATAATGAAAAAAAAAACTCTGTTTTTTTCTGTCTCTGCCTCAATTAGGTGTTGGTAAGGGCAAATCAAAGTTGGAGAGATGGAGAGTATTTTGATGGATTTTTGGTGTTATGGTTATAAAAATAAAAAGATAGATCTATTTAATATTTATAAAATTTGAGGTATAGTGAAAATTTCTTAAATTATTTGGGTTTATTTGAAAATTTTATCTTAAAATAGTGATAAAAAAAAGTAAAAAATGACTGCCACCCCATATTTCCATGCACTTACCTTCTTGAAGGGCCAACATGTCAAGTTCAAGAGCTTATTCGATACAATTTATACATGGGAGATTTTGAAGAATGCCTTATTTTTTACACAATGATAATCTATATATATCCTATGTGTGTTGCAGTTTTAATTTATACCATAAAATTTACACAACAAATATGAAATGAAAATAAATAGAATACACCATTTTAGATATAGATTATTAAATGGCATCAAAAATGATTTTATTTTGATATTCTCCCTTTATACATTAAGAGTCAATTTAAGAATAATGTCAAACTATAGGACTATTTTTTGAAAATTTTCCCTTACTAAATCTCAGTTACTAAGCTCATGATGATAGTTTTGCTCATAAGCAACTTCCCATGAAAATAATTCCTTAATTAGAACAATTCTCTAACAAGAAACAATGGCAAAACGCAATTAATAAAAATTCTCTGAAAAAAGAAAAAACTATTTGATACAAGAGGAAAAAAAAAATGGAGCTTTCTGTTTTTTTCTTTTTATAGATATAGATTGACGTCAATAGGTTTGACAATCCGAAAAAGAGGTAAAAAAATTCACTTAAAAGTCATGCGGTGGAAATATACAATTACTTGATTCGTTGGGATGTTTTTTTTTTTTTTTTCCAACAAAACTATAAAGGAAAAAAAAAAAAGAAAAGGAAAAATTCCATAAATGAATGATGAATCATGGAGAAGATATACTAATCATACTTGAGTCTGAGAGAGCAAAGGAATCTGAAAAACGTTGAATGACAAGCTGACACGTTTCAACCCGACAGACAGGTGAGAGAGCATTCAAGAGAGAACGAATATGGACGCGAACTCGTCCCCATTCATTGCCTCCACAACCTCGCTTCTAGTTCTATATATTGTTGTCTCTCACATCATCTTCTCTTCTCTCTCTCTCTCTAGAGAGCAATACCAAACCTACTATTCCCTTCTCCTTTATTGCCAACAGAAATTAAGAGAGAGAGAGAGAGAAATAATTAATGGAGTTAGGGAATTCGAAGAATATCATCAAAGGGAAAAAAGATGAGCTTTATCATGTCATTCACAAAGTCCCTTCTGGTGATAGTCCTTATGTTAGAGCCAAACATGCCCAGGTAATTTTATTTATTTATTTGATCAATTTGTTTGTTTTTTTATTTTTTCAACTGTGATTGTATATATATATAATATTGTTATAGTGATCCTAATATTTTTGGATCCAATCTGGGATACATGGTATGAACATTGAACTATTATAATATGATCAGTATGATGAACATATATAGCAAATATAACTAGTTTCTGGTCAAAAAATAACATCTTAATGAGAAAAAAAAAAAAGACACTTTTTTTCTTTTTTAGAAATGTCTGATACCGATTTGTCTTTGCCAGAGTTTATACGAGGTTCTCACTTTCTCATATAGTTTTTTTTTTTTTGGCTGGTCCGCAATATTTTCGTTTAATTAAAATATAGGGGTCTTATTTAAGTTAGCATAATTAGGCTTTGGTTCCTAAATTTTCTTTCTCAAATAAAAGATCTCTGGCTTCCAAATAAAGATGAAAAATTTCAGTTTTATGGAATCAATTGAGCCAATAAGAGATGGCTTCAAAACAAAAGCTGCTTTTGTTTCAAAAAAACCCTAGAATGCTTGGACATAAGCTCAGGCCTGCATTTATCATCTTTCAAATACATATTAAGTGCCAATTAATAATGTGTATTTTGGAGTTCAATCTGCTTGTTTTATTTTATTTTTATTTTTGAAAAGTCTATTGGGCAATTAGATCCAGAATATAGCTGATAGGCATAAATTGGTTGTTGGTAGTTGATTTTAGATTTTTGCCTCACAATTATTGAACTTGACATCCTAATTTTGAGCAATAGTGATTTTATTTCGTCAATATTATACACAGTGTCTTTCCTGTTTCGGGTAAATTCTTTATATTCTCCACGTAATATATGTCCTTAATTTTAATATATATATATATATATATTATGGATAGTATATGTGCATTATGATATATGTAGCTATATTGTATGTGGATATTAAATGATCACCTCATCCCGGAAAATAAATTTCTGGGCAGAATTTTAAATGTTTAGCCAAGCAGCTAGCTGTTGCACATGCACTAAGAAGTTCAATAATTTTGAGGAAAAAAGAATACGAAATCATAAGTAATATAATATTAATAGTGTACAAATATGCACCTCAAAAAAATATATTATTACAAATTAAATATATAGAATTAAGAAGGGGGAAAATAAAAACTCTCTTTTCGGTGTGTATCAATATTTATGTTCATTTTATGTTGAATGAACCCATGATAAGTAAACGTCTTAAAAGCATTACTCAAAGAATTCTAACCATGTTAATTCTAATAATTTATTATAGAACTTTTAGGGTAAAGGATAAAGGGCTCCATAGCTAAAATGTCAATTTTAAAACTTTCTTAAGAAAATGTCCATAATTTTTATGTTGTAGGTGAATAGTCTGTTGTTGTTGGTATATATAAATTTTTAGCTGGTGTTTTATTTACTAACTTTGGTATTTTGATTAGGGTGAAGTAGGCAAATACCCAGAGTTTATATAACAATAAAAATAAATACCCAAACTTTTGAAGTAATTGAGTTTCTAGTCAATTTGTGAATTACTTGCACATGCTTTTGGTAACAAAGTGAATTACTACCACTTACCACTGTGTAAGTAATTGCATCTTTTGGGTAATTGGTTATATTTTTCAAAAGATTGGGTAATAACTTACATTAAGTTTTAAAAATTGGGTATTCACTATAATTTCTCTTTTGTTTATATACCAAGAGCAGATAATTTCAATGAAAAAAATATTATGGACATTTTTCTAAATATAGTCTAAAACGAACTAACTACTAAAATTTTCAAATATTACGTTGGACTCTTAGAGAGAAAATTCTAACTTGTAAAGCATAAAGCAAGAGCAATCAAATCAAATCAATTATATATATCTATATATATATATATATTTGAAATATATAAAATCAAAATCGAGGAAAATAAAATAAATAAAATAGATAATAAGAATAATGCACTCACTTAATCAACATTAATAATTTATGTGATATATAGTATTTTTTAATTCATGCTTTATGTTTATAGTGTAAAAATAAAAATATAAATTTAAAAATACTTTGCTCTTTTTTATTTATTATTATTCCTATGTCATGTTTATAGTTGAAAACAAAGAGTATGAATTAAAAATACAACATAAAAACGACATAAATTTAATAGTGTAAAAAAATATTTTTTCAATACCTCCCTAAATAAAAGAGATAATTTGAAGAAGGCCATCAATAGATATACTATCAATGTTCTATTTCCAAAATAATATGCTGATTTAATTTCTATCTTTTACTTATAGTGCGAATGCAAAGGTGTAAATTTAAAATACAACACGAAATAGAAGAAACTTATAATTTGTCAATAAAAATTGGCAAATTTTCAAAATCTCCCTAATAATAAGCTGTGAGTATGGGCATTATGGCGACAGGCTTTTCCGCTAACGTCATCATTGTTTATAGATGGGCCTACTTTCTTTATTAGGCCCATTAAATGATTGATGGCTGGTGGCAGTGACAGACACTCCTCTAAACTTTATTAGGCCCAATTCCTAGCAGTGAGGTTTTTTTTTTTTTTTTTTTTTTTTTTTTTTTTTTTTTTCAAAAATCCATTATCATTATGTAACGCTTGTCTAAAATCTAACGATCTGCAATTTCATTATCACGATCTTCATGAATGTTGAGAATTCAAATTAATAAAGGAGTGGCACGCCCACTCCTTTATTTAGAGATATGATCAAAATATAATTTATATTCATTTTTTCATAAAATATTGCGTGAAAGTACTATATTTTATTTATAAATATGATAGAGGATCATGATAGATGTTAGGATATTATAAAAAATCATTGTGATATTGATTCATATATAAAACTATAATAATATTAACGTGATAGTCATGACTTGACCAAAGTGATTCATATGCAATTGGATTATTTGATCACTCCACTTATTGTTGAAATGATCCACGAATAATTTAGTGTTCATTTATTTATTTTTCTTTTGCCTTATAATTAAATGCATGAAATTAACTTGGACCAACAGCTTGTAGAAAAGGATCCGGAAGCGGCGATAGTGTTGTTTTGGACGGCCATAAACGCCGGCGATAGAGTGGACAGTGCTCTGAAGGACATGGCTGTTGTGATGAAACAACTCAACAGAACCGAAGAAGCCATTCAAGCCGTCAAGTCCTTTAGAGGCCTCTGCTCTAAACAAGCACAAGACTCACTCGATAACGTCCTCATAGATCTATACAAGGTACGCAGTGACGGAGCCAGAAATAATTATGTTGCATATAATATATATATATATATATATAGTAGAATATTTTGAATTTTAGAGGGATATGAGAGGAAATTTTAATTTGTGTATTGGTAACACATGAGAAGTACGTACGTACATCATCATTAACTAATTAATTAATTGAATAATATATTGATATGAACATTAATGCAGAAATGTGGGAAAATTGAAGAGCAAATAGAGTTGTTGAAAAGGAAGCTGAGAGCGATATATCAAGGAGAGGCGTTTCATGGCAGACCTACCAAGACTGCTCGCTCTCATGGCAAGAAGTTTCAGGTTTCTGTCAAGCAAGAGACCTCTAGATTATTGGTACGTACGTACTGTTTATACCTCATTGTCATTTATTAAAAAACTTCATTATTGACAAGTCACCGTTTTGCTTGAATTATATTTATATGCATTGCTTTCAGGAAATATAAAATAAGATTAATTATATCTCTGACGTTTCATTTTCGTTAAGAATGACCTATATATATATATATATTACATTTTAAATATAGGAGATTTTGATGAATAAGCTTTTTTGACACTATTTTTAGTTTCTACCTCTATTTTTATACCATAAACATAAGATTTGAGAGAAATTATTAAACGGTGGACCAAATTTTAAATCAGTTTCGTAATTATCTCCTTTAATTTAATATTTTTATGGATTTAAATTAGTGATGATATTAACACATAAAACCATTCTTTTGTTACTAAAAAAATTCTTAGGCAGTTAGCTTTATTCAGTAGCTTGATGCGCACGTAGGAGGCTACATCAAAGTTTGACAATGATTGTTTGCACCCAAAAAAAAAAAAAACATTAAGGGTAATATTCTAGTCACAATTAAGGGTAAATTACTAATTTAGTGGTGATCATCACATTTGCTACAACAGATTTTTACATCAGTTATCAGTTATCACAAAAAGAAAAATATGAACAAATATCATTTACAAGCCTTTTTATTAAAATTCTAAAAAATAAACTATTTACCCGCCACTAGTGACTCTCACTTACACAGGGTAATTTGGGTTGGGCTTATATGCAAAAGTCAAACTTCATGATGGCCGAGGTGGTGTACCGAAAAGCCCAAATGATTGATCCAGACGCCAACAAGGCCTGCAATTTGGGCCTCTCTCTCATCAAGCAGGCCCGATACGACGACGCAGCTTGTGTCGTTCAGGATGTCTTGCAAGGCAGACTTCCAGGCTCTGACGAGTTCAAGTCTCAAAGGCGGGCCCAAGAGCTGCTGATGGAGATCCAATCCAGACAGCCTTCATCTGGGCCGTTGGATCTTCTGGCTCTGGATGATGATTTCATTAGTGGGCTTGAGCAGCTGATCAATGAACGAGGCCCAATTAGGTCCAAGAGGCTTCCCATCTTTGAAGAGATCACCCCATTTAGAGATCAGTTGGCTTGTTAATTTTTTTTTTTCTTTTTCTGTGTGAAACGTGGTTGTTCATAAGGGTGATTGATTATTGGTGAGTGTTTTTGGGTTTGCATTTTCTGTAAGATAAAATAAGATAAGGTTGAATAAGTCCACTTGTATGTAAATTGAGGACCTTGAAGTAGTCATGAACTGTAAAATTAAGAAAAACCATGTATTGGTAATTCAAAATGGTATTAGTTTGTTAATAATAAAATTAGATCAGGTGCCAACACGTTATTGGTCCCACTCAAAAGTCGTTTTATTCATTACTTGAAGGTTTAATGTGAATCATTTTAGTTATTATCCAAATTTAGTTTGGTAATATTATATTTTTAAATGCACTGATAGTAAGTTTGAGACTAGAATGATAATAAAAATTAAAGGCATTTATTCTATTTTTATGCAAAATCACAAAACAAGAACAAAAACTCAAATACTTGAACAAATTAGTTAAAAACCCACGTACTTGATGAAGAAAAATTTCAAGCTTAAAACTCTCGTACCAAAAAATATAGGGTCAGTTATTTAGCCATTTTGCAATATATATTTTAAATATATAGCCCACGTTTTAAAATATTAGCAAAATAGCAATCAGGTCAACATCTAAAAATCTATGACTAAAGAAATAAAACTAAATAAATAAAATACACAGTCCTAAAATTTGTGACTATAGTCACAAAATTTCAGAAAATTTGAAATAAACACAATAAAAAATTTAAACATCCATTAACAAAATAACCAACTCACAAATAAATGATTATCTATACAACCAATTTCATAAAACTTATTACTAAATAAAAAAATATCTTATAAATAACAAAAAAAATATGCAACTAAAGAAGTCACAAATTTCATGACTAAAGACACAAAATTTTAGACAATATTGTCAGTAACAAATAATAAAAACATAATTCAAAAAATTAATGACTGCAGTCTCAAAAATTTAGACACGAATGTATGACTATTTTGCTAATAAAAGCAAACATAGGCTAATTGTTAAAAACAGACATAAAAATATAACTATTTATTTAAAAAACCAAAAAAAAAATATATATATATATATATATATCTATATATAAAAATTAAAAAAATTTAAAAAAAAAAGCATTCGTATCATGTGGTTGCAATAATTAAATTGTATTTTTTTAGGTCATGAGCATGAACTACATATGGGGTAACGGGTAAGAAACTAAGAATGACATTTAAAAAAAAAAAATTGACGCATTACTCAAGAATTTTCAGTGGAGTGTAACTGTATAATTTTGATGAGAATTTAAAAACTGAAAGTATAAAATTTATAATTTAGAAAACTAATTATAACCTCTGGTTATTTAGTCAGAATAATATAGCCTACGTTAAATTCTAGACATCGATAAATAAAGGTAAAAGAACATAACCCCCCACACGTATTTATGAGGAAGAACAAATGAACCACACAAATAATTCGATACAGAGACAATAATTGCCACTTGAATATACGAAGGCACGAATTGAAGTCACACACACTTGATGATTTTATTTATTCCATAGATTTCAACTTCAGCTTATAACACTAGCTTCAAAGAGTACTCAATAAAGCGATTGAGCCAATTAGCTAGGACAAGCTCTAGATCTAGTGATCTACTTTTGACGAAACGTACCCAAGTTAGCTAGCTCATAACTTACTTGGGCAACTTATTTTTATCACAATACACATAAAACATATAAAAACAAACTGCATAGAGCTGCGCGCGCAGCCGTGCGATCAGCCCTGGACCGAGGCGCCGAGCATAATCATCTCAAGCTCGGCCATTCCTGTGTCACGGAGGGAAGGACACGTTGGGGGGTTGCAGCTCTCGACCCTGTGCGAGCATTGGCAAATCGGCGGCATGCTTCTTGTGCAAACGCAAACATCGCCGCAGGCAAAGGGGCATCCGCCTATCTTCCTTTCGAAGCGCTGGCACACGGGTCGAATAGTTGTGCCTGTGCAAGCGCAAGAGGAGCAGAATATCTGTCCTGGCAGCCCTAATTAGCAAAGTGTAAATTAAGCACATGACATAGTATTGTATAGTGAGAAAATAGTGTTGGAACTCGCCCATAGTCGTAAGTCCATTGGTAGAACTCACGCTTAAAAATTTAATTTAATTTTATGGGAGGGAACTACCAATCCCGTATTTAGTTGATGTGGGGGCATAATACATACTGGGATGATACTTTTATGACACTATATGACTTTATAGGTAAAGATGTAAATTTCAGCTTTTTGTTTTCATTATTTTTAAGATTCCTAGCAGTTGTATCGTAGCTTCATGAAGTTCCTTTTCTTTGGAATCGTTGAGTTTAATATGCATTCATATAAGAGGCTGTCGAGTAATGATTATTATGTGTTCTTGTGGTTTTTAAAACATTATTAATTTGTTAATTGTTAGCTTTTGCAAGGAGAAAAAAACTGTCGGTGACAAAAATCAGATTTTCTGGATAAAAGCTGTTATATAAAAATTAATATTATACGTGTCGACATACTATAATATTATTATAACGAGACCTTTTCATTCTAAATACATAATAACGATAAGTAGATTTATATATATATATATACCTATGGAAGAGTCCTTAAGCAGGTCTCCACGAGCGTTGGCCATGGTTGTGACAACCAACAAGAGCAGAGTCACCAAGAAAACTTTTTTGAAAGCCATTTTTAGCTACAATTGAGATGCAATATTGATTTGTATATTATTCTACTTGCAGTGGATGTGGTAAATAGGGCTTGGTTTGGGTGGGTATAAATAGGCGCATGAAGATAATATATTACGTCAAAATTAAATTACAAATATATAAAATTAAAATTAAATGGATGTTTTAAAAAGATTGCACATATGTTTCAAAATTTTAAAGAAATAACACTTAATTATTTATAACAAAAAAACAGACATATTTTGTTATGTCAAAAAAATTCTAAAAAATATTAAGAGCTATTTTTTTCTCAACAAGCATATCAATATTTTTTTGTTATAAAATTTCTAATAAAATTTATATGAATACTGATCTTTATAAGTGCTATTTGTTTTTAATCTTTTGAAATATATACTATTTTTTAAAATCACATATAATTTTATGTTATTCATCGCAATTTTTTATAGGGTATCAATCCACTAATTAACGTACGATCTATCTACTTTTTTGTCAACATATATGCACAGTCTCATCAGTATATGTTACACGTTTTTGTACTGCTTTCTCAAACCTATATAAAAGAAGTGCTAAAATTAAAAATACCAGATATATATCTTGTGTTTAATTACTTGAAAGTTGAAATGCCATATTCATCTTCTCAGTTCTCCGATCAAATTTATCCTTCCACTATTAAAATGACCAAAACTATACATTACATTTTGATTTTCATCAAAACACGTGTATGGAATTTCCATAATCTCTTTGTATTTTCTTATGAATTTGCTTGAACAGTCGATTTGGCTGCAATGAAGTATTTGAACATTTTAGACAAATTTATAGTCTTGTTAGTGGAAAATTAGACTAAAGTACATATTTTAGGTCTAATCTGAAAAATCAAAAGACAAATTATGGTATATCAAGAAACATATTAAAGAACGTGATATAATTACAAGTGAGCGTAAATGATATTTTTGGTATTTGCTCGACTAAAAATTTTAGTTCTCGTTTCAATTTTCCAATGACTTATGAAGAATAACACTAAACCTTATCTATAGCTACACCTTTTTTTTTTTTTTTCTTTGACAGTATTTTACCCATGCGCCATAAATGCTGTCTAGACCATCTAAAACGTTAACTGATTTGCAGATAACCTTTTTAAGAAGATAATTTTTTTAAAAAAAATTGCCATTTTTTAGATATTAGTTTTAAAAATAATTGATGTTTCAAAATTTTAAGAAAGTAATCATTCATAGAATTTATTACATTTGTAAGAAACTTATTACAATGAATTTTATGTGTAATTTCTTACATTGATAATAGGTTTTTTATGGTTATTTTTTAATTTTTTGGAAACTGTAGACTTCATTCAAAATAATTATTTACCATTCTAAGAATACACAAATCACCTATATAAATATCAAAATCCAGTGTACATTGGTAGTTGTTTATATATAAATCCCTAGTTTTGTCTATATGTTAATAAATTAGAGTGAGGAAGTAAAACTACACAATAAGCTAGCGTCGGGAAGGGCCAACATTGTTAGAATATCTCTAAATTAAGATCTGCATATCGACTTCTTCACCCCTTTGATAAAAATTTAAAAAAAAAATCATACAAAAATTATCAATATGCATAAAACACTAACTTTGTTATCATCCTTTTTTATATCTCGTTTCTATCACTTTTAAACAAGAAGTTTCTAATATCAATTGTTGAAAGCTTTTTTTCTCTAATTGTTAATTTTTGTACATTTATTTAGTACACTAGTTATATTTTTATACCAAAGTAATGAATTAAAAAAATAAAATAACAAAAAGGTAAGTCATTGTAATAAAGTATATTAAATGCCTTGTTTTGTACAAAGGCATAGATTATAAATTACACTTAGAATGACCTTGTTTTGTAATTCTCTCTATGTTAAATGTGTATTAAATTTGTTACAATCACTTTTGATTTCATTACTTTTGTTTCACGGTGTACCAATATACCGGCTGATTGTACTAAATAAAGACCTTTTTTAAAAAAATATTTTTTCCACACGGTTTTGCCATTTTTGTGTGTCATTTTTATCTCAATTTTTAGCAACCTTTTAATGCCGATTCTTTTTTTTTTGTTGGTTTTTTAGTGCTATTATTTTTAAAAAATATTTTACCTTCTAAATTAATCAACAGTAATACTAATATTTTAAATCACATTTTAGATATCAGCTTTTAATGGCAATACATTTTCTTAGTTGAGGAATTGTTGTGGTTTGACAAGTTATTCTCTTTTTTTTTTTTTTTCCTTTTCCCAATTTACACCCTCAATTTATAAATCTTGTAAAATTAATCCAAATTGACAACAAGCGTCAGTTTTTTATTAAAATAATTTGCATCCGTGGCCCTTGAACTTTAATATCCACTATTTATTATTAATTTGCCAAAACTAATCTAGTGTACATAAATTACCAAAAACAATGTATATATAAGGATCAAGACAAGTTGTACAGAGGATACTGATTATTCAAATTAGTCATGTGAAAAATAGAGCTTGTTTTGGATGAGTAGTTGAGCACGTGTAAATTATCTCATGAAGATAAGGCTATACACGTATTACGCGTAATCAATATATTCACACATATATCACCATCACCCACTCTACTTGGGGTACATAAAACGTGCGATGATTATGTATCTACCTTTTTGTCCATATGTAATATTCTCATAAAAAACCAGTTAGCATAATTCTGAGGGAAAATCCCTATTTAATCCCCGAGTTTTACCGAAATTCTCGTTTAGTCCTTGTGTTTTTTGAAATTCTAAAATAATCCCTATGTTTGTTAAATTATGCCTATTACATACAATTTACCCTTTATTAAAACGACGGATAAATGTTAATCACATATTTCTCTTAAAAAAAAAAAATCAAAATGTCAAACCCTAAACAAACTACAAATCAAATTACTGAATATGTTAATCACATATTTCTCTTCCTTATGCTCATATTACCCAAAAAAAATCAAGCATTTATCCTAAAAAACAAATGCCATAAGAAGGGTATAAGCATAATAGGCATCAATTTTCTAATCCACGCTTTAAGAAGGGTATTATAGGAATATTAGTAAAATTCTCTCTTGATTTTGCCTAAATTTCGAGTACAAGGTATGTAATAGGCATAATTTAACAAACACAAAGATTGTTTTGGAATTTCAAAAAACACAAGGACTAAACGAGAATTTTAGTAAAACTCAGGGATTAAATAGGAATTTTCCCTAATTCTGATTATAGATATTATTTCCTCTCCTCTTTGTTATTATGATTTTCTCTGTAACAATATTATTTATTACTGAAAGTGATGTGTGATCGCAGATAAGTTCCAATGAAAATTGCCATTTACCAGTACCACATATCTATGTTTTATTTTATTTTATTTTCTCTTTTGCCTTTTCCTTTGAAATAGTCATGTAATAACAGATTCTTACAATCTATATATCAGATGAACATTTTGAATAACATAAAATACATGGTAACATATGCTGTGTACTATAGCTGCATAAATGATTTTTTTTTTTTTTCGTTATAAAATGAGTTAGTTTGAAAGAACTATAAGTCATATGTAATTACCACTTGTGTTTTTTTTTTTCATTTAATTTACCGGAAAAAATACATGTTTGGTAACTATTTTTGTTTTCTATTGTAAGAAGTGATTGGCAAAACTTATAAAAATTGTGAAAACAAAAAATTCATGGTTCTTTCATAAACTTTTAATTACACATTTAGGTAGAAATATTCACTCAATAGAATACTTCTTTTCTCAACTTTCATGGCTCTCTTTCTCAGAAAAAATATAACAGCCTTACATCTTGTCTTTCTCATCCATGATAGGGTAACGATCACAAATTAAATTAAATCTGATGTGAATCTTCTCTTTCTCACATCACGATTTGTTGCTTATCGCCCTTCGGTTTAGTATTGTTTCATTCAGAACGTAAAATAACACTGTAGTACTAGAGTAGGAGGTCTTGAGTTCAAACTCTTCCAAAATCGTTGTGACGCTGTCACTCCCCAAGCTTGGAACCGTAACCACAACATGCCTATAGGATTTCAGACTTACAGGCATGTAAGGAAGCTAATTCTAAGGACAAACACCATCTTCAATCCTTAATTTTAGTATTGGGACCCGGACAATTATGCATGTGGATGTTGATGCAGCTAAGGTTGTTGATCATGGAGTGACATTGGATGGCGTTTAGTTGACACCAAATCTTAAGGAAATGAGACCAGAGTATTATTAGGGGTATTAGCTTTCATGAGTTGGTTTTTCTCATCTTTTACAAATCTGGTCATATTCGAGTTGTGATCTATTGTGTCAAGTGCCAACATCTACCAGCAATAAATCAGTTCCATACTCTCAAGATACTAAAACTTGCACGTATGCCTGATCTCGAATACATTGTGAACACCGACGATGCGTAGAAAATGCTAATAATGCTATCCTTACGACATCTAGAATTGCTCGACTTTCAAAAGCTAAAAGAATGGTGGAGATTTGCAGCCAATATGAGAAATATATATAATTGTACCAATTGTGGTGAAAGGTAATATGTTGCCTTATTTTCGTTGTCTTTCACATTTAAGTATCGACTTTTTGCCCCAAGTTAACTTCCATGCCACTTTACCCACATGTTGAAGAATGTTTCAAGTTGATAGATACTAGCTTGATGTCATTCCATCAAACGATAACAAATGCCACCGTAGCACAGAAGTCGACTTCACCGGTTCTTAGTTCTTTCCGTCCTCTCTCAAAGTTAAACGACTTTATTTGTAAAACCCGACCTTTTTACTACATGTAATATTTATGAAATTAAATAAATGCATGGGAATTTTGTTCCAAACTTTTATATATGTTTTTACGTCACATAAATTAATAAGTAATGGTATAGTGTCGGAGCAAATTAATAATAAAAACGACATGTAGTTTGACTAGAGGAAACTACATGTAGTTTAGGGCAAACAAGCAACTGTAAGGAAATTACGGGGCAATAAAATAAATTAAAATTTTTCCCCCAATGGTTGCAAAATGGCGCCATTTACAGTGTGAATAGAGAGGATTTTGTTTCCTCATATGTCCAAGTGAATATCAGAAGAAATCACACAGGATTTCTGTATCAACCCAAGACAGGTCAAATGCACACTTTAGGAAACAAATTTTTGAGAGATCAAGAGTGAATCAGGAGGATTATGGGCGCATATTTGAGGCTTTAGTGGCTGAGATTTTCAGCCCAATTAATGCAGAGGAAAGTCAACAGAATCAGCCAGAAAAGGAAATTTAGGAGATTATGAGAATAAGTCAAATATCAAGAGAATTAATGACAGAATATCTCCCATTTCCTTCCCCTTTTAGGTGCCATTTCTCCCCTATAAATAGAGGCTTAGGCCTCACTCATTCCTCACACCAAAATCTGAGAACTTTAGAGAAAAAGAAAGAAAAAGAGAAAGAGAAAGAAAGAGAGAAAAAGAGAGAGAAAGAAGAGTAGAAACTCTGAAGAAATTCAAGAGTGTTCTTAAGAAGAGGAGTAGCTTAGTAGAAAGAATTGAAGTTTTGTTTCGCCGAGGTTAAGGATTTGAACGTTCGTCGGAACTCGAAGGAAAGCCAAGAACATTCAAACTCGAATTCGAAAGGTTTGCACTTTAGTCACTTTGAATTCTAAGAATATCGAAGTTAGGATTTTCTACGTGTTAGAATTTCGAGATTTAAAACCCGAATTTAAATTCCTCGTTTATTTTATTAAAATCGATGTTCTGCCGTTTTAATGAGTTTAGAAGCCGAAATTCGATTTCGTTATTAGAGACCCAAACGTAGAAAATTTAATTTTAAGAAAGTTTTGTGAAATAGCATTTTTCGAGATTCGGTCTCGCTAACCCGATATTATACGATTTTATTAATTCGTTATAATGGCTTTATGAAGGAAGTATATAATCGGTAAGTTTTCTGAAAAAGTTTATAACTGGAAAGTTTCTTGTTTTTAGAAAATAAGGGGAGTATCTTCAGAATATTTTGTCAAATTCGGCCTCTAGGCCCCTTGTATACGAAATTTTGTTAAATGGTTTATTTTATTTATTTCGTAATAAAAACTATTTTATTTAAATTATTAAACGAGTCTACAACGGGACGCTATGGAAAACTGAAACGACCTGTTCAGAAGATTGGTTCTTAAATAAGAGCTGCTTTGTGATCCACTCCACACTTACCTAGGAACCTCGGGGAGTTCAATCTAGGTAAGTTGGGCTTAAAGCGGGGCCATAGCACTCTTCCCAATCAGCCTGGGGACGTTTCAGTAATTACTAACGTACCGTCATGGACTTGTTATATATATGGAAATGATTTTATAAAAGCTCGTTTTAATGATTTCCGTCCATTTTAGATGAGACGTTAGTATAGTTAATTCAAGACACTTACAACTAGTTTATGTTTAGGTTTGCCCGATAGCTCCCGACACTAAGCAAGAAAAGCTCGTAGTAGAACTCTTCACTTAAGGTGAGTACAATCTCACTACAGTACGAAGTAGTTCAAAATAAAATGATATGCAATGTTATGTGACGTAAATATTTTCATGATGATGTTATGATGATGTTGAAATGTTTCAAGTATGTTGTCATGTTTTATATTTTTACAAGTTATAAGCATGACCATGATGTTCAAGTTATGATGTTCAAGTTATGATGTTTAAGTTATGATGTTCAAGTTTTATGTTCAAATTTATGATCATGAAGCATGTCACTTAAATAATCAAGTGATAACCAAGTTAAAAGCTGTGTCGTACCGCCCGTTCTCCTTGTGTCGACTTAAGGGCATTAAGGAGACGGTTTTCATGTATGTTATGTATGTTTCGCCTTAGTCACCGAGGACTTGTATACCCTCGCTGACTATTGGCTGAGCGCGCTCCACGAGGTACGTACACTATGATGAGGATCCTCTAAGAAGAAGTAAAAGCAAGTTAAAGTGAAAACTATGTATGATAATGGATAATAATTTGTCATGCACTGCATAAACTATGTTTTTGTGAGAAAATAGTTGTTTCACTGGGCTTTTAGCTCACATGTTTTTCCTTCGTACTGTAGGTAAGAATCCTATAGTGTGATGCTGGATTGTGCAACGGCAGTGCAGGGCGAGCAAGGCGGGTTATGGAAAGCCACGAAAATAATTTCCGCAAAACTAAGTGTTTTTAATTTATTTAAGTATTCATTCAGTTTCAGAAAAAAGTTTATGTTATAGTGACAAGTATTATTTATGACAATTACGTCATAATATGTTTCTCAATGATAATTTATGTATTTGAAAGTATTATGATATTCTTTCATGAGTTATATTATACGATAGAAAAAAAAAAAGTTTATTACAATTTTTCTGTATAAGTAAAGTAAAGTTTAAAGTAAAGTAATGGTCCGAAAAGTCGGGTCGTTACAGTATTTCTCACAAGCTTTCCAAAACTAGCGGTTCTACTAGACGAACTTCAACATGCTGCACCACTTTATGCAAAGCATCAGAATCTATGGCTGCTACAATTTTGTGTCTTTCCCTGACTGGATCCACCTTCTCAGCTCACTTACAACTCTTGCTATCTGGGAATGTCCCAACTTTGTTACTAACAGAAAATTCTTAGGCAGTGAGCTTTATTCAGTAGCTTGATGCGCACGTAGAAGGCTACATCAAAGTTTGACAATGATTGTTTGCACCCAAAAAAGAAAAAAACATGAATGGCAATATTCTAGTCACAATTAAGGGCAAATTACTAATTTAGCGGTGGTCATCACCTTTGCTACGATATATTTTTACATCAATTATCACAAAAAGAAAATTTCTGAACAAATATAATTTAGAGAGCCTTTTATTAAAAAATTCTAAACAATAACCTATTTACCCGGAATTAATAATTCTCACTTATACAGGGTAATTTGGGTTGGGCTTATATGCAAAAGTCAAACTTCATGATGGCCGAGGTGGTGTTCCGAAAAGCCCAAATGATTGATCCAGACGCCAACAAGGCCTGCAATCTCTCATCAAGCAGGCCCGATACGACGACGCAGTTTGTGTCGTTCAGGATGTCTTGCAAGGCAGACTTCCTGGCTCTGATGAGTTCAAGTCTCAAAGGCGAGCCCAAGAGCTGCTAATGGAGATCCAATCCAGACACCCTTCATCTGGGCCGTTGGATCTTCTGGGCCTTGATGATGATTTCATTAGTGGGCTTGAACAGCTGATCAATGAACGAGGCCCAATTAGGTCCAAGAGGCTTCTCATATTTGAAGAGATCACCCCATTTAGAGATCAGTTGGCTTGTTAATTTTTTTTTTCTTTTTCTGTGTGAAACGTGGTTGTTCATAAGGGTGATTGATTATTGGTGAGTGTTTTTGGGTTTGCATTTTCTGTTAAGATAAAATAAGGTAAGGTTGAATAAGTCCATTTGTATGTAAATTGAGGACCTTGAAGTAGTCATGAACTGTAAAATTAAGAAAAACCATGTATTGGTAATTCAAAATGGTATTAGTTTGTTAATAATAAAATTAGATCAGGTGCCAACACGCTATTGGTCCCATTCAAAAGCCATTTTATTCATAACTTGAAGGTTTAATGTGAATCATTTTAGTTATTATCCAAATTTATTTTGGTAATATTATATTTTTAAATGTACTGATAGTAAGTTTGAGACTAGAATGATAATAAAAATTAAAGGCATTTATTCTATTTTTTTTATGCAAAATCACAAAACAAGAACAAAACTCAAATACTCGAACAAATTAGTTAAAAACCCACGTACTTGATGAAGAAAAATTTCAAGCTTAAAACTCTCGTACCAAAAAATATAGGGTCAGTTATTTAGCCATTTTGCAATATAAATATTTTAAATATATAGCCTACGTTTTGAAATATTAGCAAAATAGCAATCAGGTCAACATCTAAAAATCTATGACTAAAGAAATAAAATTTATGACTAAATAAATAAAATACACAGTCATAAAATTTGTGACTATAGTAACACAATTTCAGAAAATTTGAAATAAACACAATAAAAAATTTAAACATCCATTAACAAAATAACCAACACACAAATAAATGATTATTTATACAACCAATTTCATAAAACTTATTACTAAATAAAAAAATATCTTATAAATAGCAAAAAAATATGCAACCAAAGAAGTTACAAAATTTCATGACTAAAGACACAAAATTTTAGACAATATTGTCTGCAACAAAAAATACAAACATAATTCAAAAAACTAATGACTGCAGTCTCAAAAATCTAGACGCGAATGTATGACTATTTTGCTAAAAAAAAACAAACATAGGCTAATTGTTAAAAACAGACATAAAAATATGACTATTTATTTAAAAAAACCAAAATATATATATATATTTATATCTATATATAAAAATTAAAAAAATTAAAAAAAAGCATTCGTATCTTGTTTGGTTGCATAAATTAAATTGTATTTTTTTAGGTCATGAGCATGAACTACATATGGGGTTACGGGTAAGAAACTAAGAATGACATTAAAAAAAAAAAAAATTTGACGCATTACTCAAGAATTTTCAGTGGAGTGTAACTGTATACTTTTGATGAGAATTTAAAAACTGAAAGTATAAAATTTATAATTTTTAAAATTTATAATTTAGAAAACTACCTTTGGTTATTTAGTCTGAATAATATAGCCTACGTCAAATTCTAGACTTCGATAAATAAAGGTAAAGAACATAACCCTCCACACGTATATACGAGGAAGAACAAATGAACCACACAAATAATTCGATGCAGAGACAATAATTGCCACTTGAATATACAAAGGCACGAATTGAAGTCACACACACTTGATGATTTTATTTATTCCATAGATTTCAACTTCGGCTTATAACACTAGCTTCAAAGAGTACTCAATAAAGCGATTGAGCCAATTAGCTAGGACAAGCTCTAGATCTAGTGATCTACTTTTGACGAAACGTACCCGAATTAGCTAGCTCATAACTTACTTGGGCAACTTATTTTTATCACAATACACATAAAACATGTAAAAACAAACTGCATAGAGCTGCGCGCGCAGCCGTGCGATCAGCCCTGGACCGAGGCGCCGAGCATAATCATCTCAAGCTCGGCCATTCCTGCGTCACGGAGGGAAGGACACGTTGGGGGGTTGCAGCTCTCGACCCTGTACGAGCATTGGCAAATCGGCGGCATGCTTTTTGTGCAAACGCAAGTCCCGCCGCAGGCAAAGGAGCATCCGCCTATCTTCCTTTCGAGGCGGTGGCACACGGGTCGAATAGTTGTGCCTGTGCAAGCGCAAGAGGAGCAGAATATCTGTCCTGGCAGCCCTAATTGGCAAAGTGTAAATTAAGCACATGACATAGTATTGTATAGTGAGAAAATAGTGTTGGAACTCGCCCATAGTCGTAAGTCCATTGGTAGAACTCACGCTTAAAAATTTAATTTTATAAGAGGGAACTACCAATCCCGTATTCAGTTGATGTGGGGGCATAAAACATATTGGGATGATACTTTATAGGTAAAGATGCAAATTTCAGCTTTTTGTTTTCGTTATTTTTAAGATTCCTAGAAGTTGTATCGTAGCTTCATGAAGTTCCTTTTATTTGGAATCGTTGAGTTTAATATGCATTCATATTTCAAACATATAAGAGGCTGTCGAGTAATGATTATTATGTGTTCTTGTGGTTTTTAAAACATTATTAATTTGTTAATTATTAGCTTTTGTAAGGAGAAAAAAACTGTCGGTGACAAAAATCAGATTTTCTGGATAAAAGCTGTTATATAAAAATTAATATTATACGTGTCGACATACTATAATATTATTATAACGAGACCTTTTCATTCTAAATACATAATAACGATAAGTAGATATATATATATATATATATATATATATATATACCTATGGCAGAGTCCTTAAGCAGGTCTCCACGAGCGTTGGCTATGGTTGTGACAACCAACAAGAGCAGAGTCACCAAGAAAACTTTGTTGAAAGCCATTTTTAGCTACTTGAGATACAATATTGATTTGTATATTATTCTTCTTGCAGTGGATGTGGCAAATACGGCTTGGTTTGGGTGGGTATAAATAGGCGCATGAAGATATATAATTAAGGCGCAGTATATATATTACGTCAAAATTAAATTACAAACATATAAAATTAAAATTAAATGGATGTTTTAAAAACATTGCACATATGTTTCAAAATTTTAAAGAAATAACACTTAATTATTAGAAACTTTATAACAAAAAAAACAGACATATTTTGTTACGTCAAAAAAATTCTAAAAAATATTAAGAGCTATTTTTTTTCTCAATAAGCATACCAATATTTTTTTGTTATAAAATTTCTAATAAAATTTATATAAATACTGATCTTTATAAGTGCTATTTGTTTTTAATCTTTTGAAATATGTGCTATTTTTAAAAGTCACATAAAATTATATTATTCATTGCAAATTTTTTATATATAAATGTTTGTACGGTCATATATTCACCAATTACCACCTATATGCATATATAGATATCACTATACCGTACGATCTATCTACTTTTTTGTCCACATATGCGCACAGTCTCATCAGTATATGTTACACGTTTTTGTACTGCTTTCACAAACCTATATAAAAGAAGTGCTAAAATTAAAAATACCAGATATATATCTTGTGTTTACTTGAAAGTTGAAATGCCATATTCATCTTCTCTGTTCTCCGATCAAATTTATCCTTCCACTATTAAAATGACCAAAACTATACATTACATTTTGATTTTCATCAAAACACGTGTATGGAATTTCCACAATCTCTTTGTATTTTCTTATGAATTTCCTTGAACAGTCGATTTGGCTGCAATGAAGTGTTTGAACATTTTAGACAAATTTATAGTCTTGTTAATGGAAAATTAGACTAAAGTACATATTTTAGGTCTAATCTGAAAAATCAAAAGACAAATTATGGTATATCAAGAAACATATTAAAGAACGTGATATGATTACAAGTGAGCGTAAAGGATATTTTGGTATTTGCTCGACTAAAAATTTTAGTTCTCGTTTCAATTTTCCAATGGCTTATGAAGAATAACACTAAACCTTATCTATAGCTACACCTTTTTTTTTTTTTTTTTTTTTCCTTTGACAGTACTTTACCCATGCGCCATAAATGCTGTCTAGACCATCTAAAACATTAACTGATTTGCAGATAACCTTTTTTAAGAAGAGAATTTAAAAAAAAAAAGAAGCCATTTTTTAGATATTAGTTTTAAAAAATAGCCGATGTTTCAATTTTTTAAGAAAGTAATCATTCATAGAATTTATTACATTTGCAAGAAACTTATTACAATAAATTTTATGTATAATTTTGTGATAGTAAAAAATTTCTTACATTGATAATAGGTTTTTAATGGTTATTTTTTAATTTTTTTTTTGAAACTGTAGACTTCATTCAAAATAATTATTTACCATTCTAAGAATACACAGATCACCTATATAAATATCAAAATCCAATGTACATTGGTAGTTGTTTATATGTAAATCCCTAGTTTTGTCTATATGTTAATAAATTAGAGTGAGGAAGTAAAACTACACAATAAGCTAGCGTCGGGAAGGGCCAACATTGTTAGAATATCTCTAAATTAAGATCTGCATATCGACTTCTTCACCCCTTTGATAAAAATTAAAAAAAAATCATACAAAAATTATCAATATGCATAAAACACTAACTTTATCATCATCCTTTTTTATATCTTGTTTCTATCACTTTTAAACAAGAAGTTTCTAATATCAATTGTTGAAAGCTTTTTTTCTCTAATTGTTAAGTTTTGTATGGTAATTTATTTAGTACACCAGTTATATTTGTATACTAAAGTAATGAATTAAAAAAACAAAATAACAAAAAGGTAAGTCATTGTAATAAAGTATATTAAAGCCATTGTTTTGTATAAAGGTATAGATATAAATTACACTTAGAATGACCTTATTTTATAATTCTCTCTATGTTAAATGTGTATTAAATTTGTTACAATCACTTTTGATTTTATTACTTTTGTTTCACAATGTGCCAATACACCGGCTGGCTGTACTGAATAAAGACCTTTTTTTTAAATATATTTTTTCCACATGGTTTTGCCATTTTTGTGTGTCATTTTTATCTCAATTTTTAGCAACCTTTTAATGCCGATTCTTTTTTTTTTTTGTTGGTTTCTTAGTGCTATTATTTTTTTAAAAATATTTTACCTTCTAAATTAATCAACAGTAATACTAATATTTTAAATCACATTTTAGATATCAGCTTTTAATGACAATACATTTTCTTAGTTGAGGAATTGCTGTGGTTTGACAAGTTATTCTGTTTTTTTTTTTTCCTTTTCCCAATTTACACCCTCAATTTATAAATCTTGTAAAATTAATCCAAATTGACAACAAGCGTCAGTTTTTTATTAAAATAATTTGCATCCGTGGCCCTTGAACTTTAATATCCACTATTTATTATTAATTTGCCAAAACTAATCTAGTGTACATAAATTACCAAAAACAATATATATATATATATATATATATATCAAGGATCAAGACAAGTTGTACAGAGGATACTGATTATCCAAATTAGTCATGTGAAAAATAGAGCTTGTTTTGGATGAGTAGTTGAGCAAGTGTAAATTATCTCATGAAGATAAGGCTATACACGTATTACGTGTAATTAATATATTCACACATATATCACCTACCCTACTTCGGGTACATAAAACGTGCGATGATTATGTATCTACCTTTTTGTCCATATGTAATATTCTCATAAAAAACCAGTTATCATAATTCTGATTATAGATATTATTTCCTCTCCTCTTTGTTATTATGATTTTCTCTGTAACAATATTATTTATTACTGAAAGTGATGTGTGATCGCAGATAAGTTCCAATGAAAATTACCATTTACCAGTACCACATATCTATGTTTTATTTTATTTTATTTTCTCTTTTGCCTTTTCCTTTGAAATAGTCATGTAATAACAGATTCTTACAATCTATATATCAGATGAACATTTTGAATAACATAAAATACATGGTAATATATGCTGTGTACAATAGCTGCATAAATGTTTTTTTTTTTTCGTTATAAAATGAGTTAGTTTGAAAGAACTATAAGTCATATGTAATTACCACTTTTGTTTTTTTTTTTCATTTAATTTACCGGAAAAAATACATGTTTGGTAACTATTTTTGTTTTCTATTGTAAGAAGTGATTGGCAAATCTTATAAAAATTGTGAAAACAAAAAATTTATGGTTCTTTCATAAACTTTTAATTACACATTTAGGTAGAAATATTCACTCAATAGAATACTTCTTTTCTCAACTTTCATGGCTCTCTTTCTCAGAAAAAATATAGCAGTCTTACATCTTGTCTTTCTCATCCATGATAGGGTAACGATCACAAATTAAATTAAATCTGATGTAAATCTTTTCTTTCTCACATCACGATTTGTTGCTTATCGCCCTTCGGTTTAGTATTATTTCATTCAGAACGTAAAATAACATTGTAGTACTAGAGTAGGAGGTCTTGAGTTCAAACTCCTCAAAAATCGTTGTGACGCTGTCACTCCCCAAGCTTGGAACCGTAACCACAACATGCCTATAGGATTTCAGACTTATAGGCATGCAAGGAAGCTAATTCTAAGGACAAACACCATTTTCAATCCTTAATTTTAGTATTGGGACCCGGACAATTAAGCATGTGGATGTTGATGCAGCAAAGGTTGTTGATCATGGAGTGACATTGGATGGCCTTTAGTTGACACCAAATCTTAAGGAAATGAGACCAGAGTATTATTAGGGGTATTAGCCTTCCTGAGTTGGTTTTTCTCATCTTTTACAAATCTGGTCATATTCGAGTTGTGATCTATTGTGTCAAGTGCCAACATCTACCGGCAATAAATCAGTTCCATACTCTCAAGATACTCAAACTTGCACGTATGCATGATCTCGAATACATTGTGAACACCTACGATGCGTAGAAAATGCTAATAATGCCATCCTTACGACATCTACAATTGCTCGACTTTCAAAAGCTAAAAGAATGGTGGAGATTTGCAGCCAATCTGAGAAATATATATAACTGTACCAATTGTGGTGAAAGGTAATATGTTGCCTTATTTTCGTTGTCTTTCACATTTAAGTATCGACTTTTTGCCTCAAGTCAATTTCCATGCCACTTTACCCACATGTTGAAGAATGTTTAAAGTTGATAGATACTAGCTTGATGTCATTCCATCAAACGATAACAAATGCCACCGTAGCACAGAAGTCGACTTCATCGGTTCTTAGTTCTTTCCGTCCTCTCTCAAAGTTAAAGGACTTTATTTCTCACAAGCTTTCCAAAACTAGCGGTTCTACTAGACGAACTTCAATATGCTGCACCACTTTATGCAAAGCATCAGAATCTATGGCTGCTACAATTTTGTGTCTTTCCCTGACTGGATCCACCGTCTCAGCTCACTTACAACTCTTGCTATCTGGGAATGTCCCAACTTTGTTACTAATAGAAAATTCTTAGGCAGTGAGCTTTATTCACTAGCTTGATGCGCACGTAGGAGGCTACATCAAAGTTTGACAATGATTGTTTGCACCCAAAAAAAAAAAAAAACATGAATGGCAATATTCTAGTCACAATTAAGGGCAAATTACTAATTTAGCGGTGATCATCACCTTTGCTACAATATATTTTTACATCAATTATCACAAAAAGAAAAATTCTGAACAAATATCAATTAGAGAGCCTTTTATTAAAAAATTCTAAAAATAACCTATTTACCCGGAATTAATAATTCTCACTTATACAGGGTAATTTGGGTAGGGCTTATATGCAAAAGTCAAACTCATGATGGCCGTGGTGGTGTACCGAAAAGCCCAAATGATTGATCCAGACGCCAACAAGGCCTGCAATTTGGGCCTCTCCCTCATCAAGCAGGCCCGATACGACGACGCAGCTTGTGTCGTTCAGGATGTCTTGCAAGGCAGACTTCCTGGCTCTGATGAGTTCAAGTCTCAAAGGCGGGCCCAACAGCTGCTGATGGAGATCCAATCCAGACAGCCTTCATATGGGCCGTTGGATCTTCTGGCCCTGGATGATGATTCCAAGAGGCTTCCCATCTTTGAAGAGATCACCCCATTTAGAGATCAGTTGGCTTGTTAATTTTTTTTTTTTCCTTTTCTGTGTGAAATGTGATTGTTTATCAGGGTGGTTGATTATTGGTGAGTGTTTTTGGGTTTGCATTTTCTGTAAGATAAAATAAGGTAAGGTTGAATAAGTCCATTTGTATGTAAATTGAGGACCTTGAGTAGTCATGAACTGTAAAATTAAGAAAAACCATGTATTGGTAATTCAAAATGGTATTAGTTTGTTAATAATAAAATTAGATCAGGTGCCAACATGTTATTCGTCCCACTCAAAAGTCGTTTTATTCATAACTTGAAGGTTTAATGTGAATCATTTTAGTTATTATCCAAATTTATTTTGGTAATATTATATTTTTAAATGCACTGATAGTAAGTTTGAGACTAGAATGATAATAAATTAAAGGCATTTATTCTATTTTTTTTATGCAAAATCACAAAACAAGAACAAAAACTCAAATACTTGGACAAATTAGTTAAAAACCCACGTGCTTGATGAAGAAAAATTTCATGCTTAAAAGTCTCGTACCAAAAAAAAAAAAAAACATTCGTATCTTGTTTGGTTGCATAAATTAAATTTTCTTTTTTTAGTTGAGCATGAACTACATATGGGTAAGAAACTAAGAATGACATTTAAAAAAAAAAAATTGACGCATTACTCAAGAATTTTCAGTGGAGTGTAACTGTATACTTTTGATGAGAATTTAAAAACTGAAAGTATAAAATTTATAATTTAGAAAACTACCTTTGGTTATTTAGTCTGAATAATACAGCGTACGCTATATTCTAGACATCGATAAATAAAGGTGAAAGAACATATCTCTCCACACGTATATATGAGGAAGAACAAATGAACCACACAAATAATTCGATGCAGAGACAATAATTGCCACTTGAATATACAAAGGCACGAATTGAAGTCACACACACTTGATGATTTTATTTATTCCATAGATTTCAACTTCAGCTTATAACACTAAGCTTCAAAGAGTACTCAACAAAGCGATTGAGCCAATTAGCTAGGACAAGCTCTAGATCTAGTGATCTACTTTTGACGAAACGCACCCAAGTTAGCCAGCTCATAAATTACTTGGGCAACTTATTTTTATCACATACACATAAAACATTGTAAAAACAAACTGCATAGAGCTGCGCGCGCAGCCGTGCGATCAGCCCTGGACCGAGGCGCCGAGCAGAATCATCTCAAGCTCGGCCATTCCTGCGTCGCGGAGGGAAGGACACGTTGAGGGGCTGCAGCTCTCGACCCTGTACGAGCAGTGGCAAATCGGCGGTATGCTCCTTGTGCAAGGGCAAGGCTTGCCGGCGCAGGCAAAGGGGCATCCGCCTACCTTCCTTTCGGAGCGCCGGCACAGGGGTCCTCTGCAAGCGCAAGAGGAGCAGAATATCTCTGCTGGCAGCCCTAATGAGCATAGTGTAAATTAAGCACATGATGACATAGAGTTACATGGTAAGAAAATATGTTAGAACTCGCTCATATTAATAGTTATAAGTCCATCGGTAGAACTCGTCCTTAAAAACTTTAATTTTATAAGAGGAGGAAATCATGGGTTTATAAACCATTCACCAATCCCGTACTTAGTTGATGTGGGGTCATCGCACATATTGGGATGATAATTTTATGATACTAATTAATTAACTTCATAGGTAAAGAAGTAAATTTCAGCTTTTTGTTTTCATTATTTTTAAGAGTCTTAGTGGTTGTATTGTAGCTTCGTGGAGTTCCTTTTCTTTGGAATCGTTGAGATTATACGTAGTCGTATTTTAATTGCATATAAGAGGTTGTCGAGTAATGATTATTATGTGTTCTTGTAGTTTTTAAAATATTAATTTTTAGTAGCTTTTGTAAGGAGAAAAAAACTGTCGGGGTTCAAAAATCAGATTTTCTGGACAAAAGTTGTATATAAAAATAAAAGCTTCTCCAAAGCATCAAGAACAAATTATTGAATAAAATCAAGTCGAAAACAAGTAAAAAAGCATTATCAACTAACTTAACCAGTCTGAAGAATTACTCTTTATTTTCATATTATACTTTGTTTTAAATAATAAAAGTAACTTCTGTTTCAACGAAACAACAGATCCACTCTTAAAACAAAAAAAAAAACAAAACAAAAACAAAAAACATAAAATCTGTTCCCTGGGTATGGAAAATCGTAACAAAAATGACTTTTGGACACAAATCATGTTGAATCATTTATTTTAAAACTCTACATTCCGGAAAAATAACTCGACCCTACAACGAACCAAAAAAAAAAAAAAACTTAACACATATCATCCTCATTCGACGCCAAATAAAGTTGTACGTGTCGACGTATTATAATATTATAATAACGAGACCTTTTCATTCTAAATACATAATAACGATAAGTAGATTTATATATACACTAACACGAGCACACACATATATATAATTATATGTACCTGTGGAAGTGTCCTCAAGCAGGTCTCCCCGAGCGTTAGCTATGGTTGTGACACCCAACAAGAGTAGAGTCACCAAGAAAACTTTGTTGAAAGCCATTTGAGGTACTTAAGAATTGAGATACAATATTGATTTGTATATTATTCTACTTGCTGTGGATGTGGTAAATAGGGCTTGGTTTGGGTGGGTATAAATAGGCGCATGAAGATAAAGGCGCAGTACATATATTACGTCAAAATTAAACTACAAATATATAAAATTAAAATTAATGGATGTTTTTTTTTTTAAAAAAAAACATAGCACATATGTTCCCATGTTTCAATATTTTAAAGAAATAACACTTACTAGAAACTTTATAATAAAAAAACAGACATATTTTGTTACGTCAAAAAATTTCTAGAAAATATTAAGCACTATTTATTCAATAATCTCTTTTTTTTTTTCAACAAGCATATATATCTATATTTTTTGCTATAAAATTTCTAATAAAATTTATATAAATATTGATCTTTATAAGTGCTATTTGTTTTTAATCTTTTGAAATATGTACTATTTTTAAAAATCACATAAAAATTATGTTATTCATTGCAAATTTTTTACATATAAATATTTGTACGGTCATGTATTCACCAATTACCACCTATCTCTATACCTATCTTATAAGAGGGAGTTTTCGTCCCAAGTTTCGTCCAAAACGCGCGTTGCGTTTCGAACCACGTTTTTTTTTTCGTTTTTCACGCGAAACTCTTAAAAAACGCGTTTCTTATGGGCATAAAATAATTTTTTTTTTCAGAAATTGGGCCATAGCGTAATTTAGTTAAAATATAGGACAGAAAAGCAATAAAATTGAGGGAAAAAAAAAAAAAAGAAAAGGCCTGAGAAGATGGGGACAGCCCTGACGCGTGGGGCCCGCGTCGCAGGGGCTGTCCCCCCACTCCCCTCCTCAGGCGCGTGCTTCACGCGCGCGCAGGCCTTTTTTTTTTTTTGTTTCCTTTACTAATTTTTTTTCCTTTTTTTCGTTTTCATTTTTTTTCCTTCTTTCCCTTTTCACACTACTCTTTTTTTTTATTTAAATTTTAGTCTCTAAAATTATCTCTATTTTTAATTTTTATTTGTGATTTATAAAAAAAAAATCTTTCCATTCCAAAAAATTTTTAAAACTCTTTCATAGTGTCTTATTTTTATATTCTATTAAAAGATCAATTTTATTTAGAAACCTAAATTATTGCTAAATTAAAAACCTAAATTATTACTAAATTAAAAATAATATAGAAATACTTTTAATTTTATCTTAATAAATATATAAAACAACGTATGTGATCTTTTTTATTTTTTCCTTTTGTGTTTGAATTTTTTTAAAAAGTATAAATAGACTTATATTTAATGATAAACTGTTCGCTCAATTTATCAAAATAACAAATATACCCTTATTTATTGGAGTCTTTACAAAAATATCTTTTATTTTAATCTTTTAGATTATTTTTCTTGTTTATATATGGTTCTATTTTTTTAATAATAATTTGATATGTTTTTTATTTTATATATATTTGTCAATTTTGTTATTTTTTATATTTTTAAACTCAAAATAAAATACTAAATAAATTTGATCATTAATATGTGTATTTTCTTGATTTTTTTGGGCATAAATATGCTTTTTGTGGGGTTTTTAGAAAATTTTGAGGTTTCATTACAAATTATTGGGGGCTTTTTTAATAAATTTTTTTTAAATCTTTTTTAATAAATTTTTTTATCTTTTTCAATTTTGTTGCTCAAAATCTTTCTAACCGTTGTTTCTTAACTGTAATGACCTCGAAAAATTTATTTATTTATATGGTTGGTTTTTCAATATATATATTTGCTTTTTTGTCTTCGTTTTTTTTATTCTTTAACATAATTTTAAAAGTGTCTCAAAATTTTTATTAAATTATATATTGCCCCTAAATTAATTGAAATGATATTAATATATTTTTTCGATAGAATTTTAAAATAAATATATATTTTTTAAATTTATATTAACAAAAATTATTATATTATAAATGAATAAATAAAATACGAAAAAAAAATTATACGGAGCTCACACGCGCTAAAAACTAGTGCATATATAAATATCACTATACCGTACGATCTATCTACTTTTTTGTCCACATATGCGCACAGTCTCATCAGTATATGTTACACGTTTTTGTACTGCTTTCTCAAACCTGTATAAAAGAAGTGCTAAAATTAAAAATACCAGATATATATCTTGTGGTTACTTTTTTTTTGCTAAAAATATCTTGTGGTTACTTGAAATGCCATATTCATCCTCTCTATTCTCCGATCAAATTTATCCTTCCGCCATTAAAATGAACAAAAAGTATACATTATATTTTCATTTTCATCAAAACACGTGTATGGAATTTCCATAATCTCTTTGTATTTTCTTATGAATTTGCTTGAATAGTCGATTTGGCTGCTATGAAGTGTGTGAACATTTTAGACAAATTTATACTCTTGTTAATGGAAAGTTAGACTAAAGTACATATTTTTATGTCTAATCTGAAAAATCAAAAGACAAATTTTGGTATATGAAGAAACTTATTAAAGAACGTGATAATATAATTACAAGTGAGCGTAAAGGATATTTTTGGTATTTGCTCGACAAAAAATTTAATTCTCGTTTCAATTTTCCAATGGCTTATGAAGAATAACAATAAACCTTATCTATAGCTACACTTTTTTTTTTTTCCGTGGGTGAAGTAGAAAAATACTCAAATTTACAAAATAATAAAAATAAATATCTAAATTTTTGAAGTAATTGAGTAACTAGTCAATTCGTTAATTACTTGCACATGTTATTGGTAACTAAGTTAATTACCACCAACTATCAGTGTGTAAATAATTAAATTACTTGGGTAATTGATTAAATTTTTCAAAAAAATTGTGTAATAATTTAAATTAGGTGCTCAAAATTGATTATTCACTATCATTTCTCTTTTTTTCTTAATAGTATTTTGCCCATGCGCCATAAATGTTGTACTCTAGACCATCCAAAAGGTTAATTGATTTGCAGATAACATTTTTTAAGAAGAGAATTTTAAGAAAATAGTCATTTTTTAGATATTAATTTATAAAAATAGACAATGTTGCAAAATTTTAAGAAAGTAACCATTCATAAAATTTATTACATTTGTAAAAATTTATTACAGTAAATTTTATGTGTAATTTTATTATGATAATGAATTTTTTATATTGATAATAAATTTTTTATTTGTAAAAATTTATTTTAGTAAATTTTATATGTAATTTTATTATGATAATAAATTTTTTATGACTATTTTTCAAATCTTTTAAAATTATGACTGCTTTTTAAAAATATATTATTTAAAATAATTATGATTTTTTTAGGCATTTAACCAAACTTTTGGGTAATTTTTTAGGATTTAGCCCTAAAATATCGAAATTAAGGATTTAGTCCTAACATGTAACATATATACGTGTAAAAGTGTATGTGTTATATTTTATGTTACATGTAATGTTACATTTAATGTTATATTTTTTACACGTATATATGTTACATGTAATATAAAATGTTACATGTTATGGCTAAATCCTTAATTTCGTTAAACTATGACTAAATTCTTTAAACTTTATCTTTAAAATGGCTAATTACTTAATTGGCATAATAATTATTTACCTAACTGATCAATGCAAAAAGCAACTATATAAATATCCAAATCCAATGTACGTTGGTAGTTGTTTATATATATTTGTCTATTTGTTAATAAATTAGAGCGTGGAAGTAAAATTACACAATAAGCTAGGCGTCGGGAAGGGCCAACATCGTTAGAATACCTCTAAATACTTCATGTCGACTTCCTCTTTGATAAAACAAAAACAAAAAACAAAAAAACAAAAACAAAACATACAAAAATTATCAATATGCATAAAACACTAACTTTATTATCATCCTTTTTTTATATCTCGTTTCTATCACTTTTAAACAAGAAGTTTCTAGTATCAAATGTTGACAGATTTTTTTTTTCTCTAATTGTTAATTTTTTTATATCCAGTAATCAATTGTATTTGTATACTAAAGAAATGAATTGAAAAGACAAAGTAGCAAAAAGATAATTATTGTAGCAAAATATATTAAAGGCATTGTTTTATATAAATGTAAAGATTATAGGTTGCACTTAAAATGATCTTGTTTTGTAATTCCCTCTATGTTAAATGTGTATTAAATTTATTACAGTTATTTTTTATTTTATTATTTTTATTTCACGGCGTACTAATACACTGGCTGTACTGGATACAAGTTTTCTTTTTTGTATATATTTTCTTATCTTTTCAAGCTCAACTTTCTTGTCAATCTTTTTACTACATGGTTTTGCCATTTTTGGGTGTCATTTTTTATCTCAATTTTTAGCATCCTTCTAATGCTGATTTTTTTTTTTTGGGTTATTTAGTGCTTGTTGGTGTAAATTTAAACCAACAACGAGATCCGCACCTCTAGGATATGATGCGGCAATAAAGTATAAATTTTTGGTCGGAATTTAAATCAGAAAACTAATAGACGATAAAGAATTTTTAAAGTGGTTCGGCCCTCCTCCGGAGTAATAACTTACGTCCACTGTAAATTGTATTACTAGAAAATTCCAACCCACCCCTTCTCCGGTCTTCCTATTCCCCTTTTATAGTCGAGGGATTAAAGTCCGAAGAAGGAAACATACACACAATCTCCTACAAATCCAGAGTCATTACTGAATTAAATGTGCGGTTATAAATGAGCGGTTATTTTTTCCTAATGACTTGGGAATTGAATATCCTAACGATTACTCAATCGCGAGTCTTACGGGCTTAATTACAAAATATCCCACGATCAGGGCTAGAAAAATGGAAAGGAAAGAGAGACCTAAACTACTAAGCGTGGACTTCATCTTCGATCGGGGGTCACCAGCTTCGCGGGTCGAGCCCTCCGTCTTGAGTGAAGTTCTTGCTTCCTCTCCGAGGCTTGCTTCGCAGGGATGAATCATCTTTGATGATCCACGGCCTTCTTGTCCGTCAATTCCCCTCCGAGGGTCTTGTCATAAAATCGACATTACCTTCTGTGGTGTTTTTCCTGCTTATCATCGTGGGTGTACAATCGAGGATTATCTTCGACGATCCTCGTCCCGCCTCCGTTTGGGAGAAGCTCCTGTGATAACGTGACATTCTTTTCCTATTGGGATCGGGGGCTTGTGCTCGCATTAAATGTTCCTCGAAGACTCCGCCCCCGAGGCTACATTTGCTAACGAAAAATCACTTACAACAGTGCTATTATTTGAAAAAAAAAATTTACCTTCTAAATTAATCATCTGTAATATTAATATTTTAAATCACATTTCAAATATCAGCTTTTAATGACAATTCTTAGTTGAGGAATTGTTGTGGTTTGGCGAGTTTTTTTTTTCATCAATTTACACCTCGATTTATAAATCTTGTAAAACTAATCCAAATTGACAACAAACGTCATTTTTTTATTAAAATAATTTGCATGCGTGGCCCTTGAACTTTAACATCCACTATTTATTGAGATTAATTTGCCAAAAGTAATTTAGTGTATAAATTACCCCCAAAAAAAATATCAAGGATCAAGACAAAGACAAGTTATACAGAGGATACTGAGAACTGATTATTAAAATTAGTCATGTGAAAAATAGAGCTTGTTTTGGATGAGTAGTTGAGCACGTGTAAATTATCTCATGAAGATAAGGCTATACACGTATTACGCGTAATTAATATATTCACAAATACATGCATATCACCCACTCTGCTCGAGTACATAAAACGTGAGATGGTGATGTATCTACCTTTTTGTCCATATGTAAATGTCTGATTATAGATATTATTTCCTCTCCTCTTTGTTATTATGATTTTCTCTGTAACAATATTATTTATTACTGAAAGTGATATGTGATCTTAGATAACTTCCAATGCCAATTACCAGTACCACATATCTATGTTTTATTTATTTATTTATTTTTTTCTCTTTTGCCTTTTCCTTTGAAATAGTCATGTAATTTTAATACAATTGGTAACAGATTCTTACAATCTAGAATGTATATATGATGAACAATTTGAATTCTCTATAGGAACATAAAATACATGGTAACATGTGCAGGGTACTATTGCTGTGTAAATTTGATATGAACCTTCTCTTTCTCTCATCGACGATTTGTTTTTTGTTCTCCAGCTTTGGCCTTCATTAATATGCTAGCTAAGAATGAGTTGTACGAAGACTTTGTGGCCTCTTTGTACTCCAAGTCTCCATTGATCAAATATGCTCTCTCACTTGGACTACTATTGGTTTCTAGAGAAGTATAGAGAGATTTTTCTAACTTCACTTATCGTCCTTCGGTTTAGTATTGTTGTTTGTGTACGAATCACCATAATAATTAAGATGTCTTGCCTCTCACTCATTCAGAACGTGAAATAACATTGTAGTAGAGTACGAGGTCTTGAGTTCAAACTCCTGCAAGATCACTATGACGCTCTCACTCCCCAAATTTGGAACCGTAACCGCAACATGCCTATAGGATTTTAGACTTAATAGGCATGCAAGGAAGCTAATTCTAAGCACAAACAACATCTTCAATCCTTAATTTTAGTATTGAGACCCGGACAATTTGTTGGAAAAATTTTGAATGAAATTATTTGGCATTAATGCAGTTTGTTTATTGCTTTGCCGTTTGTCTATGCTAATAAGCGTTTGTGTGGCTGTTGGTTGTTTCGGTTTTAATACTTTGAATTGTTTTCATGCATTAGTGCATTATAGGTTGGCTTTTGTTTGATTTAAATTTCTCTAGTGCAATGTACGTGCGGTGGTTATTAGCCTAACAGTTTGTAGTATCTTAAAGGCCTTTTATTTCTCTACTTTGTGAACCGCTTCATAACGTCCATTGGCTTTCATGTGGGTGCATGGCATGCCGTGTACTATTCCTTCTTTGTGTATATATAGTAGCACTCTTGCTCTTGTACGGAGATATACACAAAAACTATGAAAGAAAATAAACAGAAAAACTCTTGTTTGAGTGTATTGCTTTTGTGTATTTGTGAGGCAAAGGTGATAGAGAATTAGTTATGGTTTAGTTCGCCGAAAGTGGTGTTTTATCGTGCTTAAATTCACCACTGTTAGTCGTTGTATCCTGGGAGACAGACGCCGCAGAAATCTCGAGCACCGACGGCGAGGGGGCGAATCTGTTTTAAGGAAAGCGTGTGATACACGTGCCTCGACTAGTCGCCAAACCGTTTTCTCGTCGTCGTCGTCGTTACCGTTTGTGGTTTGCTTTACTTTTATTATTGCAAGATTATTGTAATTTTATTCATGTGCAATATTGAATTATCAATTCCAGTTTTACTTCTCTTCTTGTCTCTATGAATATTTTTATTACCCCATATTTTATCTAACACAATTTGCATGTGGATGCGATGCAGCTAAGGTTGTTGATCATGGAACGACATTGGATGGCCCTCACTTGACACCAAATCTGACGAAAATGAGACTAAAGTAGTATGAGGGCATTAGCTTTCCTAAGTTGGTTTTCCCAATCTTTTACAAATCTGGTCATATTCGAGTTGTTCTATTGTGTCAAGTGCCAACATCTACCAGCAATAAATCAGTTCCATTCTCTTAAGACACTCAATCTTGCACGTATGCCTGATCTCGAATACATTGTGAACACCGACGACGCGTCGGAAATGCTAATAATGCCATCCTTACGACATCTAGAATTGCTCGACTTGTATAAAGTAAAAGAATGGTAGAGAGTTGAAGCCAATCTGATATATATATATATATATATATATAACTGTACCAATTGTGGTGAAGAGTAATATGTTGCCTTATTTTCGTTGTCTTTCACATTTAAGTATCGACTTTTTGCCCCAAGTTGACTTCCATGCCACTTTACCCACATGTTGAAGAATGTTTCAAGTTGATAGATACTAGCTTGATGCCATTCCATCAAACGATAACAAATACCACCATAGCACAGAAGTCGACTTCTCCGGTTCTTAGTTCATTCATTCCTCTCTCAAAGTTAAAAGGACTTCCAAAACTAACGGTTCCACTTTATGCAAAGCGTCAGAATCTATGGCTGCTCGTATTTTGTTTGGTTACATAAATTAAGTAGTCTTTTTTGAGGTGAGCATGAACTACATATGTGGTAAGAAACTAAGAATGACATTTATTAAAATAAAAAATAAAAAATTGACGCATTACTCAAGAATTTTCAGTGGAGTGTATACTGTATACTTTTGATGAGAATTTAAAAACTGAAAGTATAAAATTTATAATTTAGAAAACTAATTTAAATAATATAGCATTTGGTTATTTAGTCTGAATAATATAGCCTACGTCAAATTCTAGATATCGATAAATAAAGGTAAAAGAACATGTCACTCCACACGTATATATGAGTAACCACAAATGAACCACACAAATAATTCGATGCCGAGACACTAATTGCCATTTGAATATACAAAGGCACAAATTGAAGTCACACACACTTGATCATTAATTTTATTTATTCCATAGATTTCAGCTTCAGCTTATAACACTAAGCTTCAAAGAGTACTCAACAAAGCGATTGAGCCAATTAGCTAGGACAAGCTCTAGATCTACTTAATTCTACTTTTGACGAAACGTACCCAAGTTAGCTAGCTCATAACTTACTTGGGCAACTTATTTTTATCACAATACACATAAAACATGTAAAAGCAAACTGCATAGAGCAGCAGCGCGCAGCCGTGCGATCAGCCCTGGACCGAGGCGCCGAGCATAATCATCTCAAGCTCGGCCATTCCTGCGTCGCGGAGGGAAGGACACGTTGAGGGGCTGCAGCTCTCGACCCTGTACGAGCAGTGGCAAATCGGCGGTATGCTCCTTGTGCAAGGGCAAGGCTTGCCGGCGCAGGCAAAGGGGCATCCGCCTACCTTCCTTTCGGAGCGCCGGCACAGGGGTCCTCTGCAAGCGCAAGAGGAGCAGAATATCTCTGCTGGCAGCCCTAATGAGCATAGTGTAAATTAAGCACATGATGACATAGAGTTACATGGTAAGAAAATATGTTAGAACTCGCTCATATTAATAGTTTTAAGTCCATCGGTAGAACTCGTCCTTAAAAACTTTAATTTTATAAGAGGAGGAAATCATGGGTTTATAAACCATTCACCAATCCCGTACTTTAGTTGATGTGGGGTCATCGCACATATTGGGATGATAATTTTATGATACTAATTAATTAACTTCATAGGTAAAGAAGTAAATTTCAGCTTTTTGTTTTCATTATTTTTAAGAGTCTTAGTGGTTGTATTGTAGCTTCGTGGAGTTCCTTTTCTTTGGAATCGTAATTGAGATTATACGTATTCGTATTTTAATTGCATATAAGAGGTTGTCGAGTAATGATTATTATGTGTTCTTGTAGTTTTTAAAATATTAATTTTTAGTAGCTTTTGTAAGGAGAAAAAAATTGTCGGGGTTCAAAAATCAGATTTTCTGGACAAAAGTTGTATATAAAAATAAAAGCTTCTCCAAAGCATCAAGAACAAATTGTTGAATAAAATCAAGTCGAAATCAAGTAAAAAAGCATTATCAACTAACTTAAAGAATTACTCTTTATTTTCATATTATACTTTGTTTTAAATAATAAAAGTAACTTCTGTTTCAACGAAACAACAGATCCACTCTTAAAACAAAAAAACAAAACAAAAACAAAAAAAACATAAAATCTGTTCCCTGGGTATGGAAAATCGTAACAAAAATGACTTTTGGACACAAATCATGTTGATTCATTTATTTTAAAACTCTACATTCCGGAAAAATAACTCGACCCTACAACGAACCAAAAAAAAAAAAAAAACTTAACACATATGATCCTCATTCGACGCCAAATAAAGTTGTACGTGTCGACGTATTATAATATTATAATAACGAGACCTTTTCATTCTAAATACATAATAACGATAAGTAGATTTATATATACACTAACACGAGCACACACATATATATAATTATGTGTACCTGTGGAAGTGTCCTCAAGCAGGTCTTCCCGAGCGTTAGCTATGGTTGTGACACCCAACAAGAGTAGAGTCACCAAGAAAACTTTGTTGAAAGCCATTTGAGGTACTTGAGAATTGAGATACAATATTGATTTGTATATTATTCTACTTGCTGTGGATGTGGTAAATAGGGCTTGGTTTGGGTGGGTATAAATAGGCGCATGAAGATAAAGGCGCAGTACATATATTACGTCAAAATTAAACTACAAATATATAAAATTAAAATTAAATGGATGTTTTTTTTTAAAAAAAAAATAGCACATATGTTCCCATGTTTCAATATTTTAAAGAAATAACACTTACTAGAAACTTTATAATAAAAAAACAGACATATTTTGTTACGTCAAAAAATTTCTAGAAAATATTAAGCACTATTTATTCAATAATCTCTTTTTTTTTTTCAACAAGCATATATATCTATATGTTTTGCTATAAAATTTCTAATAAAATTTATATAAATATTGATCTTTATAAGTGCTATTTGTTTTTAATCTTTTGAAATATGTACTATTTTTAAAAATCACATAAAAATTATGTTATTCATTGCAAATTTTTTACATATAAATATTTGTACGGTCATGTATTCACCAATTACCACCTATATGCATATATTACTGAGATATAGATATCACTATACCGTACGATCTATCTAATTTTTTGTCCACATATGCGCACAGTCTCATCAGTATATGTTACACGTTTTTGTACTGCTTTCTCAAACCTATATAAAAGAAGTGCTAAAATTAAAAATACCAGATATATATCTTGTGGTTACCTTTTTTTTTTGCTAAAAATATCTTGTGGTTACTTGAAATGCCATATTCATCCTCTCTATTCTCCGATCAAATTTATCCTTCCGCCATTAAAATGAACAAAAAGTATACATTATATTTTCATTTCATCAAAACACGTGTATGGAATTTCCATAATCTCTTTGTATTTTCTTATGAATTTGCTTGAATAGTCGATTTGGCTGCTATGAAGTGTGTGAACATTTTAGACAAATTTATACTCTTGTTAATGGAAAGTTAGACTAAAGTACATATTTTTATGTCTAATCTGAAAAATCAAAAGACAAATTTTGGTATATGAAGAACTTATTAAAGAAAGTGATAATATAATTACAAGTGAGCGTAAAGGATATTTTTGGTATTTGCTCGACAAAAAATTTAATTCTCGTTTCAATTTTCCAATGGCTTATGAAGAATAACAATAAACCTTATCTATAGCTACACTTTTTTTTTTCGTGGGTGAAGTAGAAAAATACTCAAATTTGCAAAATAATAAAAATAAATATCTAAATTTTTGAAGTAATTGAGTAACTAGTCAATTCGTTAATTACTTGCACATGTTATTGGTAACTAAGTTAATTACCACCAACTATCAGTATGTAAATAATTAAATTACTTGGGTAATTGATTAAATTTTTCAAAAAAATTGTGTAATAATTTAAATTAGGTGCTCAAAATTGATTATTCACTATCATTTCTCTTTTTTTCTTAACAGTATTTTGCCCATGCGCCATAAATGTTGTACTCTAGACCATCCAAAAGGTTAATTGATTTGCAGATAACATCTTTTAAGAAGAGAATTTTAAGAAAATAGTCATTTTTTAGATATTAATTTATAAAAATAGACAATGTTGCAAAATTTTAAGAAAGTAACCATTCATAAAATTTATTACCTTTGTAAAAATTTATTACAGTAAATTTTATGTGTAATTTTATTATGAAAATGAATTTTTTATATTGATAATAAATTTTTTATTTGTAAAAATTTATTTCAGTAAATTTTATATGTAATTTTATTATGATAATAAATTTTTTATGACTATTTTTCAAATCTTTTAAAATTATGACTGCTTTTTAAAAATATATTATTTAAAATAATTATGATTTTTTTAGGCATTTAACCAAACTTTTGGGTAATTTTTTAGGATTTAGCCCTAAAATGTCGAAATTAAGGATTTAGTCCTAACATGTAACATATATACGTGTAAAAGTGTATGTGTTATATTTTATGTTACGTGTAAAAGTGTATGTGTTATATTTTATGTTACATGTAATGTTACATTTAATGTTATATTTTTTACACGTATATATGTTACATGTAATATAAAATGTTACATATTATGGCTAAATCCTTAATTTCGTTAAACTATGACTAAATTCTTTAAACTTTATCTTTAAAATGGCTAATTATTTAATTGGCATAATAATTATTTACTTAACTGAGCAATGCAAAAAGCAACTATATAAATATCCAAATCCAATGTACGTTGGTAGTTGTTTATATATATTTGTCTATTTGTTAATAAATTAGAGTGTGGAAGTAAAATTACACAATAAGCTAGGCGTCGGGAAGGGCCAACATCGTTAGAATACCTCTAAATACTTCATGTCGACTTCCTCTTTGATAAAACAAAAACAAAAAACAAAAAAACAAAAACAAAACATACAAAAATTATCAATATGCATAAAACACTAACTTTATTATCATCCTTTTTTTTATATCTCGTTTCTATCACTTTTAAACAAGAAGTTTCTAGTATCAAATGTTGACAGATTTTTTTTTCTCTAATTGTTAATTTTTTTATATCCAGTAATCAATTGTATTTGTATACTAAAGAAATGAATTGAAAAGACAAAGTAGCAAAAAGATAATCATTGTAGCAAAGTATATTAAAGGCATTGTTTTATATAAATGTAAAGATTATAAGTTGCACTTAAAATGATCTTGTTTTGTAATTCCCTCTATGTTAAATGTGTATTAAATTTATTACAGTTATTTTTTATTTTATTATTTTTATTTCAAGGCGTACTAATACACTGGCTGTACTGGATACAAGTTTTCTTTTTTGCATATATTTTCTTATCTTTTCAAGCTCAACTTTCTTGTCAATCTTTTTACTACATGGTTTTGCCATTTTTGGGTGTCATTTTTTATCTCAATTTTTAGCATCCTTTTAATGCCGATTTTTTTTTTTGGGTTATTTAGTGCTTGTTGGTGTAAATTTAAACTAACAACGAGATCCGCACCTCTAGGATATGATGCGGCAATAAAGTATAAATTTTTGATCGAAATTTAAATCGGAAAACTAATAGACGATAAAGAATTTTTAAAGTGGTTCGGCCCTTCTCCGGAGTAATAACTTACGTCCACTATAAATTGTATTACTAGAAAATTCCAACCCACCCCTTCTCCGGTCTTCCTATTCCCCTTTTATAGTCGAGGGATTAAAGTCCAAAGAAGGAAACATACACACAATCTCCTACAAATCCAGAGTCATTACTGAATTAAATGTGCGGTTATAAATGAGCGGTTATTTTTTCCTAATAACTCGGGAATTGAATATCCTAACGATTACTCAATCGCGAGTCTTACGGGCTTAATTACAAAATATCCCACGATCAGGGCTAGAAAAATAGAAAGGAAAGAGAGACCTAAACTACTAAGCGTGGACTTCATCTTCGATCGGGGGTCACCAGCTTCGCGGGTCGAGCCCTCCGTCTTGAGTGAAGTTCTTGCTTCCTCTCTCCGAGGCTGGCTTCGCAGGGGTGAATCATCTTTGATAATCCACGGCCTTCTTGTCCGTCAATTCCCCTCCGAGGGTCTTGTCATAAAATCGATATTACCTTCTGTGGTGTTTTTCTTGCTTATCATCGTGGGTGTACAATCGAGGATTATCTTCGAAGATCCTCGTCCCGCCTCCGTTTGGGGGAAGCTCCCGTGATAACGTGACATTCTTTTCCTATTGGGATCGGGGGCTTGTGCTCGCATTAAATGTTCCTCGGAGACTCTGCCCCCGAGGCTACATTTACTAACGAAAAATCACTTACAACAGTGCTATTATTTGAAAAAAAAAATATTACCTTCTAAATTAATCATCTGTAATATTAATATTTTAAATCACATTTCAAATATCAGCTTTTAATGACAATTCTTAGTTGAGGAATTGTTGTGGTTTGGCGAGTTTTTTTTTTTCATCAATTTACACCTCGATTTATAAATCTTGAAAAATTAATCCAAATTGACAACAAACGTCATTTTTTTATTAAAATAATTTGCATGCGTGGCCCTTGAACTTTAACATCCACTATTTATTGAGATTAATTTGCCAAAAGTAATTTAGTGTATAAATTACCCCAAAAAAAAATATCAAGGATCAAGACAAAGACAAGTTATACAGAGGATACTGAGAACTGATTATTAAAATTAGTCATGTGAAAAATAGAGCTTGTTTTGGATGAGTTGTTGAGCACGTGTAAATTATCTCGTGAAGATAAGGCTATACACGTATTACGCGTAATTAATATATTCACAAATACATGCATATCACCCACTCTGCTCGGGTACATAAAACGTGAGATGGTGATGTATCTACCTTTTTGTCCATATGTAAATGTCTGATTATAGATATTATTTCCTCTCCTCTTTGTTATTATGATTTTCTCTGTAACAATATTATTTATTACTGAAAGTGATATGTGATCTTAGATAACTTCCAATGCCAATTACCAGTACCACATATCTATGTTTTATTTATTTATTTATTTTTTTCTCTTTTGCCTTTTCCTTTGAAATAGTCATGTAATTTTAATACAATTGGTAACAGATTCTTACAATCTAGAATATGTATCAGATTAACATTTTGAATAACATATAATACATGGTAACATATGCTGTGTACTATTGCTGCATAAAATGAATTTTGTTTTTTTCGTTATAAAATGAGTTAGTTTGGAAGAACTATAAGTCATATTTAATTAACACTTGTTTTTTTTTTTCATTCAATTTATCGGAAAAAATACGTGTTTGGTAACTATTTTTGTTTTCTATTTTAAGAAGTGATTGGCAAAACTTATAAAAAAAATTCATGATTCTTTCATAAACTATTAATTACACATTTAGGTAGAAATGTTCACTCATTAGAATTCTTTTCTCAACTTTCATGGCTCTCTTTCGCAGAAAAATATAGCAGTCTTAAATCTTGTCTTTCTCATCCATGATAGGGTAACGATCACAAATTAAGTCTGATATGAATCTTCTATTTTTCTCATCGACGATTTGTTGTTTGTTCTCCAGCTTTGGCCTCCATTAATGTTCCTAGTTGAGAATGAGATGTGCTAAGACTTTGTGGCCTCTTACTACCCCACTTGGACTACTATTGGTTTCTAGAGAAGTATAGAGAGATTTTTCTAGCTTCACTCATCGTCCTTCGGTTTAGTATTGTTGTTTTCGTACGAATCACCATGATATGTCTTGTCTCTCACTCATTCAAAACGTAAAATAACATTGTAGTAGAGTATGAGGTCTTAAGTTCAAACTCATGCGAATCGCTGTGACGCTATTACTCCCCAAATTTAGAACCGCAACCGCAGCATGCCTATAGGATTTAAGACTTATAAGCCTGCAAGGAAGCTAATTCTAAGCACAAACAACATCTTCAATCCTTAATTTTAGTACTGAGACCTGGATAATTTGCATGTGGGTGTTGATGCAGCTAAGTTTTTTAATCATGGAGCGACATTGGATGGCCTTTCAATTGACACTAAATCTGGAAGAATGAGACTAAAATAGTATGAGGGCATTAGCTTTCCTAAGTTGGTTTTCCTAATATTTTACAAATGTGGTCATATTCGAGTTCTTCTATTGTGTCAAGTGCCAACATCTACTAGCGATAAATCAGTTCCATTCTCTTAAGATACTCAAACCTGCACGTATGCCTGATCTCGAATACATTGTTATTATTAGATAAAATATTAGGGTAATAATAATCATAGAGACAAGAACAGAAAAATACTGGAATTGATATATTCAATATTGCACATGAATAAAATTACAATAATTTTGCAATAATTAAAAGGTAGAGCAAACCGAAATACGGTGACGACGACGATGAAAAAACGGTTTGGCGACAAGTCGAGGCACGTGTATCACACGCTTTCCTTAAAATAAATTCGCCTCCTTACTGTCGATGCTCGAGGTTTCCGCGGTGTCTGTCTCCCAGGATACAACGACTACAAGCGGATATTTGAGCACGAAATTACCGCTTCCGGCGAACTTGAATTGTGACCGAAACTCTATCACCACTTAAAATACAAAACAAAACGAAAAAATAATAATAAGAAAAAAACACCATAAAGAAAACACTTTCTCTATATATATTTTTTTTCTCTATATATATATTTTCTGTTTATTCCTCCTCATGTTCACGTCCACAATAGACTACAAATAGTCTATATATACACCTTTAAAGAAGACAAAAAGGTTTGCAATTTAAACACCAGCAAAAGAAATGAAACACTGCACAATGTTATTAAACGTTCGAAGGAGGAATAAGATATATGTTACAAGGCTTATTAAAGCCTATCAAATGTAACAAACCGTTAGGCTTTTTATATGGCACTTGAAGGCTAAAGCCTTCACAAGAAACGATCAAAACGTTTTCATACACTATTGGCATCAAAGCCATTAATATAGCAAAAGCCAAACGTTCAATGATGAAGAGGCAATAAACATCAAGTAAACGTATAAATTAATGCAATGAAACCAAGACTATATGCCATTGCCAACGAAAAGCAATGCATTGAAATATAGATTTAATGCATTTTCAAATACTAAACCAATAAAGCCAAAAAGAGTAAATTACAATTTTCATTCAATTTTTCCAACAATCCCCCACATGAATGGAATTGTCAAATAAAACAAGAAAACAAAGACGTCAATTTGGTGATAGATTTCGACAGACAAAAACTCTGCATAGGATAGGTAGGAGTTGCCCTTTGAACCCTGCCTTGTGAAAATATATCAACTTTACTGGCTGATCAGTAGACGCGATGTCTTTGAATTGTCTGCCGTTTATGTAAAAGTCAATACACCTCACACAGAATCTTTTCTTATCACAATTCAGCTTTCATTATTATGCCCGTTTTGGCCCTGGACATACACCTGGTTCTGCGAGAGTTTCAGGGAATTGCGCCCTATACAGTTCCCCTTGAAGCGGCCCCCCTTCACTCTAACATAGGTGATCTCTTATTAAGAGTAACCTGCATTACTCTACTCAGATTAATTTCCGACGCATAAGGATCATTAAAAGCAAAATGCTTAACTATTTCCTTACGTGCATTACTGTTTCATCATAGGAATGGTCAAGGGATAACCCCCACAATGATCTAGTTTAGTCACATACAAGTTGGTTGTCCCTTTGAACCTAGATCTTGGGATCTCCAGTCAACTAGGTGGGGTATTCGCTGTACATACTTATCTTTTCATGGGCTTTAGTCTCATTCCCCTCGATGATTTATCAACTCACTCTCTAATTAACCCTTTAGGTTAGTGGATCCACAATTTTATCTTTTGACTTTACATAGTCAATATAGATAACTCAATTAAGAGTAGTTGTCTAATGGTATTATGTCTACGACGTGTATGTCTAGACTTACCATATTACTCTATGCCTTTTCAATTACATATTGACTACTCAAATATGCAAATGCTGGACAAGCTTAGGCCAATTATTATATATCCTCTAAAAATAGAAGATTTTTACGAATAATTTCTATACTTGGTTCGGAAAAAGTGAACAACTCTTTGTTAGAGCAAGCGTGCCAAATAGCACCAATTGTCAGTCTACCACTTTCTTGGTTAGATCTGACAAGGTTCACTTTAGAAACCATTAGATTATCTTGGACACATCAAATAACAATGTCCCCCACATTGGCCTTGTGGTCAATCTCTTTACATTTATATTAGCCACAAACATAATATAACATTTCTGCTTAGAACCATTGTTGACTTCTTCAATTCGAAGTCTAACAAAAATTCTTCAATATTAATCTCATTTCGCTTGTGCCTAAAATAGCACTTGAAGCCTTCCAAATCATCCAATTGACACGAATCTTATTAAGATCACTTGGATCTCTTGCACACAATTAATTATAATTTTTGAAGTCCACACCTTTATAATCAAGGAGGCGGTCCATGAAAAATTTCTTGGCACCAATACCCTCCATGTTATATTTTTGGTCTAAGGACTAAAAATCTTAACCATTTTCTTTGTACTATCGTACAAGAATTTTTCGATCAAAATGCTCCATGCATCATTCACATGGATGATTTGAAAGTCATTCTCATCATCCTTGACCTTCGAGCATTCGCAAGATTCAAGGTCATGAGGTAAAATATCTCTATTCTCACCTCTTGAAATTCAAACCATTGAATTTCTCCATTTTTCTCCATGCTTAATTGAAATCCGTACATATGCCACAAGGGTGGTCACTTGAGCAACAAAGAAGCTCACAATACCATAGCATTTTTTTTTTTCAAAATGAAAATAAGTTAATTTTCAAAATAAAGAAAATAATGCCATTTTTTTTTCAAAATATGCTAAATTTCAAAACCATGAAAATTAGCTATTTTTCCACCAAAACAAATCGGAAAATAGTTTCTCCTTATTTTAACATCCTTTTTCAAAAATAGAGAAAGTAGAGAATCACCAAACATTTCAAAACAGATCGTAATGAAACAAATACACACTATCCAATATATTCCCAAGATATATACGTGGACACTATTCGTTCTTTTCACCAACACTATTCGTTGTTTTCACCAATACTATTAGTTGTTTTCTTCCTTTATCTGATAATTCCATTATGTAGGGGATTGTTGGAAAAAAATTAAATGGAATTGGCTTTATTGGTTTTACGTTGAATGAATTGTAAAATTCATTGTTGCCCTTTATTGCATTAAATATGTATTTTAATGCTTGGTTTTCTTCTCTGTGACGTTTTCTTCCTATAACGTTTTTTTGTATTGGCTTCAAAGCAATTTAATGCATCTGTTTTTTTTTTTTTTTTATGCAATTGCATTTCTTGCTGATGTAACTAATTGGTTTTTGACCATTAAATTGCTTTGATATCATGTTGCCATTAATTTGGCATGTTCAAACGGTTTGTGAAACAACGTTGTGTTGCATTGTATTTCCTCATAAGCAAAATACATTTTTGCTTCCTATGTGTACATATATACACATTCTAGCCTTGAAGATGGCAGAACGAAAACAGAGGAGAAACACACATGAAAAAGAAATTAGTCTATTTGTTTTGAGTCTTTCTTTGTTTTTGTCTTGAGTTTTAATTGGTGATAGAAATCGGTCACAATTCAAGTTCGCCGGTAGTGGTGTTTTTGTAGTGTTCAAATTCACCACTATTAGTCGTTGTATCCTGGGAGACAGATGCCGCGGAAACCTCGAGCACCGACGGCGAGGGGGCAAATCTGTTTTAAGTTTGTTAGATAAAATATTGGGGTAATAATAATCATAGAGACAAGAACAGAAAAATACTGGAATTGATATATTCAATATTGCACATGAATAAAATTACAATAATTTTGCAATAATTAAAAAGGTAGAGCAAACCGAAATACGGTGACGACGACGACGAGAAAACGGTTTGGCGACAAGTCGAGGCACGTGTATCACACGCTTTCCTTAAAACAAATTCGCCCTCTCGCCGTCGGTGCTCGAGGTTTCGGCGGTATCTGTCCCAGGATACAACGACTACAAGCGGATATTTGAGCACGAAATTACCGCTTCCGGCGAACTTGAATTGTGACCGAAACTCTATCACCGCTTAAAATACAAAACAAAACGAAAAAATAATAATAGGAAAAAAACACCATAAAGAAAACACTTTCTCTATATATATATTTTCTGTTTATTCCTCCTCATGTTCACGTCCACAATAGACTACAAATAGTCTATATATACACCTTTAAAGAAGACAAAAAGGTTTGCAATTTAAACACCAGCAAAAGAAATAAAACACTGCACAATGTTGTTAAACTTTCGAAGGAGGAATAAGATATATGTTACAAGGCTTATTAAAGCCTATCAAATGTAACAAACCGTTAGGCTTTTTATATGGCACTTGAAGGCTAAAGCCTTCACAAGAAACGATCAAAACGTTTCCACACACTATTGGCATCAAAGCCATTAATATAGCAAAAGCCAAACGTTCGATGATGAAGAGGCAATAAACATCAAGTAAACGTATAAATTAATGCAATGAAACCAAGACTATTGGTATATGCCATTGCCAACGAAAAACAATGCATTGAAATATAGATTTAATGCATTTTCAAATACATAAACCAATAAAGCCAAAAAGAGTAAATTACATTTTTCATTCAATTTTTCCAACAGTTATCACCGACGATGCGTAGGAAATGCTAATGATGTCATCCTTACGACATCTAGAATTGCTCGACTTGCATAAACTAAAAGAATGGTGGAGAGTTGCCGCCAATCAAAGATATATATATATATATATATATGTGTATATATATATGTGTGTATATATATATAAATATATATAACTGTACCAATTGTGGTGAAGAGTAATATGTTGCCTTATTTTTTATGTCTTTCACATTTAAGTATCGAATTTTTGCCCCAAGTTAGCTTCCATGCCACTTCACCCACATGTTGAAGAATGTTTAAAGTTGATAGATAATAGCTTGATGTCATTCCATCAAATGATAACAAATGCCACCGTAGCACTTCTTAGTTCATTCTATCCTCTCTCCAAGTAATTAAAGGATTTATTTTTCTCACAAGCTTTCAGAACATTCAAAACTAACGGTTCTACCAGACGAATTTCAGCATGTTACACCACTTTATGCAAAGAATCAGAATCTATGGCTGCTACAATTTTGTGTCTTTTCCTGACTGGTTCCACCGCTTCAGCTCACTTACAACTCTTGCTATCTGGGAATGTCCCAATTTGAAGATCTTGATCATTCATGTTTGTCGCGCCTTCTTGGAAAAGATGCATAAGGAAATAGGTGCAGATTGGCGCAAAATTTCTCGCATCCCACATTTGAATATGCGCTAATTAAGTTCCATTGGAGATGATCCTCGACTGTTCAAAATTTCAAATCAAGTTCAGGTACACAATTTAATTAATTATCAATTGCCAAGTGTCTGCTTTTCATTCTCAATAACACGTTTTTTGATACGTTGATGAATTTTCAATTGTCCCTTTTTTTTTCTTAGCAGGATGTGATGGGAAAACATTCAAGAGCTTCAGGCTACAAATCACAAGTTTCAAAGTGGTATCTATATTCTAGTCTAATTTATATGGTTACTTTTCAATTCTTAAAATGGCAAGAAATGTTAGATCTTGCTATATTCTTAGATAATACTTGGGCATACATTCAAATTTTGACAGAATTGGATAAAATAGAGAGGGCAAATCATTAAAATAAACAAAGTTGAAATGACAATGGTTGAAATTTGACAAATTAAGAGCTATGTTGCAAATTATTCTAAAAAAGTTAATATTCATTATGAGTTTACAACTACAACCCCTAACTTATTAAGTTTGAGCAAATTACCCCTTAAAACTTTGTTTACTTTATTACTTTGCCCCCCTCAACTTGAAGGTCTGTTGTTAATTTAGACTAGTTATTTAAATTTTATAAATTTAAAGAAAAAATTGCAAAAATAAAAAAGTTTAGAGATCAATTTGCTAAACCAAGACAAATACAGAGGCCATTGTGCCAATTACTCAAAAGAAAACATTATCATTTATTTATTTATTTATTGGTCAGCGTGCCCGGAGGCGCCACCTAACCCACTAGCCACTACAAACAAGCCGCCACATATTCCTCTTCCTCTTCCCCCTCAAATTCTCTATCGTCACTTTTCCTTTCCCTTTGCCCAAACAAAAACCAAAGCCTTTATATTCAATCTCACAACCACAATTGAAACCCCCCAAAAAAATTTTCAGAAAAGAAAAAAAAAAAAAAAAAACCAATTCTCAAATGGCAAGTTCTAAAAAACCAAAGGTGATATCAAGCAAAGAAGAGATGAGAGAATGGTCAAGAGCCATGAGATCACAAGGCAAAACCATAGGCTTCGTTCCCACCATGGGGTATCTCCACCAAGGCCACTTGTGCCTCGTCAAACAAGCCCAAACCCACGCCGACCTCATCGTCGTCTCCATCTATGTCAACCCAGGCCAGTTCTCGCCCTCCGAAGACCTCTCCACATACCCATCGGACTTCGCCGGCGACGTCCGCAAGCTCGCCGCTCTCCCCGCCCCGGGCGTCGACGTCGTCTTTCACCCGCACAGCCTGTACGACCACGGCACGACCCGCGCGCGCGCGCGCGCGAGCGACAACGCCGGCGCGGTTTCGTGCGTGGAAGAGAGTGGGTTGGGACACGAGAGCTGGGTGAGAGTCGAGAGGCTGGAGAAGGGCATGTGTGGGGCCAGTCGGCCGGTTTTCTTCAGAGGCGTCGCCACGGTTGTGGCCAAGCTGTTCAACATCGTCGAGCCCGACGTTGCCGTGTTTGGCAAGAAGGATTATCAGCAGTGGAAGATCATCACACGGATGGTGAGACTCTGTCGTCGTTGCTGTTGGGTTGGGATTTTTGGTCTCATCAAAACATGTTGATTGTGATCGTTGATGATGTTGTACAGGTCCGGGATCTTGATTTTGCTATAAGAATAATTGGGTCGGAAATAGTTCGCGAGGACGACGGTCTGGCGATGAGCTCGCGCAATGTTCGCCTCTCGCCCGAAGAAAGGCAGAAGGTTTCCCTCCCGATCTTCGAAGGCTTGGATTTGGATGTCCAACTCTTGGCGTAGTTCATTGGTGTTTTGACTTGAAAAATATGTTGCTTTGTTTGCTGTGTAGGCATTGTCAATAAGCCGGTCTTTGTCAAGTGCTAGAGTTGCTGCAGAAAACGGTCGAGTCAAGTGCGGAGAGCTGAGAGAGACTGTCATCAAAGCCGTTGAAGAAGCTGGTGGAAGAGTTGATTATGCTGAGGTGATTTGTTAAACATTCTATTGGCTCAAAAAAAGGTTTTGTTTAAAAAAAAAAAAAAAAAAAAAAAGCATTGTTTATTTTTTTTATTATTATTTTTTTTTTTTTTTTTTTTGGAGCAGATTGTTGATCAAGAAAGTTTGGTGGCTGTTGAAGAGATCAGAAGTCCAGTTGTGTTTTGTGTTGCTGCCTGGTTTGGGAATGTGAGGTTGATAGACAACATCGAGATCAACATTTGAAGCTCCTTTGAAAAAATGTCGGAATGTCTGTTATTCTTTCTTTTTTCTTTTTTAATTTTTTTCTTATTTATAATAAGATATGTATATTTTATTTTGTTCCTAGTGTTCTATTTTTTTCTCCAATAGGCCTCTTATGTCAGATTGTCAGTTACGGTCAAATAATATACTTAGAATTGAATTTTTAATTTTCTCAGGAGCAAAGGAATTGACTGTTATAACTTGTAACATGTTTTATCTTTTTTGTGGTTTTAGTTTTTGCTGATTGAGAAAGACAATTGTAACCAAGGACATCAAGAAGATTCTGATGAAAAAATTGATGTAGAATGTTGTAAGAACAAAAGACAATGACCACAAGACTATAGAAGAAATCCGACACAAGAATACAAAAAATCTGGAATCAATCACACTAAGTTGCTATTTTCCATTGTTTCAAGATCAAAAATAGCTTTTAGGGTAATTTTTCGAACAAGGAAACAACATACCTCCCACACATTGACAGACTAGACAACACAGTACAAGCTATACATGAACCGTCTTAAAACACTATATCTTAGAAGTGATATATAGCAAAAAAAAAAAAAAAATCATTGAGAGCGGACCGACAATGTAGAACTGCAAGGGGACTCTGATTCTCGTCATGACGATGATCAAAGAATGCCCGAGGGAAGAGCGATCAACAGTTGAAGCCTCCACAAACCGATAGAACAATGATGAGAATGAGAGCGATTATGATAGCCAAAACTATTAGCTTTATCTTCATGTTCTGCAACCACATCTTCCTCCTCATCTGGGTTCCCTGCTGCCTGAAGTCTTGTGCCTGAAAATCACCCAAATATGCAGCGATTACATGCTCCGTAGAACAAACAAAAGGCAATCAATCAAGGAATTGGGCAAACAGCATATGATGTAAAATTAACCAACACTCCTTCAACAGCCAAATATCCAGAGTCAGCAAGATAATAGACTTGATGCTGAGACATGTATTTGTAATTATCATTTCAAGGTTACTAATAATTTTCATTAGCCATGGTCCATGGAAAAGACACTCTTCAGACCATTAATTATTGTCAGAGTTCGAGCCGGTAGTTCATCTGGTTCTTTCCATCTAAAATATTGGCACCCCATATTTCAGGACCAATAAAATGGAAAACAAACATTAAGCACCTGAACTTCTCAAGTCACTAACAATTCGGTTTTAATTGACATAACTAATAAACAGTAGCCAAACCAATACTCAAATGCTGACCTGAGAGCGAAGGTTCTCTGTTTTATCAACCAAAAGTTCAATCTTTTCTCCACGGTCAAGGACCTGCACAGGAAAAAGCACAGAATCAAAAGACAGCCTTTTTATCCCAATTTCCTATGATTTGTTCAACTATAAGATTAAATCTTGCGCCCTCTGAAACTTCCAAATGAAAAGGCCACAAGAAACAGATAAGCATAACCACAAAACAAAAAAAGAATCACCTTCACTTTTCAGTTTTAACATTAGCACTCAAAGATGTTGAAAAATGCCTTACCTTTTCAATGTTTTCCATCATGACTCCTTTAACTTCTGAGACCTGAGCTTTTACTTTAGCAAGCTTGTTGATCTCCTCTGGATGATCCACACAATACTGCATATGCTCCTTCAATTTCGACCTACATACATATTATGACAAAACTTTGGCTCAAATAACAGCGAAACGGCAATTTTATCTAAAGGAGCAAAGAAAACAAACTTACCCGAACTCCTTGTTCAAGCTGTTAGCAACTGCTGTGGCAGCTTTCCCTCCGCCATATCTCTTCATAAAATCTTCCTTGATGCGCTCAAGAAAGGCAATTGGAATCTGTCGACCAACAGCCTCTACTGCGACCACGCAGTAAGCTGCAGTATTTAATGATTATATCAGCTAAGGTCTTACAGTCATAAACGCAGAGAGGTTCCAAAAACTGGGTAAAAAGATTGAAATGTAGAAATAAGCACAAAGGAGAAAACGGAATTGTATAATTTATCAACTTAGTACACATCCAAGGTAATACTTTTTACGAATCATAGTAGTACAAATACGGTGTAATGAAACTTTAAAAACTAAATAGCTATTCCTTGTCCTGCATTTGATCCTCCTTTCCTTTTTGTTTATCAAAATATGAAAGCAAACCACATTCATTTACATAATGGGATCAATAAACCAAGAAGAAGACCAGAAATTATATCATGTTGTAATTAATAATTACGATATTTCATAAGGCATATCATTTAGTGATACCCTATGTGATTATGAGGCCAACAAAGCAAAAAGGAAATCAATAATACTAGATTATGTGATACTAGGAAAGTAAAATCATTAACCATACAAAAGGAATTTTGCAATTTCAGTTCAATATTACAAGCATAAACGTAGAGAGATTCTGAAAGATTGGTAGAAAGGTTGAAAGTGTAGAAAGGAGCAAAAAGGAGAGAAATGAAATGTATAATTTAGCAACTTCTGGTTTGACTTCATATTTTATTAAAACACAATGGAAAGGGAGATTGAAATGCAGGACAAGGAACTACCTATTTAGTTTTTAAATTCCTCTAACACCATATTTTATGCTGCTATGATTTCTAAAACATATCACTTTCTATTGGGCATATCATTTGATAGTACGCTTTAAAATCAATAAACCAAGAAGAAGACCAATAATATTGGATTGAGCAATACTTTGCAAGGCGTATCTATAATTTCACCGCACATAAGGTCATACATTTTCTCCAAGGGGAAAACACTTCCAACTTACTAAGGAATACTTAACATACAGTAAGGCCAATCAAAACACATAAAATGAAATACCTTAAAAAAAGGAATTTGAAATGAGATACGTGACAATTTAGCACAATACCTCACATTACCAAAATTCTAGTATTCTCAAAGCTGCTCATGGTAAGAACAAAGACACGGGAGCTAACATATACAAATCTTCCATGACCATAATATAACATTTCGATCATCGCTTCAAACCAGTTTGTAGACAAGAGTCAGAACTTCATTCAATCTTTTTTCTTAAGCTATTTGAACAGAAACATATGCTAAACAAGTAGATCATCGATAAATTCCCCCGTTCCTCTATATCTCTCTCTTTTTGTTAATATTTATATATAACTATTCTTGTATACGTTAAATGCACCAAATCAAAAAAAAAAATATATATATATATATATATATATAAATATGAAACCCAACAAAATATAAATATATAACCATTCTTGTATATGTTAAGTGCACCAAATCAACAAAATATTAATATATAACCATTCTTGTATATGTTAAGTGCACCATATCAACAAAATGAAACCCAACAAAATATAAATATGTAATCACTCTTCTATATGTTAAGTGCACCAAATCAACAAAATGAAACCCAAGTCTCATCAACTTTCTTTCAAAGAAACACCGAATAAGCAAAGCCATAAATTTCCAAAACAAACAAACAGGCACCAGCTAATTCAGAACCGACCAAGCCTTCAATCAACAAAAAGAAAAAATCACAGGAGAAAAAAAAAATCAACTACTTTCCTTCTAAATTAAAGCATGGCAATAACGAGATCGCTAAAGCATAAAAATCCGAACACCGATAAACACAAACAATAAGAAATAATCGCGATAGATCCAAGAAAAGAAAAGAAAGGAAAGGAAAGTGAAAATACTGAATCCATCGTCGACGAGGTAATTGAAGGTGTGACCATCGCAGTTGTAGGTGAACTTGTTGTTGGTCGCCGGAAGCTTCTGGAGGCACTGCGAGGCTATGCTGGTGAAATTCCCGGTGAACTCGGTGTACTCGGCGAGGACCACCGTCCCACGCGCCACGAAGCTGTAGATCAGCGATTGTTGCCCCATCACGCGCCGCCGCGGCCGAAACCCTAGTAGAGAGGAACCGCCGGAGGTCTCGGAGGAGCGAGAGCGTCAGGGCTTCGGAGGTTTTTCTGTTGCAGAGAGAGAGAGAAAAGAGAAATGAAGAAGAAGAAGACGACGATCTTGTGATTTCTAGAGAGAGAAAGTGGGGGGAGAGAGAGAGAGAGTTGTGTTGTTTTTCGCTTGGATGGTAAGAAAAGTAGCGAGTAGCGAGGGTGTTTGTTTAGCTAACCAACCTGGAAGTTCATAGTAAATATCGGAAATGCCATTAGAACAGAGCTAGCTGGTTTTGAATATTTCTTGGGAACATTTGAAAATTGAAATCAACAACGTCAAGATTTGACGGATTAGTCCCTCTAGAAGCTTTTCTTTCAGTTGTCTTCCTCTGATCCGAGGAAGCTTAGCTGGTTTTGAAATTGTTTTGAAAAACGAATGTTCGAGCTTTGACAAATACTATTCCATTAATTAAAGGATTTGAATTATACTTTTTTTTTCATACTGAAAACTGGGGATTTTGAGAAAAATTATTCTTTTAACATAATGATAATTTATACTTTATGTATATCATATTTTCAATTTATATCATAAATTTTATATTATAAACATAGAGTGATACTAAGAAGCACACCATAATTTTGATCTCATGTTATATTTGATATTCAAGTTTGTAATTTATGTCACTATTTTATATTATGTCACCTTTTTTTACTATTAAATTAATATGTTATCCTCTTTTTCTCCTATTGTCTTTCTCATTTATATAAAAAAAAAAATGGACAATTCGGTCAAATCCACTGTTAAAATGAAAATTTTCAAAACAAGTTGTCCAAAAATCACATATTTCAAAATTTAGATTATTAAGTGACATTAAAAATGACTTTATTTTACAATTTTCCCGCACTGTGTTTATTAACTTTTTTAATAATTAATCATTGAGAATTTTTATTTTACCAATAAAAATACACTAAAACCTTAATAAAATTAATAAGGGAAATCATAGGAAATAGCCAAAAAAAATTTTGTTTTTAAAGTCCAGCCCATGTTTCAAAAAATTAAAAGAATAGCCATATTACGAATTATATAACAGAAAAGTGTCACACAAAATATAACACATTTGTAAATATTTGTAAGATATTTTGTAACACTTCAAGTTTTACTCATTATTTTTTGAAGTGTTAAATAATATCTTACAAATACTTATAGATCTGTTATATTTTGTGTGACATTTTTCTGTTATATAATTCGTAACATGGCTATTTTTTTAATTTTTTGAAACATAGACTATCATTTAAAACAAACATTTAATTTTGGCCTATTTTTGCAACTCACCCAATTAATAACGTTGGGAGTAAAAATATTTATTAATTTGATAGATTAATTTATCAATAAATTATTAATTTCTAATTTAACCAAATATTCATCATATCTAGATTGTTTTACAAATTATTTTTATAATTTTACTTAATTAAATAATCCAAACGTCGCCAGAATATAATGGAAATATAATATAATATAAAGGGAAAAATGCAAAATAAGGTTATTTTTGTGTCATTTAATAATTTATATCTCAAGATGTGCTTCTTTTGTTTTCATTCTATGTTGGTAATATAAATTTTAGAACATAAATTAAAAATACAGTATACATAAGACATATATTATTATTATATAAAAAAAACATTCTTCAAAATCCCCCTACAATAAAATCTCAATATATATATATATATATTCATTGTAACAACCCAATGCAGCAAATCTAACAATAAAAATGTATATTGTACATACACATACATCTTAAGTCTTAACTAGAATCTGTTATATGAAATTAGGAAAATATTAATTTGTTCATAAATAAATGAAAAAAAAAATTAGAAACTACGCTATGTAGTCTGTCCGCTAAAGTCCGATTGAAACGGTTCCTATTCATATCACGTCCAACTCATTAATTATTCAATAACTTAAAATTTTAAAACACTGCATAAGAGGAGGGTACATACTTACCCCCGTTTGGGCAACTCATCACACTCATTCCATTTTATTCTGTTTTTTCAATTTTCCAATCCTACAAATAATTCCATTACATTTCATTTTTTTTTTCAATATTTTTTTTTTAACTTTCCAAATCCCTATATAATATATTTAAATCTCAACTACTTATACCACCTCAAAATTCACAAAATCAAACAATTCTACTCACTTTTCTAATCATTTTTCAAACCATTTGGAATGGTCAAAAATTGCTTTACTGGCAGGACTGAATGAAAATATAATATTTTGGAACGATAAATATTTTCCTTTTAAAGAAATTATAATAAATAGTTCTTTGTAATCTCTCTCTCTAAATGAAAAATAGTTCTTCAATTATAAGTATAGAATTTGAACTACTACGAAATTCTACTATAATAATTACTTTCTTACCAAAGAATTTATTATTTTTATAATGAGGTTATTAAACAACTAAACATTTTTTATTCATGTTTTAAAAAATAATCAATATTTTTATTAATTAAGAAAATAATTATTTTATTAATTAAATAATACTTTAATTTCACTTTTATGCTCTTAATTTCTTTATGCGCCAATGACTAATGAGGCTACCAAAGTTGCATATTTTTCTAAATCACTTGTATTATTAACCCCTACCATAAATTTCTAAAAAAAATTCAAAGACCTCAACTTGTGACATTGCACCAACTATATGTTGCATCCCAATGGACACTTGACCTACAAAATGATAGTTATCCAGCTGAAAATGAAGCCAACTACAGCTCACCTGATCTTGTACCTAAAGCCGAACAATGTTCATATAATAAAAATGTTATTTCTTAGATTCTTGCTATGGAAATAAAACCATTCAAATTTCAGAGCAAGGGTAAAGTTAAAGTTATCATTTATTTTTTTCTTTGACAAATCCACGTTGAGAGAGATAGAGAGACCTTTCATATTGTAATTTACAAATGAAAGAATATAATCCTAATTAAATATGTTTGATTCTCACTTGGGAATCAAATCAAGTATTTGTATAATGAGTCCTCAACACTCTCCAAAGCCATTGATTTGAACTTTTTTTTTTTCTTCTTTCTAGGACCATTGAGTTATAATTTTATAATTTTTAAGGAGTGTATAAAAACAAGTATCGATGTTTTTTTTTTTGTTTTTTTTTTTTGAATAATTTTTAAGGCTTTATCTGTTAAATCAACTTCTTTGGACTGTTTGCCAGATTGGTGTACAAGACATCGTCGAGGATTTGCCATAATCGAGGCTTGGCTCATAAATTTATCCCTTATCTCATGAATGTCTCGACCAAATAACTAGTTTCTACTACATTAAAATGACAAAACTATTAATGTCGATTATCAAATCCCCATCTTCCAATTATCAAAAAATAAAAAATGACAAATATAATTTCACATTGCGACCACTAAACTATTAATTAAAGATTCATACATATACGTAATAACGTAAGGAATGCGTACATTTTTTTAGTCCCACTTTAGAACATACTCGAGTTCTGTATTTTTTTTTTTTTTTGAACAGATCATAACGGAGTACACTTTTAACTTTTGAAAATATAATCAGTGATTACAGGTTTTATTTATTTATTTTTTTTTTTGGGAAAAAATTTCGTCAAGGTAAGCAATCAGCCCAAATAGTCGTCGTTTCTATAAATCTTATGTCGTTTTCCAATTTTTACGTCGTTTTCCTGTCATATGCTCCTACTGCGGTTTTTGCAACTTAATGTCGTTTCTTCAGGAGAAGACAAAATGTTATTACCGTTCAAAATTATATATATATATATATATATATATGTATATATAGTTACCGCAAAAAATAATATATTTTTAAGCACAGGATTTAACTGGCGGAATATATATATAAGTAGGCAAATACTCAGAATTTATATAACAATAAAAAATAAATACCCAAACTTTTAAAGTAATTGAGTTTCTAGTCAATTTGTGAATTACTTGCACATGCTTTTGGTAACAAAGTGAATTACTATCACTTATCACTGTGTAAGTAATTCCATCTTTTGGATAGTTGGTTACATTTTTTAAAAGATTGGGTAATAACTTACATTAAGTTTTAAAATTTGGGTATTCACTATAATTTATGTATATATATATTTTTGCTGAGAGGCGGAATATATATATATATAGTAAATAAATAAATAAATAAATATATATAATTTATGTTTCGTTATTTAAATTATTATTGTGTCGTTCTTCTGTTCTCTTGGACTTTGACCTAAGCTTGTATATGTGTTTAATTAAGTTTGATATGAGATATTTATAAGGAAGATTTCGATGAATATCTTTTTTTTTTTTTTTTTTTTGCACATTAGTAATTTATGTTCTATTTTTATTATATTTTTTATTTTTATTTTTATTTTTCAATTTCAATTGAGCATACAACTTGAGGCATAAATTATGATACTTAGAATGACGTTTTATTTTTATTTTTGTAATTCTCCATATTTATAACTCAATCTAAAAAGCTCGGGTTGAAGATTTTACGACTCAAAAGTAAAAAAAATTATGACAATCTCCCTCAATAAAAAACTAAAATGAGTTGAGTTTAGGTTGTTGGGTAGACATTATAATTTTAATGTATTTTTCACATGTTTGAACGCTAATGAGCTTAGACAAGATCCTCAAAAAATATTCTCAATAATTGATGAAATGAATAACCCAACAATATTTTATTAGAAAATCGATTTTACATCTCTACAATCAAATTAAGAAAAATAAAAACAAATAAAAAGATAAAATCATGACTTACATATGAGAGCGATTTAAATAAAAAATAAAAAATAAAAGTTTTAAAAAGAATAGTGAGTCGACGGACACGTAGTCAAACTATAATTTATTTTAAGCTATACTCTAAAAATAACAGTACATTCATAATTTTCATTATATATATATATATATGTATATATAAAACTAGGTAAAGTATGAAAAGATCGAAATTTACACAATAATATAAATAAATACTCAATCTTTTGAAGTAATCGAACAATTAGTCAATTCATTAATTACACTTGCACATGCTTTTGGTAACTAAATTATGGTGGTAAATAGTAATTAGTTGGATCATCATTTGAGTATATTATTATATTTTTTAGAAGATTGAGTATTAATTAAATTACGTGTTAAAAATTAGATATTTATTATAATTTCTCTTAAAAAATAAATATTTTAGATTAAAATTTTAAAATATTTAAGTCGAATTGGATTGTTTGGGTTCAAAAGTCTAAAATTTCAACCCAATGGAATCTATTATCACAAATTAAAGAGCTAAATGAACTTGAAATTAACTTTTTTTCATTTATATTTTTTAGTTGGGTTGGATTGGATTTTTTTGGGTTGCTCGGGTTTTTTACGCCCCTGCTTGACCGACCCAAATTCCAACATTTACACTGTTTGGTTGCCGAGAAAAAAAAAAAAAAAAAAAAAAAAAAAAGTGAGTGAGAGAATCCGAAAGATACCAGTCGAAATGAGTAACGGGATTTCAGCTCCAGTTTCTGGACCCATGGCTTCGTATTTGCCATCTGAATCCAAAGCCACTCACTGCTTCACATCGAGCTTCGTCAATATCAATCCTCGTTCTATGGCCTCATCGGATTTCAAGCTCAAAGGTGTCGGATTCTCCAAAACACAGCGGTACCACCAGAGAAGAAAATGGATTTGCAATAGCTCTGGTACACTTTCCTCGAATCTCTTCTCTATTTCAAAGCCTGTGAATTTGCTATACAAGTTTATCTCTCTTTTGGCCTTTGAATATTTGCAATTATGTTGATTTAGAGACAACATAAGATTACTAAGTTTCTCTCTTATTTTAGGAGTTAAAAGCTGTTAATTATTGAGAAAATCTCACTCTTTCTCATAAATCTGGTTGTATTAGACTATAGTATCTACTCTGGTTATTTTCTATAAAGTTATATTAGACATAATTCCAAGACTTTGAGAGGGAAAAAAAAAAGAGCCTTAACTTTATTACTTCTTATCCGGACCGAATTTTGCAGGTGATAATGAGAGCAGAAGTGTTTTGGACGCATTCTTTTTGGGAAAAGCGATAGGAGAAGCCTTGACGGAGCGTATCGAGTCGACGGTGGGCGAGTTTTTGGGTGCGATTGGTCGTCTTCAATCGGAGCAACAAAAGCAAGTACAGGAATTCCAGGTATGGATTTGTTCAAGTTGGAGGTTTTTGTACAGATACGTGAACTCTTTTTTCAATGAGGACCTTGTTAGTTCATATTCGATTGAAAAATCCGGTCAAGTCTTAATCAAAATAGTTCATTGTTGCGCTCCGGATCCTAGTAATAAGGCTCGAATCGTTTCCACAGCTAAGGACTTCAATCTTAGGCTGAAAAATTTAAGTGCATGAACTGGCCATAGTGATCTAAATGGTCAGCCAGCCAGTGTAGTCCTGACCTTTATGGTTCAATTTGGTGCAACGAAGTTGAGTTCTTAGGGAAGATTTTCAAACAAGATTTTCTTGAAAGTTCCTTTCTCATTGTGCGAGTAAGCTTATTGAGCACAACCAAACCTTAGAAAGATGCTTTTCTCATCTGCTAGACTTTTTCATTCCATTCTAATTTTAGTTTTCCATATCTACTGCATAAGTGCATCACATTCATACTTAGAATCGTAATACTAAGGTAGGGTTTCGTAGTAGCTGCCTTTTAGCATGAAGTCCACAAGTGCTTTTGCTATAGTTGATACTTATTTTCCAGTTTCAATCATGATTACTTGCGATGAGTTTCCTCGGTTAGGTGTTGAAGGGCCTTGTAAGGATGTGCTAGTTTTTCTTCATAAGCAATATTGGTTAGTTTTGTTTGTTGTCGGATAAGCATTCATAACAGGGAAAATTAGGATGTGGCCATATATTTTGAAGCTTGTGCTTGAAATGTATCGTAGCTAGCTACTATATGATTTTATTGTGATTAATGGAACTCGGAACTCTCTCTATCCGCGATTTATGAAAGCACACACGTTTCCAATATTTCGTGAAGTCCAGAATTTGCATTGATGCAATTTTTATCAAGTTCCCGTTTTCTGTGTTCCGATACAAAATGAGCACAGAGAAATTCTACATTGATGCTGACATATATTTCACTAATCACGTCTAGGAAGAGGTGTTGGAAAGAGCCAAAAGAGCTAAAGAGAGAGCAGCGAGGGAAGCCATGGAGGCACAAGGGCTGATTGCTCGGCCGGCTGCGGTAGAGACGACACCTCTTGCTAATGGGACTGCTTCCGCAGCTTCTCCTTCAACTAGGAATGATGTTGGTTCGGTTGATCAATCTGAAGAAGGACAATATATTACCGGACAAAATCCAGTTGAGGACTGATTGCGTCTCTTTTTCATCTCATGTGTTGGGATTCTATTATTCCATAATAGCATAGTTCTCAATAATCTTCATTTAGATCAGGTATATCAATTATGGTGATTGATATTTAATAGGATTTCAACAATTTCATAGTCTATTTTTTTTAATTAATCATTTCGGCTCTTTATGCTTGTTAAGCAAAGTGTAAAATTCGATCCAATGCGCTTCCATTTGCAGAGAATGGCAATATCACAAACCATGATGATGATATTGAATGACAAGACTTGAGGAATGTCAAACTTCCACTTCCAACACTTTTTAATGCTGTTTTCCTATAACCATTGGCGCTCACGGTCAAAAATCTAATCTATATATAACAAAATTATAGAAAGAGAGTACAAAGACATCGAAACAAAATTTATCACATTTGTAATCCAATTTGACAATTGATGTTCTTATCACAAAAATAAAATAAAACAAAATTGGAACTCGAGGCTCTAGCAAAATCATTCCTCGTCACTCTCGTCGCTAACATCCATGGCAGAACCCTTTTTCTTGTAGTCAACCTTAAAGTCATAGTCATCGTCCATTGCTTCGGCCTGGTTTGATTTGCTGGCCTTTTTCCTTTTCTTCTTTTCTGCTCTCTTCTTCTTTGTATTAAGTATACCTTCTGCCGCATAGAGCTTCTCATTTTGCCTGGTTGCAGCTGTCTTTCCCTTGGCCTTGTCGGCCTCATCTTCTTCAGATTTCATGGATTGGTCGTTGTCGTTTTCGCCCTCATTATCATCAGCCATGTGGGGACTTCCTTCGCCTTGGGTCGATGTTCGTTCTCCTCCGTTGTCCTGAAACAAAACGGGAACGGAATTAGTTGAAATCCGATGACACCTAAAAAAAGAAGCCTCTTCTGTAATGCCGTATTTAAGAACTTTTCCAATGTGTATGAATGAACACAAACTTTACGATAAGAACAATTGGAAAATTAATTATGATGTACGCTTGTGTCAAAGATGCATAACAAACACTTCAGCAAATATTGTGACTGGTAATTTTTTCTCTGTCTATAAAGCAAAATTCCAAGCTGTATCTACCCCCGTAGAACTCAAGAATATTGGGAGAGATTGCAAACCTCCATCATATCTTCGTCAAACTTGAAGGGTTGGCTTGAGGGAACTTCGACAGGCTGGAAATCGTCAACAGACTTTAGGCTTCCAATGAATGACGATTCTCCGCTGTAAACTTCCTCAACATTAAACACTTTGCCAAGCTCTGTAACGATCTTTGCTTCTGAAGGTTCATCTTGCTGCCTGGTTGGGGGCATAGTGTAGTATGGAATTTTTCCTGAAAAAGAGCAAATTGCCCTCACTTAGCCATGTTACATTACGCGCATCCTTGACATTTTTCTAATACAGTCTGGGAGACAAATGCATACCCTCATTCCAGTCATGCAGAACAATTCTTGCCGCGGCGCCAACGTCAACGACACCACCCTTTTTGAGCTTACCCCTAACAGTGGCTACCTTCAGCAGAAAGTCATCTACTGAATCAAAGCTTGGGATTTTGTATAGAGTCACCAACAGTTTTTCTGGACAAAGCTTAAGAATCTCCTTCACTGTTTTCATCCAAAAACAAAGAAATGAGAATTTATTCAAAACAAACTGACTAGAAGTTAAAGCCAATTGTGACAAGAGAAGAAAACCAGAAAGATGGGTACTTAGCAGAAGAAACACAAGTTGAGTTTTAAAGATATGTCGAAAAACATATTATTACCTGGACTAATTGGGTCCTCTAGCTTTTCAATTCTTTTGCAATTACGGAGGGCTATAGATGCATCATTTTCCTTAGATCTAAGCATTACAACCCCAGGGCAGTCCAACAGTTTAACATTCTTGTCTAACTGAACCTCTTGCATTGATCTAGTCAGTCCTGGAGTAGAACCGACATTGGCAACATGGCTTCTCTTCAAACTATTAATAAGACTACTTTTACCGACATTTGGCAGGCCGATAACTCCCACCGTGATAGATTTCTTGAGCTGCCAAAAACAAAAGCAACCTCTGGATCAATTATCATAAAAGTAGCACATATTATCAGAGATAAACAAAAATACTTAATATTTGTCCCCTTAAATCTTCCATTAGTAGGGGTATTAACCAGCCTCATAACATAAGAGTGATCAAAGACAATACAACACAATTCTCATGGTTCTTAAAAAGGCACAGTAGTAAACTATAAGACTATTGCTAGATAAAAAAAGCATCTATATGCTTCCAGAATTTAAAAAATTAAAATAAAATAAATTAAAAAACAAAACTGTGGACCCAACCAACTACAAACAGAATAAAAGGGTAAACATCTTCAAGAACGATGTTGTGTCAATACTCGATTATACTGCCAAAAGCGAAGAAGTGAAGTACCTCATGGCTTCTGGAGTAATTCTTCAACAGTTTAAGAAGAGTATCAGCTCCAAGACAATCACTCGTCTGCAGAAGGTTACTCGTCTTCGCCGCCTTCGAGGAAGATTTCCACCCCAAATTCGATCTCTGCTCTTGAGTGCTGCACTTGAAAGCAACAGCCGGCAGTTCTTCTCTTAGATAAGTGAGCCACTTCTGAGCAGCTTCTCGAGGAACAAGATCTGAAAACCAAGCATGAGAAATGCTAAAATGTCACATTCAACGTCCTGCTAACCGACCATGGCATTCCCAAACTCTCTCTCTTCAAGCTCATTCCTTTGAGAAATAACAAAATCTAATACAAATATATAGAACAAATTCACTGGCAGGGCAAAGAAATTACCAATTTTATTCAGAAGCAATACGAGATGCTTATGCGGACCCGATTTCATCACCATCTTTTCCATATCAACACAACGGGTACCCATCGGATCCCGGGCATCAAGAACTTCAAGAATAACATCCGATTCTTCAATAACTTTCACCAACTCCTTGTAGAATGCTCTATCAGAGCCATCTATTCAAGACCAAACCAATTACAAATCAATACCAGCAAGACAAAAACCACATCTTAGTGAATGTTTTCAATGCATTGTACAAGACTTTTGTACTGTATCAGAGATTTCGTTTACAAAAATTAAAAATACCTCGGGTTTTCGCAAAACCAGCAGAATCACCAGCGACAGTTTCCTCTTCTTTCGAAACATCATCGTCTTCTAACAACCCTAGCTTCCTTTTCTTAGCCTATAAAACCACAAAAACCATTCCTATAAGTCCAAATGTTCCAATAGGAAAAACCCAGAAGCGAAAATGTGCTTTGACTTATAGCAAAAGAATACCCTCTCTTTGCGAGCGGCTTTTTTCTGCTCCATTTCCTCGAGAGCTCGGGCTCGGCGAGCTTCGAGGGCTTTGAGCTCTTGCTCCTTGAAAGGCCAGTCATTGGGGATTCCAGGGTCTTTTTCGACCTTTTGCTTGCGACCCAGCCCGAGCTTCTTGGCCTCCTTGGCCTTCTTCTTGTGGTGCTCTTTCACTTTCCTTATCACTTTGTACTTCTGCTTCAGGCTCACTCGCTTGCTCTTGCTCTCTGCAAATGAAATACCCATCAAAGTCAAAATCAAATGTCACAAAAAAAAATCACAAAAAAAAAAAAAAACGCATTGGAGAAACGAAATATTCTTACTTTTACTTCTCTTCACCATTTTCGCTTCTTAATTTGCTGGATTGGATAGAGAAATTTGCAACACAAAAAAAAAAAAAAGGAAAAAAAAAATCGTCTCTCTGTGTACTTTGGCAGAAGCAACGGAAGGAGGAGGGAGATTTTGAGCTGCGTCTTCTATGGTTTAGGGTTTTGGAAAGTGTGAACGCAACGACGGCGTTTCGACTTTTAGGGTTTCTGAACTAGGCCTGGGAAAAGCCCACCGTCGGTTAGTTGTCGTTTTTTGATATTGTCTCCGCTCGCTGATCTGTCGTTTTTATGATTTGATTGACGGAAAAGCCCACCGTCGGATAGTTGTCGTTTTTAAATATTGTCTGAGTTGTCGTTTTTATGTTTTGACTGACAAGCCCACCGTCGGATAGTTGTCGTTTTTAAATATTTGCTGAGTTGTCATTTGTTATGATTCCGTCGGATAGTTGTCGTTTTTTAAATATTGTCTGAGTTGTCGTTTTCATGATTTGACGGAAAAGCCCACCGTCGGATAGTTGTCCTTTTTAAATGTTTTCTGAGTTGTCGTTTTTATGATTCCGTCTGATAGTTGTCGTTTTTAAATATTGTCTGAGTTGTCGTTTTTATGATATGACGGAGTCGTTTTTAAATATTGTCTGAGTTGTCGTTTTATGATTTGACGGAAAAGCAAAACAATGGGGTGAGTGGGGCTCGAAGTCGTGACCTCAGGATAATTCTGGAGCTATAAGACCTACGCAACGACGGCGTTTCGTCGTTTTGAATAATGGGAAAAAGCCCACTGTCGGTTAGTTGTCGTTTTTTTGATATTGTCTCCACTCGCTGAGTTGTCGTTTTTATGATTTGACAAAAAGCGAAAATAATGGGGTGAGAGAGGCTCGAACTCTCGACCTCAGGATAACTCAGGAGCTATGAGACCTACGCGCTAGCCAACTGCGCCACCACCCCTTGAGGGTCTAAATTCTAGAAAGTATCATTTCATATTAAAACATGACATTTACCAAAGTATTTTAGATATTGATAAATTGAAACTATATTGGTACTTGTCTACGTGATAGCTTTTGGTTTAATCCACAAATGATTTTGAGAATTCTTGTTATACATTATTTGAAACTATTTGGCTCACTTTTTTCTTGCGTGTGCAAATACATTATGTTATGTCAAAAATAAAATTGGAAAAAATTAGATTATTGTTACATTTATTTAATTTCTAGAGAGAAGAACTTAATAATGTCATTTTTTGATAAAATAATTGAGGAGATTCAAAATCTAACACCTTAATAAAATTATAAAATTGTGTGTGAAATTATTATCAGATTAAACCTTGCAACCACTAGTATATATGCTGAATGTTAAATTTATATTAAAAGTGTAAAGAAAATATTTTATTATTTAGACCATACTTAAAAGAAAAATTTTTACAAAATTTTAAAAAATAAATGTTACATACACATAACACAATATAATAAATACACGTTGTAAAAGAATTAAGGACCAGAAGAAAGAAAGAAAAAATAAAGGGTGAAGTAGGAAAATACTCAAAATTTATATAACAATAAAAATAAATACTCAAATTTTAAAAATAATTGAGTTTCTAGTTAATTCATGAATTACTTGTATATATTTTTGATAACTAAGTGAATTATCACAATTTATCACTATGTAAGTAATTAAATTACTTGAATAATTAATTATATTTTTTTAAAAATTAAATAATAATTTATATTAAATTTTAAAAATTAAGTATTCACTATAATTTTCTAAAAAAATAAATAATAAAAACCCCCATAAATGTGGCGGGGTTTGATTCTGATTTCCGCGCAATTTTATTGCTCTCACACACACTCGCGCAATAAACGCAAAACGAAAAAAAAAAAAAAAAAGGGCGAGAGATTGGGACATTGGGCGATTGTATTGGGATTGAGGGATTCCCTCCAAAACGCAGTCGTTTGGGTGCAGCTCAGCTCTGCTCTGGTTGAGTTGACTCTGCTCTCTCTCTCTCTCTGGAAACAAATAAACCACGTTCTCACAATTCCAATCCTCTTCCTTCCCAATCTCTCCCTGCTAAACCCTCAAGCTCTCAGATTACTCATCTCTCTCTCTCTCTCTCTACAGAGAATCTGGGAAAAAGCTTAGCACAGAGATTGAGTGGTTAGCGTCAAATTTCCTCTTTCTTTTTTAGCTTTTTTTTTTTTTTTTCCCTATTCTGTTTTATTTCGATGTCTTTTGGTCATGAACAACATTTTAAAGCGTAATCAATTTATGAGCACTTGTTTCCGTTGTAGATTTACACATTTATTGGTGGCATTGGCCATATTCCTTTCGTTGGGTATGTGTGCTATGCAATTAAACACAATGTGTTGACTGAAGAGAGAGAGAGAGAGAAAAAAGAGGAGAGATTCAGCAATGGCGGAGTATGTCGCGTCGATATCTGGCGGTATTAAGCTGAAGTTGCAGCTAAATAGTACCGCCAAACGGAACCAATCTTTACCACTCAACAATCCGCATTTCCGACTCGTACATAGGTTTATCCATTTTCTTGTTTCTCTTCCGCTGTTTTGCTTGAAAGTCAATGCTTTGTGGGAACGCAAAGAGTTAATTAATTTGTTTTTGTTGCAAATGCAGGAAGTTTTCCGATGGGGATCGGAGCTCGTTTTGGTCGCCGGGGTGGAAAATGTGCGGTCACAGCCTCCCAAAGTTGAGATCAACTCCGACGCCTAGGTCCAAGAGGGCGGTGTCGAAGTGCGGCTGTTTAGGGTCGTTAGCGAACCCCGAAGGTGCGTCGGTTTCGAGTTGGATACCTGTTGTTGATCAAGTGCTTCTGACGGCTAGTATATGTCTCACGTATATGGCCGGAGTAATTCCCATTAAGGGGTCTTATCGAAAGGACATCTCCGCTGAGAGGAGTATGCCCGAGAGCTCGACATCTTCTGGTAGGTAAGGGTACGCGTCTCGGATTTGAATTTTGCGTCGCGCAAATGTTTCTCCTTTGTTTAGTTACTTGAGTGGTCTTTGATTCAATTCAGTTTGGCGAGGAATGACGAGCACGCTCATCCGGAGTATGCCTTTGATGTAGTGAAAACGAAACTTTTGGATTCTTTAGATGCTTTTGAATGTGGAACTAATGTGGGAAATAAGATTCTTGGATACAATGAAAGCGGTCCGAAGAGACCATTACATTTGAGTGCCCTTGCCGATGGCCCGAGGTTGAGATTGCTTTGGGCTACTTTTCAAAAGATTGAAGAAGAGGTAAGACATTAATCTGTTTGTTCACAATTGTTAGTTGGTTGGAATGTTTTTCTCTTTTCCTTTTCAGTACTTAATTGTTTCACTTGGTTAAACGAGCAGCATAAAAAAACTCTTAAAACTTGCCAATGTCAACTAGTATCATCTAACTTATAGGCAAGGTTTCTCCTTAACTACTCTGAAATTTTATGATTCTCAGTTGGTGATTAAATAGCAGATCAAGTTAATCCTAAACTAGAGAAGTTTTACAGAAATAAAAACTGGTATATGTTCTCAAGGGAGAAAGATAAATGATTTAGAAATCAAAATTACTAGGCTGTTAGTAACCTTGATTATCATTTATGATTGATTTAGCCCAACTCTTTGAATGAAATGTTTTGCATCATCTGGTTCACTGTCTTACCGTCCAGCTTTTTGACAGATTAAATCTGACTAGTCTCGTTCTTTTTCTCAGTCCCTGAACTGTTTGTTTTCCGTTCTAGTCTTAAATTTCAAAATTTATCTTGCAGGTGAATAATATCTCAACTTCTGAATCACCAGACATGTATGATAGGTTGACAGTTTTTTCGAGTGTGATTCAAAAATCTTGTCAGCCTGTGTGCATGACTTGGCTGGAAAGGGAGCATGGACTTGCTAACAGCAATATCGATTCGGTAACATGGAAACTCGGTCTTTACTTGAGGGAAAAAAAAAAAAAACAGACGCTGAAAACACTGTATGCTATTTTGTAGCTTTCTATCAACTAATGTGTTCTGATAATTTCTCCCTTTTATCTCCCTTCTGTGAAGGCAATTGTTTCTTTGTTACGTGCAAAATTAATTGGAGACAGCTCGGTTCTGCTGAACATTAAGAACTCAGGCAAGGAAGATCTTTACGCAGATTTATTGTGCTTTCTTTGTTTTGGTTCCATCAGGTAATTCATTCATGAATGTTTTGTATATTTGTTCAAAATTTTCACATCGTCACTGTTCTATTGTTTTTGCTTGTTTAACTGTTTCTTTTTCTTCCTCTGCGTCCTGATATTCTATCTAAAATTTAATACATGAGCTTCGTAATATGTAATTTAATGAAGCATAGCTAACACACAGCGTTTACATCCGTCTATACGAGCAATTTTCTATTAAAATATTGTAATATTTAGGAAATAATTGATGCTGGTTTATTACTCAGTGGGCATGAAATTATGTAATTATTTCATGAACTACATTGTGGTCAGAATGAAATATAATGTAGCTCTGTTTCTTCATTAATTTATGTTGGGATATTGCCAATAACAATAAGGAATTCAAGGACCAATACAAAATAAAGAGAGAAAAAAAGGGACATTACAGTGGTTTACAAATTTGTCTATGTCCACTGGGGAGATGGCGGGGAATGTTCACTAGCAAACAAGGAGATTACAAAAGAGTATTTAACTCTTACACGACAGCCAAACTCAAAATGCCTAAAGTACACGCACAAAAGCATGCCAAAGAGAAATAGAAACTCCCTCAAATAAAGGCTCACCTCATGGAGTTAGTTGATCATTGAGCTATTGGATAAAATCGAGTTGATTGCATATAAAGACCTTGTTGTTTGTAAGCAAGCTGAGCATGAAGTTTTTGGTAAGTGTACAAGTTTATGCATAAACAGCCCCACGGGGCATTTGGGGAGCTGACTAGTTTAGAGAAATTCACGTTTCATGACATTAGATCAATATTAACCGAAGTAGAGATTTGTTATGCATGGCTAATTTTAAGCCATGTAGAGAACTTTTAGGCCACATTTTAATAAGCTTTGTGGTGTCTTTTATGGGCTTGTTGGCCAAGTTTGGCCAACATGCGCAGTGCCCATTTGTCGACATCTAATTTGAGAGTGGGAGAAATACGAGTGTTTACTACTTTATGACCTTTTTTCGTCTCGAGAAAGTTTCTGCTCTTCTCTTATGCTTGCTTTTGTGAGAGCACTTGAGTCAATAGGGTTTTGGGTGTTGTGTGACAGTCAATTACTCTTTTGTAATATTCTTGATATGTCGTCTGGTGTATGTAGGCATATTACCCAATCTTCTTTTACATATACTTTGCATGTATCCTTAAGATTCCAATTTCTTTTGGTAATATCTCTAAAATCTTATTTTGCAGATTTCTTCATTTAATAATTACTGTCCACCTGCAATTAGCATAAAATTCTTCAAAAAATACCCATACGATTTAATAGCATTAAGCACGAGCACATGCTGATGACGATATTGTATTCTTTCACCCATATACATATCGATACAGATTATACGCCTTTTAAGGTATTTTGCTTTTCAGCTTTAGATTTATGGTGCTTTAACTTCAACTTGTGTTTTATCAGGGAAGGTTGTTATGACAAGAGCCTGTTTATTTCAAATGGAGTTTCCATATTCGAAGATTTCTTGATAAATTTAGCGGATGGGATGGCAAGCGCGTATTTGGAGCTTATTTCCGTCGACAGTAACGTCTCAACTGAAATGAATAGCTTGAGCTTGAAATTGTGTACCTTGTCAACACGAGCTCTTCAAAGACTACGAAATGAGGTACGCAAGAAGCGGAGCTTAGTGGTCTGGTTGTGTGTCATTTTGAACTTCTTGTTTATTGGTTACTGTTGTTTTAATGTTGCATTTTGATATTCTCTTTTTATTCACTTAATACGAACAACTGCCTTGTTACTGATATTATTTAAACAAATTGGTCTTATCCCAGTTTTGTCAACGTTTTTATTTTCTTATTTAATGTTATCTTGCTTATGATTGTAGTCATGAATCTCCTTTAGAATATGGTTTCGACCTATGATAATGATCCACTATGACGCTCGTGGTTAGTGAAACTATACTTCCTTAAAACAGTTTCCAAACTTAATCAAGACATTCGCTTATTCTTAGGTTGCTTTAAACCAGTGGCTTTATCAAAACATGGAGTCAGTTGCATCAATGTATGAGGATCGCTTTGACTTATGCACACTCAGAGGCAGCTCGTTGAGGAAGCGGCCAATAGCCGTCAAGAGTCTTCTTGGTGGAAAGTGCTTATATCCCAGACAAAATCTGTAACCGCATCATCCTCATTATGTTATGTCGTGATAAGCCAATTTTCCATGCCTGTGAAGCGAACAAAAGAATTGAGTGCATTGACAGGGTGGTAAGCTCTACGAGCTCTTCCCATATTTTTTTTTTTTCATTTTTACTTTATTAAATACTATCTTCTTTGTGCTAATCGAATACTCATAAATATTGATCTTTACGGTTGGTTTCTGTGGTTTAGGCGGTATTACTTCAGCCTATTCCTAGAGTTGTCCGACATTGCCATGCCATTGATAAGAGCTGTAATCAGCAAAGTCAGTGATGCTATCTCGTTCTTCCTCGTTTGCTTAATTGGTCGGTCATTGGGACTCATTTATACTGGAATTAGGCAATCTCTGCGATGGAAGTGAGGCAGTGAGGCAAAGGTATGTTTTTCGTCCATCCTGATTTTCTTTGCAAGTGAAAGTGGTCATTCCGAAGAGTTTGGTACTTGTCATATTGAAAAGTCCATCTTTGTTCTGATCACTTGAGGATATCAGAATCATTTTGAAGTTGGCATCGATACTGATACCATGTCATCAGATTCTGTTCCAGATTGGGCAAGTAATATCTCAAATATTAGAATAATTCCCCATTCTTTGTTCTGATTGGCAATCTCAATCATTGATGACCTTCTTATCCTTTAACTAATTAATTCATTCTTCTACTTTTGTGCATGAATGATAAATATTGCGCAGTAAATAAGTATATTAGTGAACATACATTCCGCCATGCAAATATTATTGTCAAAGTAATAGTAAGAGATTAATTAAGTTCAAGAATCATGATATTCTTGATGTTTCTTGAATTAACGAGTGCGAAACAAAATATTTTCAGTCTCTTATGTTGAACACTGAAGTGTGAAACATTATTTAACATCTATACCAAGATTGAAAGTAAATAAAATATAGTGATGATGGTGATATAATGCAAAACCTTATTCTATTATGTTGAAATAATTAATTAGTGAAGTAGCAAGGTTGCTTTGCTGAGATTTTTTTTTTTTTTTTTTCATAATAGAATCATGATTGAAACTGATATTGGTCTCACCATATCTGTCATAACTTTGTTGCTTAATTTCTATGAAGAAAATGGGAACATGTGAGGGCTAGAGATAATGACGGGCAAAGAGACGATTCTGCTTTTCATAAGATCGCAAGAAAAAAGAAAAAGTAAAAAGGATAATCCTTGTGATCTTTACATGGTAATCTCTTTTGCTAAGAAACTTCTTATTATAGAGTAATCAATTGATTGTGTCCACACCTTTCTATAAAGCAAGGTCTGCCACTTTAAAAGTAATCTCCTTTTTAACTGACTTATTAATTATGAGGTGGCACATAATATTGATATAACTTTGGGTTTACTGATCATTACCAGAATTAGAATGATTGTCTATTAGAATGATTGTCACTCACACTTAACCAAGTGTATTATTTAGCCAAAAAAAAAGTCCTCTGTTTTAAAATTTTCTAATCCTATAATCTTCCAATATCAACAGTAATTGTAATACTATCTAATCTTCTAATAGCCAAACTACTACGAAGAAGAATAGTTAATACAGTTATTGTAACAAATAATATAATATAAAAAAAAACATTTCCAAAAATTTAAGCACCAGCACCAGATTATAAGGTGAGAAGTTGAGGCAAAACTTGTTCTAGCACTAGACTGTGAACAAATTATGGTACGTAATAGCAAAAACTGCACAAATTAGCATTAGTTTTGCTGCAAATTATAGTATAATCAACTCCAAATTAACTCTACAGTCGTCAGTCTTGTGTAAAATTATCTATTTCAGTTAAGTGACGTGGCACCGCTGGCTTTTGCGTCCTTGTATTTTCTCGAAGGAAAAAAAAAGCAAAAAAAAAAAGCATGACAGATAATTATGCAGTAAAAGCAGCACACCTATTAATATACATGTGAAATTCCATTTTGACTAACAATTGTTGCCAAGTTGACACTTGACAAGATAAATAGAAAATGAAAGAATTCAGAAAAAGGAGAAGTAAAAGGCATGATTAGTAGAGGGTTTGATGAAGCATCACTATCCAACCCAAAAACCCCAAAAAAAAAAAAAAAAAAAAGAAGAAGCAAAATATGAGCCATAATTGTGGTTAAATTTTGCGTGGCAAAAAAAATTGTGGTTAAATTTTCTTTTTCTCTTTTGCACTGCATATATATACAAGTTTAGAAGTAATAATGACAACAATTAGTATGGAATAGCTTAGTTTATATGATTGTGCAATTATCAAAAGAAATAATGTTGTTGGAGACTATTTAATTAGTTAATGTGCAATGTGGACCACACATTTGCTTGGCCATTTTCACATCTTTTTTATTTATTTGTTGTGTGGCCTTGATAGGAACCTAACATGAGACCAGTCAGGCAATTGGAACTGTAGTGATTTGATATTGAAAATGAATCTTGTGTGTGTTTGTGTAACAGTGTGACTGAAGAAAAGGGTTATTAAATTGAATAAAAGGGCATTTTGCTTTTGGGGGTGTCTTTTCTTGGACAAACATATATATGTACCCGAGTTAATGTACCACCACCCATATATATCACACATTCATTATGAAAAAAATTACAATAAACCACCATTTTAAATAGTTAATTTTAAAAAATAGTCAATTTATTAAAATAAATAGACATAATTAATTTACTTATTTGATAATAAGTTTGATCATTGCAAAATTTCTATCAATTATATTGTGTTTATAGTTTACAAGTCATTGGCTATTTTCTAAAATTTCTTATAACTTTAGCAATTATTTAAAAATCTACTTGCAAAGCGATTTATTTAACTAATTCATCATATTTTTTTTTTTAAAAATAAATGGAGATATATAATTATATATTTTTCGTGTGGATATATCCATGAATTATTGTTATCCTGAATATCCATGGATAGAATATGGTTCGCTCTAGACGAATATAGTTAGACTACATATCAATTTTCCTCGCTATAGCTATTACCTTGTCTATGTGCAAAATCATGATTTTGATCATGAACATATATAGCCTTGCTTCCGTAATATAGGATATATTTGACATTTATTATTTTTGTTCATGTCTTGAAAAAGTAGTAACGTTTCAAAAAATTAAAAAAATTTGTCACTGATTTATAAATAACTAAAGACATAAAAGTAAAATCGTTGCATCAAATAATTTAAAAATAGGTATTTTCTTAATTAATAAAAATATTAATTATTTTGTTAATAATCTCATAAATTATACGCTATTGTTTCATGTCTCATAGACATGTATTATATAATTTTGGAAATTGAATTTGAGCAAAAGATCCTTTATTTTAAGGGAATTTTAAGAAAGTACTCACTTTAGAAAAGAGATTATTAAGTACATGGCTTGTTTTTAACTTTAATTTTAAGGAATTGACCTGAGTTTGTTAAAATTAAGTTATTAGCCTTTAGACAATATATATTGACTTTTTTGTCTTTTGTTACATGAGGTAACAAATGAGTGATGAGAGGTAAAAATGAGATTTCAAAGTGGTGTGAATGAGATTTGAGGTTAATAACTTAATATTTGAATTCTTAGGTCATTTCTTTAAAACATAGTCACAGTTTCAAAAAATTTAAAAACTAGTACTTTCAGAAATTTCTTACACGTGTCAGAAATTTTCTTACAGTAATTTTTATGTGTAATTTTATTATTGTCAGAAATTTCTTACATGTGTTATGGCTTGTTTTTAAATTTTTTAAAACTGTGACTATTTTTTTAAAATACAGTTCAAAATAGTTATTTACCTAACTGAACTTTATTTTATACCTTCTTTCGTAGTTTTCTAAATGTAAGTAATCAAGTAGATTTAGATTTATTTTATTCTCTCTTTTTTTCTTTTTCTTTTTTCGGGAAAACTCCTTAAAATTTATTCCAATTAGTATTTGTAAATTTAAAATTTCATTTATACTATTATTAGTGCTTCTTTATATATATTTATCATCTATCATCAATCAAATGTAGAACTCTGAAGACCAATATTTTAATTGACATTCAGTAAGGCATTAAAGCCTAGTCCTATACATAATAAGAAAAACACACATTTTATACTCTTCCTTTTTTTTTTTTTTGGCTCAATCACTCGAGCAAATTAACAATCTTTCTTGTGTACGTTTTTTTCTCCCAAATCTTCAACGAGCACATTTTCATATCTTTCAACAGATGGTCCTCTATTTTTCTTGGTTTTAAGCCTTTTAATGCTTAGCATGTTACTCCTCATTATTCTTTAATCTTAACTAAAAACTCCACATCCCACTTAGCAACCAAAAAAAAAAAAAAAAAACCCTCCAAATCCCTTGCGCCATTGTATCTTATTCACCGTTGAAGAATTTTTTGAAACTCTGAGGGGACATATATATATTTTTCTACAACAATAACCGATATTTCTCTTCTTAGAATATTTGTTTGGAGGTCCATGTAGATAGAAGGCATATATTGTTGTGAAATTTTAAATAAAATTAGATTTTATTAAATAGCTATCTTTTGATTATCTTGTTTAATTAGCACAGTTTCTTGATTATATATATTTAGGTAGATTTAGGTTCTTATTTAAAATAATATCGGCGCCGAAGATTATTATCATTTGAAATCTCAATTATATGTTTTTTTGCTTGCACTTACACTATCAAAAATAAATTATACATTATTATATATAATGTGGTTTGATAAGACACTAAAGAAGATTCTGATATTGAAATAAAGCGTTACTATGAAGTATATATAATTGTTCACATATGTTAAAATATCAATTATCACATCGCTTTATTACCACCGAATTAACTTTCCTACTTTATGCGTGTGTATGATTACAAACATACATAATTTATACACAATTTGATTAAATAATACTCCTCATGCAGATAGGCACGCAAATATATGCTTGAATAATTAATTTAGGTCACCTTTTTCCGTTAGGTAGTTCTTCCACATTTTATTATATCGTTTTCATTATTTGGACAATGAAGTAGTAAATTTTCAAGGTGATACCGTTCTATACTTCTATATGTATTTCTATATACATGTATAGTAATTAGGATAAAAAAATTAATTAATAGAAAGGTGTAGCTAGCTATATGCATCACGTGCAGCTTTATATACAAAAACAATATTCATATACAATTTTTTTTGCAAAAAAATTGTATATATGTGTATTGTCCATTTGCAAGATGGGTGATATATTTATATATATATATATACACCAATATAATAACGTCATGGAATTTATATGCATGAGATATAAAGTTACCACAAACATGCTATTCTTTTTCCCCTTTTACACATTTGACCAATCACAGCTATATGAAAAGAAACAATGAGATTTGACTATAATTGTCTGACTATTATCCAAAAGTTGGAAGACATAAGAGAACAACATATTGTTAAATAATGTTACAGAGCCGGTGTAGAACAAGGAAAGACCTATTATTGTCCATTCAACGAAGAAAAACAAAAAGTTTCACTCAGCCATTACAACCGCGCATCTTTTTATTTTCTATTTAAAAAAAATTAACATGAAAAAAGAGCAATCCCTAATCTGGAAGAAAAACTCCTCTCTATAGGCTATAGCCTCTATCATCCATGTCTGTATAACATTTATATATATATATATATATATTTATATATATAAGGAACTGTTTGGATTGTAAAAGCCCCCCTATTCAATGCCTTGTGCCTTAAAAGTTGAATTGACCAAACACTGTTGGATAATTGACCATATATTGACAATGTTGCTCAGTTGCTAGCTGGGCATCAATTTTTTAATAGTTTGAAAATAATGAATTATATTATATATATTAACATACAAGTCCCCTTACTTAGTCATAAACGAATCAAACAAAGTTTCTGAACCCAACTCTCAATTCTCGCCATGCCTATAACTTGCCTTGAGCTTGATATTATTCCCTTGATCATAAATGCTCCGAATAATAAAGAGAGATATCGATCTCTCGATCATTTGGCTACAAATATATTAAATTCGAAGACTATTAGTCATTTTTTTAATAATATATAAAGAAAATAGTTAATATTTTTATTAATTAAAGATTTAGCTGTTTTTTTTTAACTACATTGATGTTGTAGTTTTACCTTTATGCCCTTAGTTATTTAAGGAGTTAATGACTAATTTATTAATTTTTTAAAACATTGGCTATTTTCTTGAAACATAAAAAAAAATCATCAAATACTAAATAGACCCTTAAATTTGTGGTATTTTTGAGGTTAATCATAAATTTCTTTTAAGGTTAATATATAATAGATAGAAATCAAAACACATTTTAACTCACAACTTTCTAAATATTACTAAATTGATCATTAGTTTATAGAATTGTTAAGTTTTAGCTTCTCTTTCTCAACAATCTATTAAAATTTTAGTAGAAAAATCATGAAAATAGTGCATAACATGATGCTTAACATGACATTCGTAATCAATAAAAATAATAGAAAATTAAAGCAATAAAAATTCATGACAATTATCCATCGTTTACTTATCCTATGATTTTTCCATTCAAATTTTAATAAATTATTGACAAAAAAAATAAAATTAGAAATTCTATAGACTTGAACTATTATGGGGACTATTTTTAGAAATAAATAAGATTTTTGACTTAAAACACGTTAAAATGTCAGTACCCCTGCTTTTATAAAGTATAATTCCTTTTCATACTGGCTTCCATTATCCATATTGGTCATATAATTCTAATATATATATATATATATATATATTATATCAGCGTAGCATCTTCAGTTTCATCAGCTAGGAAATGTTGCCTGCAGTTTAAAATACTTGAACACAATAACAACAATGAACTTATTAATCAAAGTTGAGACACATATAGACATTGTTGGTACTGGTAGGGCTTGATCTGACATATATATATGATAAAATGGAAAATAATTTAAACTGATTTATAGACCCTACAACTGATTTTTTTTTTTTCCTTTTCTTTTTTCATATTTAGTTGAGTACAGCTAACCAAGTAACGAGCTATGACAAGATGACCTATATATATATTTTATAGATACCCATATTCCTTTCAAAAACACAATCCATTAAAATTCTATTTGGCTAAATCGCTATGGAAATGAAATTTTTGTAGAGTGGGGCAACCTAATTAATTAGTAAGTTGACAATGAACAATTTATATAACTGGGTTTACTTATTGGATCAAAATGAACCTTAGAAGTTTGAGAAAGAAAATTATTTAGATCACCAATATATCCAAGTAAGCGCTAGTATTTTTTTTATTTCCAACTTACTTTTTTCCTCTCTAGCTCGTGATAGAATCACTATAATCACCAGCTAAGCAACTACATTAATTTATTATTACCATCACTATAATTTGTTTTTATGTAATGTTTTAGTCTATATATATATTAATATATATCAATAATTAGCGAGAATGATGAAGATAATCATTTATCGATTGCAAAATTATTTAATTAATTTACGTAGTTTGTTCAATTATTAAATGTCACAACATTATTGGTCAAAATTCTGATCAGTATAATTTTCCGTCAAACCCTAATCTATATGAGTGGGATCCCCAAATGATTTTGTAAAAGTCTTTATGGCCACATCTACAAAATAATAGACATTTCATATATAATATATATATATATATATATATATGTAGTCCACGCACAGCCGTATTAGTGGGAAAAGAATACGAAGAAAAGTTGAAGATTGAGCGAAATTATTATATGCTTTTCGAAAGTGATTCGTTTTTGACACCGAGAAATTGGCTCCTTCCGATGAACTAGATGCTCTTCCCACAAGAATTTGGAATTCACTTTTCCATTAATTAAGTAGCGGAGAAAAATAAAGGCCATGACCAAGAAAAAGAAGCTAGACAGACGTACATTACCAACATTAATATTGACGACTCTAAAAAAATCAAATAAATAAAACAAGGTTCGACCTTTAAATTGGAAGTATGAAAACCATGCAAATTATATACTATATTCTTTGCGTTATTATAAGTGAATTCTTGGGGGTCCAATCACATCTATATTATCCTAATAAACGTGTGACTTCTTGCTGCATATTCTCTCTCTCTCTCTCTCTCTCTCTCTCTCTCTCTATATATATATATATATATATATATTAACTTTGTATATGGCTTGGACGAAACTCTTTTCTTGAACTTAAAGTATACAAAACGCATTGAAAAAAAAGCAGCAAGAAAAACTACCGTACACCAACAAAAGATTTGGCTTAAAATTCGTCTCCCTATCGCTATTCTTAGTCGTTATAAGAAAAACCTAAGAATCGGCGACTAAACTAAAGTTGTTTATTTCTTTCTTTCTTTAAAAAAAAAAATCACAAGTATTCCTAGTCATTTTCCTTTGGGGAAAGAAAAATTATAATGTTTGCCACTAAAGAAATTTAAGAATGCAGGTAGTGATGGACAGAAAATATTTTTCAGTGGACACAAATGAAAAGAAGTTTTAGATCAAAAATAAATAATATCAGAATTTTAGAGGGGCGTGCATGAAATTTTATAAAATTTTATGTAATAATGAGTTTGTTTTTAAATAATATAATTATTGAAATTGTAGATTTCAAAGCAAAAATAAAATAAAAATAGAGACCACAAAGTGTCGAGTAATTAGTAATAGACAGTGCTTAGGCAGAGCCTGGTCTGGTACGTGACACGTAATATGACATTGATAACAAAACTTACAAAAAGAACCTAATCCGAAGAAAGAAAGGTGATGAGAGATATGGTAATTGAGAATTTGAGATCGCTTACCTCAAATGTTTGACATTATTGAGCAACCATATATATATTGTTTTTATATATATATATATATATATATATATATTACGTGGTCTTGGGGTCTTGCAAAAATATATATTTATTACCTAACCCAAGAAAAAAATACATAACGATAATGTGTAGAGATAAAGCTGTCTTGTCTTTGAGGAGCTTCACAAAAAAATGGCTCCTGATTTATCGGTTATTGTATCAAATATCTGCTTGCATATATAAAGTTTGAAGGTCCACTCTATTGACTTTTGGCCCCAATCGTTTCGGAAGCTAACAAACAGAAGCACATGCTTCATGGATTAATAATTTTATTATTATTGCTTTCTTGGGGACGCACAAATTGATATGTACATGCTCATATATATCTGATTAATTAATTAAAACTGAGAGATTATTAATCAAATAGTCTTTTTTTTTTATGATGTTTTGATAAAATAGCCAACGTGGTTATTTTCATTAATCAGGAAATTAGTCTTTTTTTAACTATATAATATTGCGGATTTACTTTATGCTCACAATTCTTAATGAATCAATGACAAATTATATCTTAATTTGAAAACGTTGACTATTTTTTTAAAACATGTACTAAAAATGATGAAATATCAAATAAACTCATTAATTAAAGGGTGACTATCTAGTATATATATTAATAATATAGCTTAAAATTAGTCAATATTACATGTTTATATATATATATAGTAATTCAGTGAAATACCATAATAGAGTTGTATGGTTATTCTTCCGATTATCAAGTTAGTAATTCAATTACTTGGTTATATTGTTAAGTTTCTAAAACATTGAGTGTTTATTTAAATTGAGTAGTGATGAGTACCGTTAAAATTTGTTTGGGGTGGTCATTTTGATAATTCCATCCCATTTTTTGGGATTAGAAAAATGGTTTGAAAATAGTTTGGAAGGGTTTGAAAATGATTTGGAAAAATGATGTAAGAATGGTTTGACTTTGCAAATTTCGAGGTAGTATGAATGGTTGAGATTTAAAGATATTGTATAGAGATTTAAAAAGTTGAAAAAAATAGTTGAAAAAAATGAAATGGAATGGAATAGTTTGGAGGATTAAAAAAGTTGAAAAACGTGAAAAAATAAAATGTAATGGAATGAGTGAAATGTGTATGCCAAATAAGGGGTAGGTACTAGTTGTAATTTCTCATAATTAAATCAAAACATGGTATACATTTGAAAAGAAAACACTACATAGAGTTGATTTTTTTCCCTTACCTTAAAAGTCTCTTGCATGTTTGTTATGAATTTAATTCTTTTAATAAATAATGAAAAATTGATTTTTTTGTCTAAAAGCCTAAAATCTATATATGTACAATTTGCACATTTGTTTGATATTTTCCTTTTAGGAAAGAATATGATAAACCTAAAAAACATGAACTTAATCATCGGTCCTATAAGCTGGTAGTTATGAAGTTTGTATCAAAATGTCCAATCAATATATTATCTTGCAGCTGGTGCCACATTATGATTTAAAAGTAGCTTTTCCCATTTTTTTTTCTTTTTCATAAATGGGTCTTTTAGCTCCTATCAACATCTACATATACATGCAATAATAACAATATTATTGATCATACAATAATTATAACTCATTCAGAAACAGTACAAAATAACAAAAGTGTTGGCTTTTTTTCTTATTTTCAGTGAAACACCAACATCAACGTAAATTGAGTAATGCCAATGTATGTCCAGTTGTTTTCAATGGTGTAGAAAATTGCTCAACTCATCGGGATCGCCTTAGATACGAATCAAGAATAGAAAACTATATGACCTATATATATATATATATATAAATTTATAATTATTATACATCACCAATATTGTTGTTGGTACACTAGGGAACTGTTGCAGTATGGACATTATTCTTTTTATTTTACAGTTAAAAAAAATGAATGCATGAAATCTGGCTGATGATCAGGAGCTTTCTTTCTTTCTTTTTCTTTTTTCTTTACCAATTAATATTATCTTTGAAAGGGAGAGACAAGTCATGGTGGAGTGAAATGACGAAAATAGCCTTATCGTACAATCCCTCTCCAAAACATGTTACCGAGGTAGTGGGGACCCATGCATCACCCATCATGGGAGACAATCCTGTCTTTTGGCCTCTTTCACTGCCTTTTTAATAATAATAATAATTCAATAATTTTGCAATATCGTCTAATTAAGTGAAAGAGAAGAGAGAGGCGCAAAAGGAAAAAACAAAAAACAAAAAAAAAAAAGCAAAAAAAGAGGAGAGACTTCTTTGCGCTATGCAATATGCAATAGGGTGAAGTAGGCAAATACCCAGAATTTATATAACAATAAAAATAAATACCCAAACTTTTGAAGTAATTGAGTTTCTAGTCAATTTGTGAATTACTTGCACATGCTTTTGGTAACAAAGTGAATTACCACCACTTACCACTGTGTAAGTAATTGCATTTTTGGGTAGTTGGTTACATTTTTCAAAAGATTGGGTAATAACTTACATTAAGTTTTAAAAATTGGGTATTCACTATAATTTCTCTATGCAATATTAGTGTGTGTAGGTGTGAGATATAGAATTTGATACTTTGCTTTCCGTGTGTTTTTTGATTTGCTTTCTTTTTTCAGGTTTTACTTTTTATTTCCCTTCTTAGGTCATGCATTTCAAATTTTCAAATCCTCAAAAAAGGCCTTCGACTTACTCTCCTTTCAAGCGTTTGTTTACACACTTTTGCTTCGGGTTTACTTCATAAGGTTAAACATCCAAATGGAATGTGAATTTAATTCACGTGGGGAAAAACTAAAACGCCAAAGATTATTTACATGATTAATTAAGTTGCATATATAAGTTTTTGCATAACAATTCAACCAAACTAAGAGCATTTTTAATAGGGTGTCAAACCTTTATGTCAATATAAAAATAATTAGTATTGAAATTAAAAGATTCTTGTTTCAAATCTAAGGCCAATTAGTATTCTAAGTTGTATTTATATTTGGTGTCTTGGCCAAAAAAACTATACACACTTTATGCTTTGATTGGTTACTTGTGTTTATGTTTTGTTTGATTTGTTAAAATTTATGAAGTAATATATTTTATGTACAATTTTAATTTAGAAAAAAAAGCATTTATGCATTGGTAATGGAGCAGCATATTTTGTGACTATTTATATCGTATCTTAATCACGTTTAAAAGGTTTATCCAAATATAAGCACAACTTATTTAATAATTGTACCAAAAATTTGAAGCCAGTATGAAAATTTTCGCAAATGAATTTTCATTTTATCCGTGTCTACTCAATCAATTTAATAAATCAGTCATGTCTAATATTTTTTACCTACTTAATAATAGTGTCATATTTTATGTTAAGTGTGTTTGTATATTCGATATCATGTTAATCTATTATTTAATATTATGAGAAATTATAGTGAATATCGAATTTTTAAAACTTAATGTAAGTTATTACTCAATTTTTTAAAAAATTTAACAACTATCTAAGTGATTCAATTATTTAGTCATCACTTAGTTACCAAAAGCATGTGCAAGTAATTCACGAATTGACTAGAAATTCAATTACTTTAAAAATTTGAGTATTTATTTTTATTGTTATATAAATTCTGGGTATTTCCTTACTTTCACTATTTAATTATTATAGTTGTGATCAACTCGATTTAACCAGTATTCATTTTACGAGTGGAGTCGACCGATTAATTTCGTGTTTTGTGTTTAAAAGCAAACTGTTTTTTAATCGGAACAGTCGTACTACTTATAACATTTTAATGTTTTTATGACACTATCATAAAATAGTTTCTGCGTTCGACATCAAATATATTTTGGGGGTGTACATAATCAGTAGCGGAAAATATTAGTAAATAAGTTTCATGATCATATCCAATCATATCAATATTCATGAGAGTTAACTATAAATATATATTAATATAGTTAAAAGAATAGAATCATGTGCTAAACTATAAGATTCTCTTAACAAAGAACAAGCAGAAAATTTATGCTAAGACTCGAATTTGCATGTCACGCGCCAAGAAACTTGATGACTATGTATGAACCAGTCCCTTGAAAAGAAAAAAAAAATTAAGCAAAGAACAAAATCAGTATCAGTATATATATATATATATATATATATATATATATATTTTCTCCCTTACGGTTCACCAAGTCAAAGAAAGATTTCTTGAGCAACCGTCCAAACAAGAAAAAGCCATTACCCTGCCTTCCACCACCATCCTTTTCTTTTCTATCTGGTGCCATCGGCTTTACCTTTCCAGATTCTTTATTATTTGATGAGTTATTACTTAATGCCCCAATGTTTATATATATATTATACTAATTGGTGCATAAGTGTTTCGTCAACTTGACAATACTGCCCTTGTACATTAGTCTCCTATATTCCAATTCATTTCATATACCAAACCCTATAATCTTGTCCATTATAATTTCAGGTCCATAATGGAAAACAAAAAAAAAAAACAAGAAAACATTGGAAGTGAATAGATGTATTGAAGTTTCAGCTTATCAAAGCAGAATGGACATGAATTGTGGGTCTCTAATGTACCTACATATGCAATTTGCTCTTATGTACATACATGTGTCTGCGTAGATAAATGTAGATGAGTTGATATATATCATGTACGTACATAGGCAATACTGTAGTCTATAGTACTAAAGGAAACGACAACAAAAGGGCATGTTAATCAGTCACGTAAGAAAATAGGAATTCAAATATAAAAGTCACTCCAAATTAAGGCTTATATATAATTTCCCAAAGAAGGACGTCTCTTTTGGTAAATTCATTAGTCTTCCTAATCACATTTCATATAAACTTCCAAGACAAGCCAGCAATAATCTACTTCTTGGGTTCTCAGACAAATGTGTACAGAATTTCAAAACCTCCTTTTCTAATATTATTCACTTTTGCTGAAGCTTCTTTTCTTATCTCTCTCTCTCTCTCTCTCTCTTCTCTTTCTATTTCTCTTTATTTTGTCTCTCTCTCTCTCTCTCTCTCTCTCTTCTTATCATTAAGCTAGCCTTGGAGCTGGTTCATGGATATTGAACCCTTGTGGGCTCTTGGGGGGTGGTTTCTTCTTCAAAATTGCATGGCAGCGCCTAAAACAGCACCATCATCGTCATCGTCGTCGTCGCCGTCGGTCTTCGAAATCCAAATCGCGAAGTCGAATACTCTCTTTCTACTTGTTGCCCTACTCTTCATTTTCCTTCTCCTAGCAAGCACCACTAGCACTACTACAACAACAACAACAACAACAACAAAATTATCAAATCCAAGCAAGGGCTCAGATAATTCCATGGCCTCATCATCAATATCAACAATTACGCTTTCGAGGAAACGGCTTCTCTTGGGTTCGTCACCCGGATCAACGGCTACGATGTCCAGCGCAAACTTGCACCCGAAGAAGGCCTCGAAATCGCATAGCTCTTCGACGAAAAGGGAATTCGGGGCCGAGGCTCATGAAGTCCCAAGTGGTCCAAATCCCATATCCAACTAGCTATAGCGATCATCATCGTCGACTATATCTATAGGTAAGTTATATATTGGGAAGCCAATCGTTGATGAAGCCCATTTTCATGAGCAAAGATGATGATATAGGGTTTGTAACGGCAAAATAATTAATAAGTTTTGTCGTCTTTGTGGGGTACTACTGTTTCGAGTCCTCCATTAAATACTTGCTTTGTCTTCTGCGAGAGGTTTGTTACCTTAGTTTATGGTTATCGTCATCATGTTAGCGCATTACTCTTTTTTTTTTTTTTTCCTTCGTTTTAATTTAGAAATGTATAGCAAGAGACACTATTTTTCTATATTTATTATGTATCCATGATCTATTTGTTTCATATATATATAGAGAGAGAGAGAGGGACACAGTGGTGTTTATGGTATTTCCAATATTGCTAGTTAATTATGTCTTTAAATTAAATAAGAATTTTTTTTTTTGCGAATTTAATAACTAGTTTGGTTTTGCAGGTTATATTTCTTAGGAAATATTTTTGGTTTATTTACATATATAGGATGTATGTCTTCTTTTGTTCTTCTGATTTTGGTTAAATATCTGAAACCTATTCTAAATCTAGGTTTTTTGATTTCTCGAAATCATTTATTGACTATCCAAATCTAACTATTTAGAAACATTCTCCCTCGATATAAATCATTTTTCCCTCTCCAACCGGCCTATATGTATCTCAGAAGTCCACCCAAACATGTACACGTAATAAAGCATTAATCTTCATTAGGTTTTTGTTTAATTTACTATAAAAATCTTGGGCAGTGCATAAAGAGGTTGAATATAACTTTATCACCTTAAAAAAAATTCTAAAATTCCCCATCTTATGTTGGGTCGACATTAAATTATCCTAGCTCGCAGCTAGATAAGGCAAAAATATTGCCTATAACATATGATTAGGAGATCTTTTAGCATGCCGTCGTGCCACGATGCCGCAACGACATGCCCAATCCAACTCTGACCGAGTTTTTGCCCTCACATTAGAGCTAACACTGTCATAGATCGAGTCGTTCACCTCCATCATGGTCATTCTATAGGCTTTTTCTCATAATTTTGAAGAAGAGAGAATTTAATTATTTGGGATAAACATTTAAATCATTTTATTTTAAAATAATTTGACTTTACAAATTTTGATGTAGTATAAATGATTGAAATTTAAAAATATTATACTGAATTTAGGCAAATTAGAAAAAATAAAATGGAATGAGGGGATGATTGGAATCATAAATGCACAAAATCATAAGGAAGCATGAATGTACAAACTCATGTTTGCACTGGGTTTCTTTTAGATTTTTTTTTAATTAATTTTATGAGTAGGTGTATAATTTTGAGTTTTCAAAGCTTGAAATATAAGTCAGGGAAAGCAAAGGGCAAAAGGGGGAGCAAGATAGTAACGGAATCTGAGGCACAGGGAAGCAGTGGTGTCAGATCTGAGACACAGTAGAGAGTAAAGAGTGAGAAAAGAGGTTTCTTCGTTTAATTAATTTCTTTGGCTGACAAATTTTTATTTTTTTTTCCCATTGGTTTTGTTTTGGACTTTGCTTTTGTCGTCTCAATTAGCACAAAATCCGAAAAAGCTGATACCAACCCAACAGCTGCCAAAAAAAAAAAAAAGTCATGACCCCATGATTTGATAATTATAACAGTTACTATCATTTCCTGCTCTTTCAATAACCTCTTTATCAATCATATGACTAATCATTTTGTTTTCACCCCAAAGAAAAAAAAAGAAAAAAAAAAGAAAAGAAAAGGAACTACACATATAATTTCTGCTTAAACATTAACAGACCAAATTCGGAGTAATGGAGTATATCATTCTTTTTTCATTTTGTTATTTCTTAAGGGCTTTTTTTTTTCATTTATAATTTTGTGGCATATCCATGCTTCTATGTGTGAATGGCATCGACATATAATTTTTTTTTTTACTTAGGAAAATATGGATACATGATATAGTCATCGAGAAAATATAATTTCGGCAACAATTTATATTCACTAATATAACATATCTTCGTTGTTCCTTTTGCGCAATGGTATAGAAGGAGTACTCTAATGGCGATAACATTAGTTAAGTTTTTTTTTTTTCCTAACTAAATTGTGTCACTTATTGTTAATAACCGGAGGTGGTATATTGATGTAGTCAAACCGAAGAAAACTACTAATGGCTTGAGAAAAATTATAACATATAGAGAATCTTGTGTTTTTTCAAAATATATTAAATTTGTCAACTACGTGTCTTTTATGGTACGAACCCAAAAAATTCATCTCGAATGTGTTAAATATCCGAAATACATCAAACTTAAACTCCATGGTTTTGCCTATATGTATGAACACAAGCAATAAAAACAAATTTATCCGTGAGCCGTCCCCAAGATACACTTACTTTTCTTTGTTTTCTTACAAAAATATATTTCTTGGTCCATAAATATTTTACTTATATACACACTTTTGTTAAAATTCTAAAAATTAAGGTATATAAATATGTGAGATATTTTTATTGTTTCCTCTTGAAGAATATATAGCACTAGAATTTTCTCTTCTTTTTTTTTTCAACCATTTTTATATACTTATAATTACCAGGGGATCGTTTATATTAATGCGTTATTAAAAAAAAAAAAAAGTGGTGTACGTTAAAGATAGAGAGAAGCTAGTGAGAAAGTGGCTATGGCTAGAAAAGTATTATAAAGTATATAAAGATAGAGAGAAGCTAAAAGACCAAAAAAAGCCAGCTGATAATTTGAACAACGCTACGTTTTTCATTCACGTTCCATCAGATTTTGCGACATCAAGTGTAGTTGTCCAATCAATAAAGTAAATAAACACACCACTTGAAATTAATTAACAAAAATAAAAATAAAAAGGAGGAAGAAAAAAGGAAGATGATATCCCAATTAAAGTAGAAACCGTACTAACATTGACATGGAAAATTATGTAGAACAATGATGGTTTTTCCTCTTTTAATAGCTCAAAAGAAAACTCAATGATGGTTGTTTCATGGATTATTGCCTTAAAAGCATTCCTCAATGCGATCTTTGATCATTTGGTGCTTTATAGTTTATACCACTCTTGTAACTTAATGGTTGGATCAATATTGCCAATGCTTTGACTGGAACAATACCTAAATATAGGCGATCTTTGGGGGAATATTATTGCTACTTAATTTCAGCCTGTTTTTTTTTTTTTTTTTTTTTTTCTCATTTGCTTTATTTACACAACACCACCAAAAGTGCATAAGCAAACAAACGATAAACATTAGAAGAATAAATGGTTTATTCGTACTGAGATGAGCTTTATTGAGAGCCGACTATGTGTGTCTGACTGTATGTAGCCAAGTGGATGGGTAGTTTTGCTAGCTGTTAATTAGTGTTGAATTGATAGTTATTATTAACGATTAATTATTTATTACTTTTGTAATTGTTGAAATGAATAATAAATTAATAATTGTCTTTGATATCAGCTCATAACCCTAATATAGAGAAAGTATAGTGAATATTCAATTTTTAACATCTAATTTAAATTATTATTCAATCTTTTGAAAAATATAACCAACTATCCAAGTGATTCAATTATTTACACATTGATAGTTTGTGGTAATTAACTTAATTACCAATAACATGCGTAAGTAATTAGCGAACTGACTAATTATTCAATTACTTCAAAAGTTTGGATATTTATTTTTATTATTTTGTAAATTTAGGTATTTGCCTACTTCATTCGAAAATTTTCGCAATAATATTGCTAATTAAATTTTTGCTAGTTACAAAATTGCAAGTAAAAACAATGATAAAGTGAAAAAAGTGAAAATATAGAAGGAAAAAAAATGACAATCGTGAATCCAATAAGTCATTAAATTATTAGTAGTATTGAAATTTCCTTCCTGAATATTTATTGTGAACATAATTAAATAAATTTGTCTCATGTTTTTTAAATAGGGAGAACTGAAAAAATATATTTTAAGTATCACTTAATAATTTATGTTTTAAGTAGTGTGTGTTTTTTTTAATTTGTACTTTGTAAAACTAAAGATAAAAATTATAAGTACAATACAAAAAAGACATATTATTATTTTGTCAAAAATAAAGCAATCTCCTTTTTAAAAACCCTTTAAAAAGAGATTAGTGATGAGTTTTAGCTCACAGGCGCTTCCGGCTTGACCTATGGTCTTGAGTTCCCTCATTGAAAGTTGGGTTTTGACCCATTTTCTCAAGGAGAATTGCAAAACAATGCCATTTTAAATGTCACTTAATAATATATATTTTTAGTGATATCCTTCACAGCATTTTACTCTATGTTTGCAATGAAAAAATAAGAGTATAAAAGTGTACCAAAAATGCGATATAGATTATTATTGTGTTCAAAATGTTGCATTCTTCAAAATCTCTCAGTCTTTTATGTATCCAAAAAAAGTAAAAGGAAAAAAAAATCAAAGTGGCCTTTAGTACTTTAAGCTACTTGAGATTACTACTACATAGATCTATATTTATAAGAATTGCAAAACAAGGTCATTTTTAGTGCGACTTATTAATCCATACCCCAATGCTCCATTTGTTTTTACTCTACGTTTGGATTGTAAATTTTGGGTATAAATTAAAAGTGCAACACACATGGCGCATATATTATTATTATGCTCAATTCCTCAAAATTCTAAATAAAAAAAAAAAGATTTTAAGAAATGCCTCATTCTTGGCACAATGATAATCTGTGTCCCTTGTGTATTGTAATTTTAATTTATATTCTAAAATTTACACTACAAACATAGAGTGGAAATAAAAAGAGCACATTAGTCAGGGCATAGATTATTAAATAACATCAAGAATAATTTTACTTTAAAATTCTCTTTTTTTTTAATTAAATGACGTCTTTATTTTTAAATTCTCAAAAAAAAAAAGGCCCGATAGTGTGCCAAAAAAATCCGATTGAAAGCCCAATAAGAATGATGAGCTTGTAATGGCCCAAGAAGAGTTAAACCCTAAACCCCAAAACCCCGCGAGAACGAACGATTTCGTCCATTCACGTTCAACGCCACGCCCGGAAATCCAAACCAGAGCTTGTCTTGCACTGTATGCGCTTCGTCTCCGAGCTCTTCTCTTCTCACTTCTGACCAATGGCCTCGCGATTTCGTCGCTTCAGAGAGACTCATAGGCTTTTGACCCGAACACTTTCAGGTAATACCTTCTTCACAACCGGACCTAAGTCTCTCCACATATATTTGTTCAGCAAAATTCAAACTCACTATCATTCTCTCTTTGGAATGATTTGTTGTGGTTCAGGCAATGGCTATAAGAAATTTGGACCGGATATTGACTTTCGGACTCTATCTAGAGTTACTCGATCGCATGGTTTGAATAGAACCGATACAAGGATTTTAACTAGAGAGCTTCATTCTCAGCGGTAATTCTAACCCAATTTTAGTTCGGAGTGTACTTTTCGTTTCTCTTGTTGAATGTCTCGTGAACCTTTTGTAAATTGTTCTGTTTCTTGGGCACGTTTCCAATTGGATCGAAATGAAATGGGTTTGTGTGGATTTTTGTTTGGATGATTTTTGGCTTGACTACTTTAAAAGCCTGTTGCATTTTTCGAATTCACAACTGACAGTGATTTTCAGGTCGTCGTCTTCATCGAAAATACCAAAGAAGTCGACATCTAATTTCGATATTTTGTCCTTCATCAAATCAACTTTGGATCAACCCGAAGGTATTACGGTTTATATATTCATTTCCAGTAGCATATTTGTTTTGGTTCCAAGTCCATATTCTTTGTGAAGGTGAAATACTTTGTTATTATCATGATTTTTTCTTATGGAAAAGAATTGTATCACTAGAATATACCTCTATAAAGTGATTTGGATAGTGTCTCTTGTAATACATTTTCAATATTTAGCCGATCATGTGTGTTTTTATGCATATTCTGAGCCCGGAAACCTTAGGGTTGGTCGATTCCTCGAGTCTACTTACCTCGTGAACTGCCAACATTTTCATTCTTCCCAAAGATTCAATGATTCGGCAGGGTGTCTTGATTAAAAAAATAAAAAGTTATGAGCCGAGATACAACTTAAATTTGTCGACATCATTGTATTTTCAATCTTTTAGATGTTTGGTTTCATCTCTTTATATTTCTTTGTTTATTTTGATGTTTGGATTATTGAAATAAAACTCAGCACTATTATAGAGAATGGATATTCGAAAATATTGTAATGCAAGCGCTTCGTCTCAAATTTTTATTTGATTGTTGTTAAATTGAATAAGCAGGTTCTAATCATGTTTGGTTCAACAAATTGGAGGGCATTAATTTGTTCAAACAGAGTGGAACTTTCCTGGTTCTTGCTGGACATTTTTTTGAAAGTTCGTCAACAAAAGGCTGTCAAACTGCCGTGTTGTTTGAAAATGTAAAGTTACTTAAGCAAAGGTAGGGAAAGATGCTACTTGTTAGACATTTAGTTGATAGTCATCTGAATTCTCTCTCTCAATGTCTCATTGTTCCTCTGATTACACTGCCACAGATTTCCTCAGATAAACATTATTGGTTTTCAGTCTGGCGGTTTCACTGGTTCTGCTGCTGCGAGTAGTAGCTTAATTCAATTAATTCTTAAAGAAAATATCACATTTCCCATTTTGTTGTCTAGCAAGATCTTTCATGAGGTGAGACTTAATCAGTTATTGAGGTTTGATTTTATTTTCTAGATCTCCATTGTTTTCAATGATCATAGGCCATGTTATTAAATGCAGAAACTTTTTTTTTTTTTTTCAGTGGTGGCTTTTTTTTCTTTATTTGGAAGAAAAGGAATTTATTTTGGTGTTTAATAACCACTTATTATTAGAAATATTTGGTTAATTCCAAGCAACGTGTCACAAATAATTAACTAGGTCATCCTTTTGTTTTCATTCACAAAATTTGTAATGTTGCTTTTTTTAAAATTTAAACTTATCTATTGGTATTTAGTACTTAAGTTAGTTTCTTCAAATTGATGTTGATGTCTATAGATATCAAATGGCGCATGCTACATTTTATTCAAGGATTTCAAGAATCCGATCTTTTACCACGAGAAGGACCTGGATATTGAAGTTCTTAACAAAGGTATATACATCATTCAATTACATTCGTATGACCATGCATCATATTTGGTGTTATTTTTTCATTATTGCCCTTTTGCAGCTGTTGAGCAGTTTCATGCGCAAAACAATGGAAACTCTAGGTCACCAATTAAATTGTTTAACGCTTATTCAAAACAAGAGGAGATTGTCAAGGAACCAGACTTATGTTCTCTGCGAAACTTCCTCCTTTGCTTCCCAGGTATGGTTGTTGTATTGAAGTACTACCTTTTCATGTGATCGTACATGCATCTTGAACAGATTTTAATGTTATACTTTTAATTATTTAGTTGTGGTAGTACTGTATTTCAGGATGCATCTCTGCAGATAGAGCTGAGAATCGTCTGTTCATTTCCGATAGCAATCATCATCGGATTATTGTGTCAAACCGCAACGGAAAGATTCTGGACTGTGTATGTATTATTACTATACAAAAGCAATAGAGACAAACTACAATTATTTGTTTGTACTTAAGTTATTTCGATAACATTAACTTCGTCCCTTGGTATCTAAATTTGTAAACAATTTGGCAGCCACTAACTTTTTTGGGAAAAGAATATAAACTTTTTTATTTTTATGTTCGAGATGTTTCCAATTTTAGCCTTGAATAGTCACCTAATAGCTTAGATGAAAAACTCGATTTTCTTTTTCAACTTTTTCAGATGCTCATAGAATTGTGTTTGGAATTTAGCTGCAATTACTTTCTTTTAAAATACCTCTGCCTTTTACTTTCTCTGAGTGTATTTTGTTTTATTTACAATGTAATAAATCAGTGTAGACTTATATATGTAATTACACTGTCCTGTCAGATTGGTTCGTCTCCAGGTTTCGAGGATGGTGTCTTTGAGTCTTCCAAATTGATGCGCCCTGCAGCTTCATTTTATGATGCTTATGAGGATTGCTTGTATATAGTGGATTCAGAGGTATTTGTTGACTTGTATGCACTTAGTATTTAATTTTCTAATATGCTTCATTATACATAATTTATCACTTACCATTTTTCTTCTGGGGATGCCTATAAACTTAGAATCATGCCATCAGGAGAGCTGATATGGAGAGACGGGTTCTGGAGACTCTCACTCCGGCATGTAACACTAATAAGAAGGGTTACCGGCTTTTGGCCTGGTTCATGGAGAAGCTGGGTTGGGAAAGCAATGATGATAATGCAGAGTCTGAAGTAACTGACGTTCAAACACTTATGTTTCCTTGGCATCTGATTAAATCGCCTGATGACAATTTGGTAGTTATAGACCAAAGGTAGAAGACTCATTCTCTGGTTGATATATGTCAGCAGTTGAGTTCTCATGCAATTTTAAAGAAGCAAGAATATATATTACTTCGTTGAGTTTTCAGATCTGTAAGGAAAATAAAAATAAAAAACCTTATTATTTTCGGTGATCTAATGGAAAAAATGGAGCATTATGATTTTCTGTAGAGGCTCTTTCGTTCAAACTTTTATTTTGTATCAAAGCTGGTAATCATCTCGATTATTTTTGTAGTTATCTACCATCTGTTAATTGTTTTGATTAAAGTGGGCCATGACAAAAATTGGGATATGCGTTGAAGTCTATGTAATACCTAGCAAGTTCATCCTTGGGGGGTTCTTTTAACTACTTGGGTTTTGTTTTGCAGTTTTGAGACTTTATGGATCGTAAATATGGAGTCGGGGAAGATAGAGGAAGTTATCAAAGGTTTGAAATTCGTTTTGCTGCTTCATGTTTGACTTTATGCCTAATCAAATCTAGTGCTAACTTATCAACTTATAAAAAGGTTTTTCAAATATTTTGGAGATATGTGGGCAACAGATCACGGAGAAAGTATTGCTGTTGAAACAGATGCCACATGATTGGCTGCAACAGCAAGCTGATGCTGCATGTTCACCTGAAGAGCTCCCATATGGTGGCCTCATATCTTCATTCGCAACCTTGGAGGATCAGCTATTCATATGCGATAGGGGTACTGAAATTTGCTGGATTTTCTTTTTCTTTCTTCCTCGTATTTGTATCAGTTGCGAGACATTTATGTCGTACTGTTACCTCACTCTCAGTGTTTTTGAAGTTGGACAGAGAATTTTTAAAGTAAGTGTAGAACGTAAAGTCTCTTCGAACATTCAGTTTTCGAATTTTGGTGTCCTTGGATTGCCTTACTGGTTCCAACCACGTCTGGAGAGAGCCTTTAATGAGTGAGTATGTTTTTCTTCTGTTTCATTCTGAACTGAGTAAATGAAATTATTGGTTCTCTGTTCTTGGTGTGTAATATGTAGCGAAAAATTGTGAAGCTCTTTTCCTTAAATATCATATATATGTGGTATTTTTCTTTCTATGGACAAAGTTACAGAAGAAGTTTGGCGCGCTTACTCTCTGAGCCCCCCTAAAATTTTCAGTTTTTGTATGATTTTGTAGTGCTGGACTTCAGGGAACACGGATTGATCATGTTCAGTGTTTTAATTTGCTGCCAGGTATTTTCTTGCTACAGTTGGAGCTATTTGATTTTTTGTATTCCTTGGTCACCAAACCAGAACAAAAAAAAAAAAAGAGAAAATAAAAGCCAAAATGATCGAGCTTGATTAGCATAAACCAACCTTTGCTTATAGGTAGAGTTGACATACGACTAAATGTTACTGTTCCTGAGGATACTGAACTACTTGAACAATTACAAGAAGGCTGTATATGGCGCCAGGCAAGAGGTGTCGCTTCTTTAGCATTGGAAGCAGAAGAAGTAACAGGACCCCTGGAAAAGGTTTACTTTTCCCTCTCTCCCTCCGTCCCCCCCTCCCTCTCTCTCGTTGGAATTTGAATGGGATATTTAAGCCCCATAAGTTTGATCTATTATTTTCATTTGTCATCATATTTTTCATTGATCATGTATACCCTGAGTGGGTGCAGGTTGGTTCTGCTCAAAAGTGGTACGATGAGCTTGATAATCTCGCCTTTTCAACTCCCGAATCAGAATTGGCTCACGAAGATGATAACAAAACTTCAAACATAAAATTGCAGGACGATAAAGTCCTCATTAGTACCACAGTCAATACGAGCCCTGGAACAAGTGAAGTATGTGCTTTTTTTTGTGGTTCTTTTATCTTTTACTTCTTCATTATCTACTTATCAATGTAGTTGAGAATTTTCTTCTTTTAATGCAGGTTATTATAAATGCAGTACTGCACTTAAAGCTTAGAATAGAGCAAGACCAAACAGAGAACAATCAAGAGAAATATGCAGCTAGATTAATGGATTTGGTGAGTTCAGGCTCAAATGTTAATGGAAAGATAGAAAGAGATTCATGCAGTCAATTCTTGTTAAAATCAAACAGAGATTTGAGAGATCTCATCTTCATGAGACCTTTACATGTGAGGATAAAACTGGAGAGTCTTGAGCATCCAAAAGATGATAATTCTACAGAGACCATCTTAACAGAATCCTCCATTGAGGTCAATGTATCCCTTTAATTTGACTTAGTTACAGATGTACAATCAATAACATTTTTCTTTTCTGGGTGGGTTTGATTTTGTTGTTTTATTTATGTATTTATGTTGTACCAATCATGGTGGTGGGTGGATTTATTTATTTATTTTTTATATATTTAATTTCAATTTGATTATACATGAATAATGTAATGGATGCTCTTTCATAGTTGAAATTGGAGGAGAACATGGTATTATGAAGCTCCTGATTTGGAGTTTATGTAATATTTCCAAGACTATAATAATATGAATAAGTTTTTGTATTATTGTTTGTCCGTTACATTAATATGGTTAATGGTTAGAGCTTTGGCGGAATCTTTAATTACATGGGTTATTTATTTTAAACTAAATATGCTATTATTCTTATTGTCCTTGAAGTTTTTCCGTTTTCTATAAATTGTCCTTGAATATGTTTTTTTGTACTAGTCCCTGAAACTTTCAAGTGTACCAAGTACAACCAATAACCATTCTCCTCGAACTATTTTCTGGTACAATAAGTAGTCACTGAACTCATAAAAAAAATAAAACACCCAAAATCCATCCATAATTCTAATGTCTTAACCACTTAAAATCGCAAGTTTTTTTGGCCTATTTCCATTAGGGCGAGTTTTTTTTATTAATTTTCTAAATAAGAAATATAATATGAAAAAAAAGGTTGCTCGTAGAATGTCATATATCTCCACTTATAATATTTAATTTTTTTTCCCTCTTTAATAAAGATTCTTCTCTAACATAATTTGTTCAGAATTCTTTTGGCACAACAGGAAAAAAAGACCACCTCTCTGAGGGACTAAAATAATAATTTTACTACATTCATGCTTGGCTTTTTTTGCTTGAATGGATTCTTCTCCAACGATGATGACTTGCTCATTTCTCCCTATTGGTAACCAGTGAAAGAGAATCATTTTTAGGATGCAAATCATATAAAGCAATTTTTCACCTAATTAGCTTTTCCATAAATTTCAAGTAAAACAAGATTACCCTAATTGTAGTATTGCCATTGCATCGTTTGTGTCCTAAATTACTACGTAGGTTATTTTAGTTAATTTTCATAACAATTAGTATGAGAGCTAATTCACCATATTGCACATTTGTATCAAGAAACGAGTCACTCTACATTTTAATAACAAATTATGATCTCTTCCCAAATAGAGTCCCTTTGAGTAACAACCCCAACTTTTCACTAGATACTCCTTAGCTCTAGGCCTTTTGCCCTTGATACTATTGATAACTGCAAAAAAAACTCTCTCACGATAATATTTTCTGAATGGAAACAGTTCTGGATCGTCATATTCACATTTATAATAAATTTGACGGTCCATAATTATTCTTAAAATATTCTAATTACAAAACTGTTCTTATGGCAGATTGTTCCATAACTGCAACACCATCATGATTCATGATAAACCCATGAAATTAGAGATAAGGTCATGATTATTAAACCACAACAACTACTTTTGGCCCTTATTGGTAATTCGTTTAACCACCAAAAAAAGCGAACAAAACCTCATTCCAAGAACAGGAAAAGTTGTTAGTCCATCAAAATTGAAGGTAATATAAGGATGAAAAAAAAACTTTATTCTTCTATATAAAAAAACGAAGTGTGTACAAGCACTCCATAAAAAAATTCCCACCATTTTATTTTTGTCATTGTTTTTCAGAAAAAAAAAAAAAATGCCTCAGCATCAGGGAAGAAGCAGTGCAAGCCACAAGATGATAGAAATATTTTTAGTTTTGTCACTCTCTCTTCCATTTTATGTGACTTCTAAAGGCACTACCACTACTCCTACTCCTACCACACACATTGTTGGTGATAGCTCTGGCTGGACTTTTAACATTGAAAGCTGGTCAAATGGGAAGAAGTTCAAAGCTGGCGATATACTTGGTAATTTATAGTTACAAATTGGCTTCTTAATTAAACATCACCAAATCTTGCTTTTAACTTGTGAAAGAAAAGCTGCACATACTAACTCTAGTATCTGCAGACTATTAGGGCAAAAACACAACATTTAACATATTTAGTTTTCAATACGAAATTTTATGAAATTCACTGATTTAGTTTTTAATAACTGTTGAGTTTTGTATATTTCATTTCTAGACTTATTTTTATCCAAAGTTCTCAACTATATGCTCCCTATAAATAAAAGTTACTACTAATGTCTCATGTTGAATTTCAATCAGGACTGAATTTACTTACTATAACAGCAATACACATTATTTCTTAAATTCTTTTTTTTTTTCTGGTCTAAAAAGCTCAAACCAAACATTAAAGTAAACTTAAGGTACTCGCTAAACATGTTGTTCAAAACAAATCCAATGAGAACCATTGGTTTTCTTTAGAGTAAAAAAAAAAATCTTGCAATCTGAAATTATTTCGTTTTCGCAATTTTAGTCTTCAATTACGACCCGTCCCTGCATAATGTGGCAATAGTGGATGCGAATGGCTACAAAAACTGCACATCATCTTCGAGCTCTCGAACGTATAGCAGCGGCAAAGACAGAGTCAAACTGTCAAAGGGACAAAACTACTTCATCTGCAGCATCCCCGGCCACTGCGATGGCGGTGTCAAGATCGCAGCCAACGCCGACGCCTAGCTATATTACGAGACTGACGAACAAGCTAGTAACTTTTGTGTGTATTATTCAGATATTTTAGTGATCAATATCTATGTTTGAATTGGGCTCTTTTTATAAATATGGAGTTTGAAGCTATGTACTATCTACCTATCTATATATGCAGCTTCATTTTCATCCAGTTACTTGTGATTGGGTTTATGTTGCTTTGTTAAATTAATGTGACGATCAATTGAATAGTGTATCTATACTCTTGAGTTTTGGTGGAGAATTGAACTAGCTCCTGAAAAAGAACAAAAAATTATACAAAAACAAATAAATAATATGCTATAGTTTCGTAATATAATGAGGCCTGAGGGATGGAAGAGTTTAGTGCAATAATGATATTTAGGTTCGTCTTAAAATAGAGGCTAATTTATTTAGTTTGATCAATTAGGAATACAGAGGAAATAATCTACATGGTTAAAAAATAAAAAATAAACAATATTCAATATGGGTAAATTGCAAAAATTCTTTGCCACAATCAAGTAACAAAAATTGAACTAATTATTGAGAATAAAAATAATAATAATAATAATAATAATAAAAAGATTTGAGGGTGCCACGTTACAAAAACTCGATCATATTAGGTGAAACCAAAGATTATAAAAGAGAAAATTGAGTGGAGGGCACAAACTGTTCGTTTTTTTCCTGAAAAACCGGAAATAACAGCTTGTTTCGGTTTTGAAGGAGTCAATTAATGTGGTCCATGATTAAAATTTAAAAACACACCATCTAAACTGAGATTGCTAAAAGTGTTGAAGAACTTTAACAAAAAAAAAAAAAGTCCCATTAACACAAAGAGAAGGGCTATGGCGAGAGGTACGTTGGTTTTTAATTTTTATTCCACAATTTACCTAATTAATGCTATTCGAGTTATTGAAGAATCGTTCATATATCTCATATTTGGTGTTAGAGCCAAATTTTTGCTTGTGCTTTGTTTGGTTGTGTTCTGGGATTTGCGGCTTAAAATGCATGTGAAACTTATTATTGTTCTCTTTTATTGATATCAAAGTTGATGTTTGGATTTACTTTTTTTTCTAAATGAAAAATGAGGTTTTGAAATCACTGGATGATTCATAATTGTATTTCTAAACATTATGTGATTTGTAACGTCTATTTTGGTGCCCGGAATGTGGAGATACTGTAGGGTCGTAACCGGGTCAAGGAAAACTTGCTGGATGTTGAAGACGACGAAATCCTAGCTGTCGTTTTTTTGGTATAAAAACGACACGTCGTTTTCTTAAAGAGTTGTTCGCAATAAGACAAAAATGTCGTTTTTAAAAAAAAAAAAAAAAAATCTTTTTTTTTTCTTTTCTTTTCTTGAAGGAAAAGAATTAGACGTTTAAATATCTTTTTGTTTAATTATAGGTGTTTTTGTTGGTTAAATTCATAAATTTAGTATTTTAAGGATCTGAATTTAATTTTAGTTAATTATTAGCTTAAATTATTTCTTAATTTTGTAACAAAAACTATTTGTTAGTATGTATAGTTGTTATATATATATATAGCTTTGTTCTTGCTTATTGTTTCATGTAATTTATATGTACAGTTTCAAATAAAATTAAATGTCGAGTTGATTATATAACATTAGTTAATCAGAGAGTAGCTATTTTTATTGCATGCTCAAAAAAGAAAAAGAAGAATATTTTCCTAAGATTAATTTAGTCTTTCGTTCTCAATTTTAACTCTCAGAAAACGGAATACGCATTTCTACAATATTCATCCCAATTCATCTGCAAAGTTCATAACAAGATTATTGTAGAGAAATATACCAAAAGAAAACAATGGGTTGCTTTACTTGTTTCGAATCAAATCATCAAAAGAAATCAGCAAAAAGACCAAATCATGCGAGGAGGCGTACGGCCCACCGTAGAGAACCCGCGGTACATCCCCGGCATACAGGTAATTAAGCTCAACTTTACAAATTGCAATATATTTTTAAAGAATTGATTAGTAAAAGCAAACAAACAAACAAAGAAACAACATCATCGTATTACCATGAAATAACAATCAACGTGTTTTGTAACTGAAATATATAATTTGTTTAAAAAAATTGAACGCATAACATTATTGTTGTTGAAGCTTTCATTTTCGAACAAGGTCATTTTGGTATTGTTGTGCTTATAAAAGAAGTGTTAATGAATTTATTAAATAGCTATCTATACAAGAAGAATTTAGGTCTTTAATGAACTAATTATAAATTGATGTGAATGTGTATAATTTATGAAAATAAACACAATTGTTAATATTGTTTTGATGAAATTAATGTTTATTCATATTTTTATCGGTTTTTAAAGATTTGACCAACTTTTAGTTTCGTCTTTAGTAAATAGTGAAAATTTGGCAAAAATAGTAATTTTCTTCTTTAACATGAAGGTTAATTTAGGTAGCTCAGTTCTTATTATATTTTTTTTTTAGGTTTATTAAAAATTTGACCAATTTTTAGTGTTGTCCTTAGTAAATAAATAGTGAAAGTTTGCCAGTTTGGTTTAATAAGCAATAACTTATTTTTCATTATAATTTGAAGTATAGCAATGCCAAACTTATCTATATTTATGACAAATATTCAAATAGGTGCAAAAAATTAAAGAGCCAGTTTTTTTTTTTTTTTTTGCTGACTTAATTAAAGAGCCAGTTTATATTGCTAATAATAGCTGCAAACTATGTTTCTAAAAGAAGTTATACGATGCCTTAGAAATTTATATATTAGAAGAAGAAACGGTTACATAAAAGGCTTACCTATACCAAGCGTCTAGTTTACTTTTAGATTTTTATTTTTATTTTTTTTTGTATAGGCCTTCAAATTCAATCTTATTATTGGTTATGCATATGAACAGAACACCATAAACGCCAAAACCCGCCACAAAAAGTTGATCAAGCAGCAAACACTAACAGAGAAGCAACAGGGAACAACAACATGACAGCGCAAACCTTCAGTTTCCGTGAATTGGCAACCGCAACCAAGAATTTCCGACAAGAGTGTTTGGTCGGCGAGGGCGGGTTCGGAAGAGTTTACAAAGGCCGGCTTGAAAAAACCGGTCAGGTAATTAACAACTAAGAATACAATTATAATAGATAATACAATTTGACACGAAGCATTATTGTGCGCCAAATAACACAATGTGTATTGTCAAGTGTGTTTATTTTATTTTCAACGTAACGAGCTCAAACATACGCGCTCAATCAATTCTGTTGATGGTCTTTTCAGTACTAGATATAAGTTAGTGATGTAGAGTATTTTCTTGACTAAATTCAGGTTGTAGCAGTGAAGCAACTTGACAGGAATGGATTACAAGGAAACCGAGAGTTTCTTGTTGAGGTCTTGATGTTAAGTCTCTTACACCACCAACACCTAGTCAACCTCATTGGCTATTGTGCTGATGGAGATCAGAGGCTTCTGGTTTATGAGTACATGGCATTGGGCTCTCTTGAGGACCATTTACTAGGTACCACTAATCAAGAGTGTTATGTGTGTTGATGTGTTATAATTGTGTGAATTTTAACAGAGCCCTTGTTATTGCACTCTTGAATTTCAGATCTCCCGCCGGGAAAGCAGCCGTTAGATTGGTATACAAGGATGAAAATAGGTTTAGGGGCAGCGAAAGGCCTCGAGTATTTACACGACAAGGCCAACCCTCCCGTGATCTACCGCGACTTGAAATCGTCGAACATTTTGTTGGACAAGAACTTCAACGCAAAGCTCTCGGACTTCGGACTAGCCAAGCTTGGGCCTATCGGGGACAACACTCATGTGTCCTCGAGGGTGATGGGAACTTACGGCTATTGTGCGCCTGAGTACCAGAGGACGGGGCAACTCACCGTCAAGTCCGATGTCTACAGTTTTGGTGTGGTTTTGTTAGAGTTGATCACCGGAAGGAGAGCCATCGACACCTCGAAACCGAATGCGGAGCAAAACTTAGTCTGTTGGGTAAATTCTGCCGCCACTCTATTTTTTCAAATCATATAAACTTTTTAATGCACAATGAAGAAAATGAAAGCAGAACAAATTCTCATTGACTACTAACTAACAGTTGGGGTATGAGACTCGCACTCTTGTTTGTCATTAAGAATTTAAGATCATTGCATCACCTATGACGATTAAAGTAATACTCTAATTATAATTTGAACCTAAGCAAACATATTAACATAATCTAAGCTACATTTTCCTATTCAAGATGCTTAACAAGACATATGTTGCTTTTTCTATAAAAATTAGGCACACCCTGTGTTCAAAGACCCTCACAAGTACCCAAACATAGTGGATCCACTCCTCCGAGGAGACTTCCCGATCAGAGGACTGAACCAAGCAGTGGCGGTCGCAGCCATGTGCCTCAACGAGGAGCCCTCAGTCCGTCCGCTTATCAGCGACGTTGTCACGGCCCTCAGCTTCCTCGGGGCCAGCCCCGAAGACTTGGCTCTGGCCGACGCAACTTCATCTCCTTCCCCCGTGCTCGATAAGAGCACGAGCTGTTGCAAATCTGCCGACGAAGAGAGCATGTTACGCGAACGACAAAGAGCCGTGGCTGAAGCCATGGAATGGGGTTCTACTTCCAGGCACAACAACTCCAAGTCTCGCTTCGGAAGCGCTTCTTCCTTGTAAATTATGCAGAAAGTGTCACTTGCAAATGTTCACGTATATACACGCGTGTTTATAGTACTACAAATTTAAGTGTTTATTATTGGTATCTTAAGGCTGTTGTTATGACCAAGAAGTTTGTTTTATTTGTTTGTTCTGAAGAGTGAGTGAGTGAGAAAGACGTTGCATGGTGAGCAAGCTGGTTATATTTCAAAATTGCTTCCATAATAATGTCAAAATTTTGGCCAAGTTTTGCAGTTGATTTGTCTGTTTTGAATAATAGTTTTTGTCCAACACTCTCAAGAAGTGATCAACTAAGGAAAGAATAAAAGATAGATAATTGATATGTATCAATTATAATATGGCAATTTTGACATAATAATTTCGAAGTACAAAGTGTTTGATGGTCTTTTTTTTTTTTTTTTTGTTGGGGGGGGGGGGGGGGGTGGGTGAGGTGTGGGCGCGCGCTCGGAACAAAGTGTTTGATGGTGATTTTGCTCTTCAAATGCTCAAATGTTACAATCCCTTGTAGTCAGAGCAGGAAAAAAAAAAAGGAAAACTGCTCAAAAAATTTACGTGTTTTTAAAGAAAAATGAAACAAAAATCTCTCCATTTTCAAGAATGTGAAATTTATCCTGTGTTTAAAGAAGAAAACACGTGTTAAATCTTAAACACTATTGTTTGCTGGCCGGGTTTATTCTTTTTTTTTTTTTTTTAACTATTTTTACTATGATTACGGACATTATTCATTTTCATATAAAAAAATTCAACAAAAAAATCGGGTTTGTATCTAAATGGCTTTATTTTTTAGAGATTTTTAAGGAATTAGCCCAATTTTGGGTTAATTTTTTAAAGATTAGCCATAGTTTTACGAAATTAAGAAATTAGTCATTTTTATTGTGTATCAAAATTTATTACACGAGTATCAAAAATTATTACATGTATGTCAAAATTTGTTACACATATATCAAATTTTGTTACACGCGTATCAAAAATTGTTACACGTGTATCACATTTGTTACACGATAAAAGTGACTAATTCTTTAATTTCGTAAAATTATGGCTAAATTCTTGAAACATGAGCCTAAAAATGACTAAAAGCCAAATCTTTCATATTTTTTAACATATTTAAAAAATATCCATAACTTTTATTTTTTAGATAAATGTCTACTTTCGGTATTTAGATTATTCATCATGGTTAATAGACAAAGTTTCAGCTTAAAATTACTAATATTTCATCCACTTATAGATTATTTATCATAGCAAGTAGACAAGATACCAACTATAAATGGTCGGTATTTTGTTCATTTATTATGTTAATCTGTCTTCTTATTAAAGAAAAGGTCATTCACCTGAGAAAAAAAATTTGTGGACTTTTTCTAATATAGGTCATTTTTAGCTGATACATAAAAAAGAGGTCATTTTTCTAAATTCGTCTTGAAAAAAAAAAAATTCAAGTTATAATCTCTCTTTTGCCCTATTGCACGGAGCCACGGACGACGGAAGGAAAACTAGCCCGCGTGTTCAACGAAAAATTAATTATAATAATAATAATAATAATAATAATAATAATAATAATAAGATTAGCAAAGCAAAAACAGAGACTTCAAGAATTGCAGAATCTGTGTGTTTGAGCACCAGGTACGTTGTTCACATTCGCCGCAAAACTTCACATATCATCCACTTTTCATCCTCTATTTTCTGATTTCTCCTTCAATCATCAAAACTTTTTTAAGGCTTTTGCATTCAATCCCAATCGCTATTGAACATCAATCCATTATCCAATCGTCTCAGCCCACCTTCAAATACATTGATAACTGATCCAGATCTCAATTGGGATTTTAATCACTGCTTTTTTTTTTTCTTTTTTGTGTAGATTTTTTGGCTGAATTATGACACAAACGGAATTGCTATATAGCAATAGATATATAGGAGCTAGGGTTTAGGGCAAAATTTTGGGGTGGGAATTAGATGGACGGTAAAGCGTGGAGATGGGTTTTGGGTTTGACATACATAATTGCTGTCGCGGCAATCTGGATAGCTGCCAGTTTCGTCGTGCAGTCCGTCGTCGACGCCGGCGTTTCGCCGTTCCTGATCACCTACATTTGCAACTCACTCTTTGTCATTTACATCCCCTTAGTTGAATTAGGCCGCTATCTGGAGGACAACTATGGAGGCCTGTGGTTTCCGGGTGGCAAGAAGACGGAAGAATCAGGCGAGTCGGAGAAGGCCATTCTTCTCGGCGATGGCGGCGAGAAAGGCGGGGCGTCTTTGGCTCCGCTAGCGGGTGGGATCGGTCCGCGGGGAGAGGGTGCTGGGCAGGAGGGAATGCGCGTCGCTGAGGAGCTCGAGAGGCCGCTGCCGGATCGAGATGGCGGCGATGAGCTCGCTGCGAAGCGAGCGGATGCCGAAGCCGAAGCCGAAGCCGAAGGGCGTTGGACTCGCACCCGGATGGCGAAAGTTAGCCTGTTGATATGCCCTTTTTGGTTCCTTGCGCAGCTCAGTTTCAATCTGTCGTTGAAGTACACCACGGTTACGGTATCAAATTTTCGAATTGAATGAATACTAGCACTTGTTCTTGGTTGCGATCGTTGTGGTAATACCATTTTTTTTCCTCTTGTTTATGGTGCACAGTCCAACACAATATTAAGCAGCGCGTCGAGCCTTTTCACGTTTCTAGTCTCCCTTGCGTTTTTGGGCGAAAAGTTCACGTGGGTGAAGTTCATCAGCGTTCTTCTTTGCATGGGAGGGACGATAATCGTCAGCCTCGGCGACTCGGGAACCGGTTCGACTCAGAATGCTTCAAAACCTCTTCTTGGGGACGTTTTCGCTCTCGTCTCTGCTGCTCTGTACGCTGTGTATATTACCCTCATCCGCAAGAAGTTGCCCGATGACGATGAGAAAAGCGGTAGTCCCAGCATGGCTCAGTTCCTGGGATTTCTGGGGCTGTTTAACCTTATTATTTTCCTTCCAGTGGCTCTGATACTCAACTTTACCAGCCTGGAGCCCTTTTCTACGCTAACTTGGAAACAATTGGGTCTAATCATTGGTAAAGGTATATCTCTCTAACCCATTTTTCGTCTGTTTAATTAAGAAATCAAGCGTTTCATGTTTTTTATTGTCAGCATAGCTTTTGAATGTTGTTATAGGGTATTTCTCATAACTTATCAAACGTAGTCGAAGCAAAAATTTTCAAGTGCATTGTCCGTCATCGAATGTTTTTCGTGTACTTGATGAGCATGAGACAGCTTATCCCAGTCTATTTCCATTTTGTTACTATAAACTTATGCTGAGTTTTTCGTTGTCTTTAGGTTTGTTGGATAATGTGCTAAGCGACTATCTGTGGGCGAAGGCGGTTCTTCTGACGACCACCACCGTGGCAACAGCTGGTCTCACGATTCAGGTACCGATGGCGGCGGTTGTCGATTCCCTGACTGGCAACGTCCCTCATCTTATGGATTACCTTGGAGCTGCGGCCGTCATGGTTGGCTTTGCTGGGATAAACATTCCCTCTGACGCCTTTAGGAAATCGAAAGAGGCCGCTGTCGAGGAGCTAGAGAGTAAAAGCGCTGCTTCGACGGATCTCGAGCACAGTCCTCTTCGCAACCAATCAGATGAAAGGGCTACTTCTTAATTGTTTTCGCTGGTGTAACTGAACTAGCAAATCAAAGTATAAGGCAAACGCCAAAGTGAAAATTGTATAAATGTATCATATCATGCCATTTTTTACAGAAAATTCTTTTACAGAAGTCAGCAATTTGGTTTTTTGGAAGTTATGTGGCGGTTGGTTTACAATTAAGGAAGTTACAGAATTGACTCACGGATTGTTGAGTGTCATTAGTCCCATTAGATCCGAGAAACAGAACATTGATAGTTTTTGTTTTTGTTCTTTTGAGATCTTGTTACCTGAGCATGAGCCTATATACGCACAGATTTTATGCATAGTTATGGTACATGGTTTATAGCTTAATGACCTGATTTTTATTTTAATGATAATACGAACTGAAATGTGAACGAGGGATGTACTTTCGACTATTATATTTTTCATGTTAACAAGTGCAAATATTATAACTGTATACATTAACAAATAATTTGTTCTGTAAAAAAAAAAATCCTTCTGCATCGGAATTGATAGTTTTTGTTTAAGTGAAACTCAAAAACTACTCATCACCATTTTAATTCTCGAACTCAACTATTATATTTACGCTGATGTTTAACCCTTGTTATTAAAATCGTGCAGCAACTTGTTACAATGTTAGTAGTACCATCTTGTATAATTCCTACATACATGGCATATAATTCTAAATCTTGTAGCAACTTGTTCCTAGTACTATTATTGTATAATTCTAACATACATGACATATAATTCAATGATCACTAAGAGTTAAGTTGTAATAATGACACTCGATCATTTAATTTTCAATGGTATATATATATATTAACCCTCTTTTTTAACTCATCGATAACTATTCTAAGTAAAATTGCATACATTAATCTCACTGGACAACATAAATCCCTCTCCGTCTTGTTTTTTGCTCCAAAAACAAATAATATAGAGGAAATTTTTAAAAATACTCCATCTGCTTAGGGTGTTTTGTGTAAATGTATCCTTATACTTCAAAACGTCTCAACCGACACCTTAAATATTGAAAACGTTTTAGTTAACCCCATATACTTTAAATATGCCCTCTCTATTACAATTATTGTATCAATATGTCTCATGTACTTAAAAAATGTCTTAATCGATTAACTGTTATATGCTTTTTTTAGGATCATATTTACACAACAATATTAATAGAAAGGGCTTATTTGAAATATATGGGGGTAACTAAAATTTTTCAATGTTTAAACTTTAAAACATTGGTTGAGACGTTTTGAAATATAAAAAGCATATTGATACAATAACCTAAGTAGAAAGGGTATTTTTAAAATTTTCCCTAATATAAAATAAAACGTTTTCAACTCAATCAGTGAAATACGGCCATGTCGTTCTCCGTATCATCAGGCGTTATTTCTGTCCATCTCACACGTAACACAAATATATGAAAACTATAAAATCTGAACACAACATGGCTTAAAACAATAACTCCGTCGAAATTGCAAAGCTAACGCAAGTCCACTTGACATTACTTTGAAACACACCTTGTGTTGAACAAATCATTGGGCAAAAACCCGTATATGTCGAAAAATGTTTGTACGAATAAATGATAGGTTTAGCGAACCCGACGCATTACAAATAACAGCTTTAAGTTTCAAGACTTTAAAAAAAGTATGTCTTTGCAACTAGTCCTATCCTTTCATTAATTCTTTAGCTTTGAGGCATGGCGGCGTTCAAATGACCATGTCTCTGCATCACTCTTTTCGTCGCAAGAGCTGCAGCCTCGCTGGCACGCAGCGTCCCTGTTGCCATGATTGCAGCAAACTCGGCAGTGATCTCCTCTTGCACCTTGCTCCGCGCATTTCCGAGAGGATCCGCAACCCCGTTGCTGGCAGAACTATGCTGCGGTCGTGACTTGACAGTTGATGACTCCACTGTCTGGTTGACCTTCAACTGACCTTCGGATTTCGATGATAAATTGCCATTGTTTTCTTCAGTTGAGGGCTTTGGTTTAGCACCTGACGATCTTGCAGGGTTCGCAGCCGGCTGGGCCACAGGAGTAGGCCTGAATTGTGGAGTCTGCGGGACAGCACCGGCTCTCAGTGTTGTCTCGAGATTTTGTATCATGGGCACTGCAAAAGAGAAAAAATCACAACATTATTTATTTGGAAATAAGCCTTTGCGGAGTGGATAAATGGAAGAACATGTGGCCATCAAGAAATTACAGGGCAACTTTCACTACAATAAAGAAAATACGAAACCATACAACTTAAAATGCCTAAAGGTTGAAGACTAAAAATCAGGAACCTAACTCCTTGAATTAAGCCTTAGTCTATTCATTTTCCTTCTTAATAATGTGTATCATGTCTTAAGTACTTTAGTTGCTCACTAGGTGCAAGTATGCAACGAATAGATGAAAATATTGTCCTAAAAGATGAAGAAATAACACAAGGATATAAAGTTTCTAGCCTACGCAGAGCTACCAGCTATACTAATCGGTACAGTATATTTTAAAGTCTACCAAATGGAGTCGAACTGAAACGCCAGTACAGTTTTATCCAAAAATCTGTATAAAAGACTACTACAAACTAGAAAATCACCAACGCATCACTAAGAAAAAGGTTCACATGTTATATGTTTGACTAGCATGTATAGAAAAAAACTGATACTTACTTATCAGCGCCCCCATTGGGCTGCTCATAACTTCGTTCGGAAGCTGCAGAATATAGTCTGGAATTGTGTTTCCCACCAAAAACTGTGCAACCTCATTGCTGAAGTTGTTGCAATTGTGGGTTAGTAAACTGTAGGTCTCGGCCGTGTACCTAGGGCTAATCTCTCGCAAATACATTTCGAAAACATCTTTGGGCACATGAGTGACACCTAAATCCACCACCCGGATTGGCGTTCCATACGGGGTTGTCCCAGCCGGCGAATGCTGTATGCCTCCCCCGAAATAGTACTCGTTGCCATAAACCACAATGCCCGTGTGCCTATCACGCGCAAATTATCAACAGATAAGAAAAGGAACCCACAAATTTAGCATCACGAAAATCGTTTCGAAGCCATAAATCATAATCGACTCGGTTAATCTAGCAGGCAAGCTTTCTTTTTTTTTTTTTTTCTTTTCCCCAATGGCATTATGTTCTTTATCCATTTTTGGTCACTCGAAACAAGAACAACATAATACTCACCAAATGCCTTCAATGGCTTTCCCCAAAAACGACGTGGAGAGTTGCCGAGCCAGTCCCTGACTCAGATCATATACATTTAGAGTAACTTTATAACCGTCCTGTACCAAAAGTTTTGAGTGGTATTAGTATAAGTACATACCGAAGAAAAAGATTTCAGAAAACTATCCCCAATAAAAGTTACCATACCTCAGCCATCACTGAAAATTGTATGTCGAAAATCTCGGTAATTCGAAACAAACGATTTGCTAAGCTCTCCAACTAATCTGGAATGTTAGAAAAGCCAATTAGGATATAAACCCAACAAACGATTCATTAAGGTTTACAAAAATAAAAAATAAAACCAAGAACCCAATTAAATTTTCTATGCATGGGTGATCAAGGCAATGCGGATTGGCAAGAGAGTAAATAACAACAATTACATATTCCAATAAGTCTAATACCAACTATCATTGCTACAAAAAGTTCCTGAGAAGATACTATCAGAATATCAGCCACAAATTCTACAATAAAAGGCAAATATAGCCCTTGATCAAGATTCACAACCTCGTCCTCACAGAAGAATCACGAAATCTGAAAACTTCGACATTTTAATAAAACAAAATAAAACTTTGAAGAATAAAAACAACCTAACGCAATTTACTGAGCGGAAAAAAAAAAACTCCAAATCCTCATAGATCGGGAAAAAAAAAAAAAAAAAACCTTACCTAGCGAAGCCTCGAAGAAGAAATAGATTTTCTCTGGAAAGTTACGCGCAAGCAAAGATTGAGAGAATTTTGGGTTGGGATGGTATTTATATGTGGGCGAGACGAATCCGCTAGAATCCAGATTCCACCCCGGACACACGGAGAGTTTTCTTTCCAGGCTACTTTCTATGACCTTCTAGAACCTACCAACCAATGCTGTTTTGACACGTGTAATTGACTTTGCTAAATAGTTTTTAAGCATACACGTCATTTGGTTTGTAATTATATTTTGATTTGTTATCCCATTTATTATTAATTGGTTGGGTTTATCATACTTTGAATGGTTATAACTTATACGAGTGCGCGCGAAAGGAATCAAACCTTAGAAATAATCGATTGATTTGATTTGCGAAATTTCGATGTCACAACTAGGTAAGTTACTTATTTTTTTAGTAAATTATTTTTTCTAATAATACGTAAATTTTTAGAAGAATAAAAATTCATCTTTGACGATTGAATAAGAAGGTCGAAAAATTTATAAAATATAAGATATATTTGGTATTTATCTTGTTTGTCTCTCCTATTTTTCTTATTTTATTTTATTTTTTTCAATTATTTTTTTAACTTTCTTAAATATCTTTAAATCTCAACCATTTATATCGTATCGAAATTTACAAATTCAAACCATTCTATTTTAAAATGAAATGGAATTGATGAACTCCCCAAACAAAGGGTTAGTCATTTTCTTGATTCAGGTTTTAAAAAAATAGCTAATATTTTTAAAAATTAATTATTAGTCTATTAATTTAAGGCATAAAATTTTTTAAAACTTTACCTTTAACATGACTAATTGCTTAACTAGCCCAAAATTTATAAAAACAAACCATTCTATTTTAAAATGGAATAGAATTGATGAACTCCCCAAACAAAGGGTTAGTCATTTTCTTGATTCAGGTTTTTAAAAAATAGCTAATGTTTTTAAAAATTAAAAAATTAATTATTAGTCTATTAATTGAAGGCATAAAAATTTTTAGGCATTTAACCAAACTTTTGAGTAATTTTTTAGGATTTAGCCCTAAAAAAAAGATTTTTTAGGATTTTATGTTACGTGTAAAAGTGTAACATTATATGTTACATTATATGTAATGTAATATTACATATATTACATTTTATATTACATGTAAATGTTACATTTAACGTTACACTTTTTACACGTATATATGTTATATGTAACATATGTTACATGTTATGACTAAAATTCTTAATTTCGTAAAACTATGGCTAAATCTTCAAACTTTACCTTTGAACTGACTAATTGCTTAACTGACCCAAAATAATATCACACCATCATATAATTGAAAAGATAATTATTTTTTAATAACTGAAAATATTGACTATTTTTTTAAAGTATCATATAAAAAATTGACTATTTATTTAATAATCTCGTCAAAAAACATAACAATAACAAATAGTGCACCAAATAGATATTTTTGGATAGTTAGGTCATTTATTTAAAAGATATTATTTTAACAGGGCAATTTACTAATTGATTTAGTTATAATATACGTGTAATATAATATAATACATGTGTAATATATACGTGTCATAATATGTTATACATGTAACATATTATGTTACACGTATGCTATGGCTAAATCTTTAATTTTGACATTCTAAGGCTAAATCGTTCAAAATTTACCTTTAAAATGATTAATTTTTTAACTTGCCTATTAAAAAAAAATGTGTCACTCAATAATTTATACCTCAATAATATGCTCTATTACTTTCTACTTTATATTTATAGTGTAAAATAAAGGCATAAACTAAAAGTGTAACGCAAATAAAATATAGTTCATTAATATTAAAAAAACATGCATCAAAATTCTATTATATATATTTTTCTTTTATTTTTATTTTCTCTAATATGTACATATAGCCATTAATGACCATAAAAGTACAACAAAAAATACATAAAATACACACCCACCAAAGTGTAAAAAAAAAATTAAATAAAAAAATAAAAAGCGAAAGCAAACGTATCTTTTTATAAGCCGAATTTTTGTCAACTAAAGCATTTTTATTTTTTTTATTTTGGTGCGAAATCAACTAAAGCATTTAAAGATTTGGAATGAGGTCCCCAATGGTGGTCCACTTTTCTTTACTTTTCTCTACTTTTGGTTCAAGTAAATTGGTTTAAATGTGCAAATTGCAAAATATCTCACTTCCACTATCTATTCTGCCTGAAAGACCAAAGGTAATAGGAGAAGAAGATTTATGGTTTCAAACCTAAAGACATTTTTGGGTCAGATGTGATTAAGAACAATGCATAGTTTTGCTATGCTTTGAAAGTAATTTTTGTATTTCCACAAATTTATGGTATAAGCTCGAAATTTAATGCAAATAGATGGGGTATATCTGTCATGTTTTAAAATTTAAGAGAGAACTTATCAAATTCTAATAAATTCATAACCCAGGTGCAACGTCAACATCACAACCGCTGATGGTAATTTATTGCAAAAAAAAAAAAAAAAAAAAACCCCTCTGATTAATGTGTCTCATGGTGCGCGTGACAGAGAATCAGCTCCCCAGCTTCACACACAAAATAAATAAATAAATAAATAAATAACAGCCACTTTATGGTTAAAAATCGAACAACTCACGGTCCCCACACTTTGTCCACGTCAGCAATGCGGGTCCACGAGTACAGCACTCTCGAAGACTTGTTCGACACTTAACAGTCGGCGTGTGCGTCACTTATCACTCGTCCCAGCCGAATAACCCACCGAACCTGCCGTAAATAGCCTCGCCCCGGCTTCCGAGCCAAACTCCGAACCTCAGGCTCGTCTTCTTTTGTTACCTTTCTCTCCGAACCGGAAATATCCAAATCATTCTCGGCTCGCATAGAACAAAAGTATTTTATTATTTTATTGCTTTTTTATTCACTTTTCACTGTTTCAGAGCTTCTTAGCTTCTATTTCAGTTACACAGTCGAGACAGGTTGGTGATTTTTCTCGGCAGCCAAACGGAAAATGGAAGAGAATTCTCTCGCTCTGTGAAGTCCAGTGACGAACGCGAAGGTTTCGCAATCAGTCTGACTCCGAGAAAGTGCAATTTGATTCGGAGAACAGTGATTCTGATTTCTGCTTTTCGGTTGATTCTTCTCGGAAGCTTTTTTAATGGTGATATTGCTGTCTGTTGCTTAGGGTTTCGCGAGGTGAAGATCTCTCGCGGCATGGTGTCCTGACGGTTTGATATCGATTGTACAGGTATGGATTGTGCTCGGTTTTGATTGGAGCTGTTCAATTGTGTTGATTCTGGTTTTGAATTTCGCTCTTGTTTGGTTGCTGAGAAACTGAAGGAAAGAGGAAGGGATAAAAAGTTACTATGTGTAGAAGGTTTTGACTCATAATTCATTCAAATGAATTGAAGTTCGGGGCGTAATTGAGCTAATTAATGCAAAGAAAACGATAATGCAGTGTTTGAATTTCTGTTTTCTGCACTTTCCTGCTGATTCTCAGGAACCAAAAGGAACTTTTTTTTTTTTTGGTTCCTCTATATTGCATGTCTTTTGAGTTGATTTACTTTGACGAGTGGTCTGATCCGGAGTAATGGACGCTTTGAATTGCAGAGAGAGTGATTTACGGACGTTATTTTGCTGTCTATTTTGTTTTTTAATTTTATCACAACAATGGCTCAAAGTAACTGGGAAGCTGATAAAATGTAAGTAAAGGTTTTTTTTTTTTTTTTTCTGTTTATTTTGTATATTTATTTTTTATCCTCTAGTCACTAAAATCTTTTGATTTGCGTTTTTCTATGGCCTTCATCAAAATTCAAAATTGTTATCAGTTTGATATTGCATTTCTGATTCAGGCTGGATGTTTACATTCATGATTATTTGTTAAAAAGAAAATTGCACGCTTCTGCAAAAGCGTTTATGACTGAAGGGAAGGTTGCTACGGATCCAGTAGGTAATGTTATAATTATATTATTGAAACATTGGTCTTGTCAATTACTTTCGCGGCAGCTTGTTAAGTTGCTACCTTGTGTTTTGTCTAAGAAAATCATTGATATTTTTCTCTGCAAACAAAATGTAATATATGCTTTCCCATTAGCGTGAGACTTCTGTTTTCCGCTAAGCCATTCTTCAAAATAAAAATGGGTAGCACTGCTTAACATATATGCTTTTCCTAATACGTAATGGACTGTGAAGTTAATTCTAAGTAGGGGAGCCCTTTTTTTATCACTTATACTGGAAAAAGATAATCAACTCGAAGTAAAATTAGTACTTAACTTTCAATGTGGATGTGCAGCAATTGATGCACCTGGAGGATTTCTATTTGAATGGTGGTCTGTTTTTTGGGACATATTTATTGCCAGGACAAATGAGAAGCATTCTGAGCCTGCTGCTGCTTATATTGAGGTGTTTTCGCTGTTGGAGGAATAATTTTTTTTTTTGTTCTCCTTTCTTTCTTTCTTTATTTGTTTATTTATTTATCTTACGTTACTTTTGTTAAATTGAGACACAACAAATCAAGGCAAGGGAGCAACAACAGCTTCAAATGCAGCAGTTGCAGCTAATGCAGCAGCGAAATACTCAGTTACAACGGAGGGACCCTAATAGTACTGGTCTTGGTGGTTCTGTGAATGCTATGAACTCCGAGGGAGTGATGGGTCAGCCGTCAGCCAGTGTGCTAGCCATGAAAATGTACGAAGAGCGTATCAAACACCCTCACTCAATGGACTCTGAGACATCTTCAGCACTTGTTGATGCAAATAGGATTGCCCTTCTCAAATCAGCAACCAATCATCAAGGGTACATTTGTTTTGGTTTCCATTTATGTCTCTTTTTGGTTATACTCTCGCTCTCTACATATATGTAGTTATTCCATTATGTTGATGGACTTGGTGATTCATCTCTAGTTTGTTGTTGTTGATTCAGCCAGTTGGTACAAGGTAATTCTGGGAATGTTGCTGCTTTACAGCAAATACAATCTCGAGCTCCTTTGACTGCTGTAACTATTCAGACCTGAAGCTCTTTTTTAAAGTTTTTTTCTGTGTGGCGTTTAGTTCTTTTCTTTTATTTTCTTTCTTTCTTTCGTTCTTTCTTTGTGGTTACTTCGCCTTTATCACCATGCTGAGCCATTTATATATGGATTTGTAGGACATTAAAAGCGAAGTTAACATCGGTGCACCTCAGAAAAGTTTGCCTATGGATCCTTCATCAATTTATGGACAAACAATTCTGCAGTCAAAATCTGGACTAGGTAGTGTAGCCTTCTTGGTTTGATAAGAATAGCAAATTGTCATCAAGTTCAAGTTGACAAAAGCCACAGAATTTACATGTTTGGAAGAATGATATCATTTACTCGTGTACAATAACAATATGAATCTAGCAAAACGAGATGTCATACAACTCATTCACTATATTGTTTATTTCCTGTTCTCTTTTTGAAGGGAAATAAAACAGAATACTAGATGGCTTTGGAGATTTGAATAAATAATCTTTTCTCATATTTCATTTCTAATTGTTTTTCTTCTTCCTTAGGACTGAATCAAGGTGTAACTAGTCTTCCTTTGAAGGGTTGGCCCCTTACAGTAAGTTGTACTTTCTCCGAGCTGTCTATTTTCATATTGTTGACACTGAAATAACTTGAGAACTTTTTCTATGAAATCTGCTTCATTATTCAGGGGCTTGATCACCTAAGACCAAGCCTAGGTGTACAAGTACAGAAGCCTAATCTACCAACTCAAAATCAATTCCTTATGGCATCTCAACAACAAGTCTTGGGACACATTGGAAATTCAGCTAATTACGGGGATATTGATCCTCGTAGGTTTAGTGGACCACCTAGGGGCAGCATAAGTGCAAAAGATGTTCAATCCACAAGAATCGAAGGATCTATATGCTCTCCAGTGCAATCAAGCTCACCAAATGTAAGTTGCATCTCCACAGAGGTAAACTAGAAGTTCTGCTTTATTGTTTTGTCATGTGGTTTGTCGTTAAAGGTATTAACATGGTGGTTGTGCATATAAATGATTTTGTTTACAAAGGTTTTATTATCTTATGCTTGAGTCTAGGTGGGTGTTTTACAGATAAAGATGCCCCAGGTGCAACATCCTCCCTCGCAACAACAAGATCAATTGCAACAACAGCAAATGCAACAGGTTGTGCTTGGTATTTAATATTAAGTTCATCACATATTAAATTCCCATGAAAGCAACAAGGTTGATTAGGAATTCAATTATGGCATTGTATTTTATATTAACTAGATTCAAACGATGGACTATTTAGTAAAAATTATCAATTTTCTGCTACACCAGATTGAGTGGTATTTTTGTCACAGTGTGATATATGTTCTGTATTTATATCCTTTTTCTATTAGAAAAAATATGATTCTTTTCTTGGCTGTAAACTGTGCTAATTTGATTTCACACTGCAGAATAACAGAAAAAGGAAACAACACTCTTCTTCTGGACCTGCCAATAGTACTAGTACAGGAAACACGGTTGGCCGTTCACCTGGTTCTCCCCAGTCAAATCACACACCCGGTGATGGAATGAACCCAGTGGTGCCTAAAAGCTTGATTATGTATGGTCCAGAAGGTACAGGAGGTCTTGCTTCATCTTCAAATTTGTTGGTATGTCACACTACCTTAGTTATGTTTTGCAGTATTTTTTCCATTTATGTGTTATGCATCCAGATGTTGGCAACTTTCATGTATGTGATGGATTTAAACCACTTTCCTAAATCTGCATTGATATATCTACTTGCAAATTTACATGTGATATATATATTAACTGCGTGTGAAACTGTCAATTCTTGTATTTTTTTCAATCAAAGCTCCTCTCTGCTGCTATTATCCTTTGACAAGTATAGAGACAGTGGCTCTTGAAAGAAAATATGGGTTCCCAATTAAAGTCTTGACCATCACCGTGTATAAGTGTAAACGTACCATCTTCAGTTTCTATAAGCAAGACCCCTAGAATGAGCTTAAATCCGTGGTAGTAGTGCTAAAGGCTCGGAACACATTGCCTGGCTTACACCATTTGTTATGGCTGCTTATCGCATCAGGCTTTAGGTTAGCCAATCCAAAGAAGTGGTGGCATCCTGTCTAAGGAAGACATCCATACGGGCCTTTACCAACTTTCATAAGCCCATGGGTAGAACTTAACTCTAAAAACCTGCTTATAGGGGAGGGAGCCCATGGGTTTATAAACCATCAACTAATACCATACTTGATTGTTTTGTAAATATTAAAACAAATAATAGAGTTTAAATCAAAACTTGAAAAAGAAAACTATTTCTCATATTATCATTTCCTAGTGCAGGAAGATATGGATCAATTTGGAGATGTTGGTTCTTTAGAAGATAACGTCGATTCGCTTTTGTCAAATTATGTGGTAGATGGACGGGACCTATATGGAACGATAAAACAGGGTCCTACTGAACTCCAGAAAGAGTCTTCTAAAGGTAACTCTTCAGACCTTATGCGTGTTACTCCTTTTATTGTATTGTAACTGTATCATGTTTTTCTGTTTTCAGGTTTTACTTTTGCTGAAGTTGGTTGCATACGAACACGAAATAGCAAAGTTACTTGTTGCCACTTTTCTTCTGATGGGAAGCTGCTTGCAAGTGCTGGTCATGACAAAAAGGTACAAATGTGGGCTTGTGAGGCTGTTTTAGTGGGAAAGCATTTTTATGGACGTGTATAACAGTACATAATTCGTGCTTAATGCCTTGTCTTTGTTCCAAAATATTGGTAAATCCTGTCCAAGAGAGCATTGGGTGAATCTTAATTTCTAAATAGAAATACACTTAGCTAGGTATATCTGTTGATTTTGGAGCAGGTGAATGATAGTTCCATTTCAAACTTGATACAGGCAAGGTATTTACTGATCCAAGAAGAATCTAGTTATATTTTGGTCATCTGTAACAGGTTGTTCTCTGGAACATGGATACGCTTCAAACAGAGAGTACACCTGAAGAGCATAAATCAGTTGTTACCGATGTCCGCTTCAGACCAAATTCAACTCAGCTCGCAACTGCTTCATTTGATCAATCTGTGAGATTATGGGATGCTGCCAATGTAAATAATTTCTCTCTTTTTTGCTTAAAGTTCTCATAATTAGATGCACTCCTGTGAGATAAAAGAACTCCATAATTAGATGCACTTTAACGTATTATATTTTACCATGGTAATGTTGCAGCCGAGCTATAGCTTACAAGCAAATACAGTGCACAATTCACCTGTTATGTCCCTTGACTTTCACCCCAAGAAAACTGAACTATTTTGTTTCTGCGATCAAGAGAATGAGATTCATTATTGGAACATCAATCCATTTTCTCGAGTTCGTGTTTCTAAGGTAGCATTCTCGTTTCATCCAATTTTTTAATCCAGCTTTTTCAAAATTTTGCACTACTCTATAAGCCCAGCCATTGCTTGGAACAGGGTGGCAATACGCAAGTTAGATTTCAACCAAGAGCTGGTAATATACTGGCCGCAGCATCAGATAAAGTTGTAGCGATCTTTGATGTTGAAAATGACAAGCAGATACACACATTCCAGGTACCATGCTTGTATAGATGATGTGTTCTTGTGTTAGTTGTAGGCTAGAGTGTGTCCTTATGGTGATTTTTGAATTAGTTTTTATATTGCTTTGTACCAAGTACTAACGTCTTATTGGTCTAATTATCAGGGACATTCGGAAATGGTAAATTACATATGTTGGGAAGCAAATGGAGATTATCTGGCATCTGTTAGTCAAACCTCGGTGAAAATTTGGTCGTTAGCCTCGGGAGATTGTATTCAGGAGCTCAGCTCCAACAGGAGCCAGTTTCACTCTTGCGTTTTTCACCCATGTTATTCTACGCTCTTAGTGATTGGGGAAACTTCAGTAAGTACTTGCATTACTAGCAAAAATAACTGCCATCTATAAATGTTTACATGTGTGGCTGCATCTTTTTTATTTTTGAATCCATGTGTACGTGCTTTGAATAAAGTACCTATAGTAACAAGCATTTGCATTGGTTTTAAGTATTACACCATTATAAACTCCTTTGGGTTTTGAGCGATGACATAATCGAAACATCTCTTCAAATATATATATATATATATATATATATGTCCTTTTATAGTCACGATTTCTTTTTCTTTCCTATACCTTCTGCAATGATTGCACACTTGGTTTTTCGTTGCGTATTGCTTTAATAATTACTGCTTGTGCAGTCTTTGGAGCTCTGGAACATGGCTGAGAATAAGAGCATGACAATTACAGCTCATGAGGATATAATCTCAGCGTTGGCTCAGTCACCGGCCACTGGGATGGTCGCGTCTTCAAGTCATGACAGCTCTGTTAAGCTGTGGAAGTAAGTTCCAAGTCTATGGTCCTAATATTCCTATAGAGTTCTGGCAATGCTTCTTGTCCCCTAAAATCCGGAGAAAGCAAGCGTAGCACGAATGTGCATGTTGTTCTGTTGTTAATAACGTTAATTTATACATAAAAGTCTCGCTGTAGTGTCGTTTGGCCGAAGACAGTTTATATGAATAGTTATATAGTATAGGGTGTGGGACTGAGCGGGCGTGTTTGATAGAAGGTGAGCGAGCGCGGTTAATGTGTTTTTTTTTTTTTTTTTATCTTTTGGCAATTTCGTGTTCGATGAGGTCTGAGTTATTTGGTACAAGTTACGTAGCTGTATGAACAATTTTGCTTCAACTGTTGACTTGTTAGAGTTTATGGGCTCTTCATGTTTCAAAACTTTAATTCAGACCCTATGAAGGGTAAACCAAACCAGCAGAAAATTTGTTGTCGTAATCAGTAGCTCAACTTGGGGAAAAAAAAAAACAAAAGGCTACTTGTTAGCACAATGAGATTGATTAGATGGATTAATTATGAAAATCCCCTCTAGTGCTATAGTTTGAATTTGCTCCCTAACGTTGTGTTTGTAATCATTTTGGCCCCGATCTTCTAAAAATCTATGAGTTTGTCTCTTCCGTCGAGTTCTATTTGTTTTGTTTTTTTTGTTTTCCTATAGAAATTAGCGAAACGGAAAATAATTATTGAAATGCCTCCTGATCACTTAAACTAGTCATTTTCACTTAAAAGTTATTTTTAGTAACTTTTTAAAATGAAAGCTAGCTAAGTTTTGGCAAGCCATATAAAAATGTCACCAAAATTACTTTCAATGAAATTTTGGCAAATGCTAATTACGATAATATCACTAAATACACATTAATTGACATTTCTTTTTACAATTGTAACTAAAGGAAATGTTACTGATAATTTTTTGTTGTAGTGAATGTCTCATGACCTCGCATTTGTGGTCAGTCCTTTGGTCGTCAAAACGTTATTAAAATTCGTCACTTCGTCACTTAAGTGTCTATCAGTAACTAAGGTTATTAAGATTTTACTACTGATTTTTTTGAAAAAGTTCGACAATCAAACAAACTTAAGTTCTTTTTATTCCTAGTAACATTTTATAATGGAACTAAGCAAATGCAAACGTAAATAAGCCACTTTACTAATGGTTAAATAGGAGCCATAATTTCAAAAAAATTGAAACTAGCACAAATCGATAAAAAAAAATTGTAAGATTATTACAGGGCGTAAACATTTTGTCATATGATTGGTGTACAACATATAAATATTCTTTTTGGTATTTAATCATTTTTTAATCTATGTTTCAAGAAAATAGCCAAAGTTTCAAAAAAATTAATAAATTAGCCATTAACCAACACAAAATTAAGGGTATAGAGATAAAATTAATGCACCGTGTAGTTAATTAATTGAAACTTTGGCTATTTTTTTAAAACATTCATCAAAAAATAGTTATTTATTAATAATCTCAATTTTAAAAAGTACATAAAATATAAATTTTTCACATATTAGCACACTACATCCTCTATTTTCATTTTTTCATTTATTTTCCATATTTATCAAAATTATGTTCAATTATAGATGAAAAAGATGAAAGAACGGAATTTTAATTTTAAATTTGAGAAATAAATCGATAACATGAAAATAAAGCATATATTGTGTTAATGTGTAGCATATATATATATATATATATATTTATTGTAGAGTTTTTGGAATGAATGACCATTTCGTTTTCAAAAATGAGGTAATATCCTCAAAAACTTTTAGTTACTTGTAAAAGAAGATAACAACACAGGGGCAATACGATAAAAAACACCTTTAAAATTAATTAATAAAAAAAGAAGCGGCTAGAATAGTGTACGATTTTTTACACTATCCATAGTGTACGGCTTATAATAGCTTAAAAAATACATAATTTTTTTTTTTTACACATAAGTACATTACAACGTCTATTAACATGTTATACATTCATTTATCAAATTTAACCAAGGAATTATATTTAATTGGAGATGAAAAAAAGTTTGTCTTTTTAATTTTTCATTTGTTATTTCTTCATTTCATCTCCAATTGACATAATTTTAGTTTCAAATTTGATAAATGAATTGATAACTTGAAAATAGACGTTGTAATGTACTTATGTGTAAAAAAAATTTTAAATTTTATGTATTTTTTAAGCTATTATAAGCCGTACACTATCGATAGTGTAAAAAATCGTATATTATTCTAGCCGCTTCCTTTTTTATTAATTAATTTTAAAGGTGTTTTTTTTACCGTATTGCCCCTGTGTTGTTATCTTCTTTTACGAGTAACTAAAAGTTTTTGAGGATATTGTTTCCATTTTTTTTCCTTTGCGATTTTCGCTCCCTATTTTTTCTATTGCTAAATAGTATTTTGTTAGTCTTGATTGTCAATTTCTTCTGTGCTTCTTACCGAAATTTCATCGAAGATGTGATCTTTGTTTTCGCTGTCTCTGATTTTGCAATTTCTTCTTCCAATCACGTCTATAGATCACATTTTCTCGAGCGGCCAACTAATTTCTAAGATTTCTTATAATCTCCTGACTTTTGCTAAAAAGAAAAAAAAAATGCATGGTCTTGCTTGTTACCTGCTCGCATTTAGATTCGGTTTTGTGTTGATGGATCATATTTTTGTAGAAAAGGAAGAGACAGATTGATACATTTGGGTGTTGGAGTTTTTCAATGAATTTGTTGAAATAAAATAATTTGAGGAGAGTTTAGTTCAAATTTTATGAAAACATTGACCCCATGTTTGTTTACACCATTCTACCCATTCTATTTTTTTACTTTTTTCAATCCTCCAAACCATTCCATTCCATTATACTTTTTTCAACTATTTTTTTCAACTTTCCAAATCCCCATACAATATCTTTAAATCTCAACCATTTATACCACCTCAAAATTTGTAAAGTCAAACCATTTTTCAAACCATTCTTCAAACCATTTTCCAAATTATTTTCAAATCATTTAAAATTGTCAAAAATATTCAGAATGGTTTCCCCAAACACATGGTGAAGCACTCATGCAAAGTACAATTTGGCTATGTTCAGAGAAAAAAGTCAACACAAATTTAAAATTAAATATAATCTAAAAAACATACATTATTCAAAAATTCTGAAAATAAATTACACTAGTAAAAAATTTTCATGAATTGACCCCAAAAAAGATTCGAGTTACCCGAAGGCCGAAGCAAGGTAGTAATCTCCTCCGCCCCGGTCCCACCTTATAACTAAAGTCTAAACACTCACTCAAAAGTAGAGTTAGAGACGCAACGCTGAATTTTTTCTGTTTGGGATGCGAGAAAGTGCAATCCATTACGCAGCCAAGCCTAGCCTACCAATATAAAAGCCCCCCTCCTCCTCCTCCTCCTCCTCCTCCTCCTCCTCTTCCTCTAAATACACACACACATACACACACACACATATATATATATACACACACACACACACATATAAATATACATATACATATATATATACACGCAGAGACACGTGTGGTGTACCTCCAGAAATCTAGAATCTCCAACCCACCGCTTAGGGTTTCTCATATATACAATGGATGCCACCGGATTCGAATCGGACGGAGACGAGCAGATCTCCGACTCCTTCGTCTGCTGCGTTTGCCTGTAAGTTTCCGAACCCCCCCATCGCCCGGCAATCGACAAGACAACCCTGCCCTTCGATTCTCCGATAATTGAACCTTTTTCTCACTTTGGTCTGTTTTGCAGGGATCTTCTATACAAGCCTATCGTGCTCTGTGAGTCTCTATCTCGCTTTAAGGCCTGAAAATCTAGAAAAATCATTTTGGTCTTTTCATGGAGTTTTTGTGGTTTTTTTTTTTTTTTTTTTTTGGTTTTGGTGCAGCTTGTGGCCATATTTCGTGCTTCTGGTGTGTGCATAAATCTATGAACGGTCTTCAAGATTCACATTGCCCGATTTGTCGTAATCCGTATAGCCATTTTCCGACCATTTGCCAAATGCTTCACTTCTTGCTTAAGAAGATGTATCCTCTCGCCTATAAGAGAAGAGAATTGCAGATTTTGGGTCAGTTTCGTTACATCTTGTTTGTGTTAAGCCAATTCTTTGTTGAATCTATAAGTTGCTTGGGATTAGGAAACCGTGTTGGAAATTTTATGTCTTTAACTTGGTTATTAATTTGCTACTTTATATGGTTTTCCATATTGCTATTTTGTGTGCAATGCAGAAGAGGAAAAGGAAATTGGGCACTCCTCTCCGCAGATTGATGATGCTAACGCTGGTAGCTTGCTAGCTAAGCGAGGATTGCGTCATGGTGGAAAGTCTACATTTGAGGAGTCGTCCGCAAAATCGGGGCAGCCAGAGCCGGTTTCGCAGGTCAAAACCTGTACGGCGACACCTGAGGAATGCCCGAATACAGATGATCAGGCAACTACCGACAACAATATGAATTCATCTCAGAATCAGCTCAGCGGGTTTTGCGAGCAAATTACAGTGGAAGACGTGCTATGCGCTGGATGCAACGAGTTGCTTTTTTGGCCTGTGGTTCTCAACTGTGGCCATGGTAAAACCGCACTCATATTAGCCACTTTTTTTTTTTGTTTCTTATCGTAATTGGTTTTGATCTTCAGTTCGTAAATTGCGCAGCATATTGTGAAAGTTGTCTCGTACCCGATAAGATGATCAGATGTGAAGTTTGCCAAAGTTTGCATCCAAAGGGACTTCCAAAAGTTTCTTTGGAGCTTGCTCGGTTTTTGGAGGACCGGTTTCCCAAAGAATATGCTTGTAGAAGAGATACCGTGCAGCTGAAACAAGTCAACTTTAAGGGTACAAACCTTCACGTCTGAGTACTTTAGTGTTTTTTCCTATTTTCTTTTTGTTATTTTTCTTTAGCAGAGGTCAGCCTAAAATACAAGTAATTAGATGTTTAACAAGAAAAACTGCTGTTCTTCCTAACTCGATAGTTGGTAGATTATGATGTAAATTGTTAATAAAGAATATGTCAGGCTTCGACAGTTATTGCTCTAGTATGTTGTTTCAGATTTGAAGGAACCTGATAACCAAGCAGACAATGCCTCGGTGTTGGGTGATCGTGAATCAAATGTTCATGTTGGTTGTGGTTGTGATATTTGCGGGGTAATCTCTTTGCTCCTTTTCTGAGGTGCTAATGCTTTGATATTTTAGGAGTGTTTTGGCTTCCTGACCCATAAAAAGCGATTACACTTATCTGATGTTCTAATGCTTACACAAGGTCAAATGGTTGTTAAAAGTATTTTCCATTAGAGGGGCCATAAATGTTTCATTTTATTAGTATTAATCGGATTATGAAAGTTACTGCTCACTAGGCTGCAATAATCATCTCCCGTCGGGTTATGCAACTTGCCATCCTACACAATGTCCTCTCTTATTACTGCCTCCTGGTGGATCATTAAATTTAAAGTCGTTGCTTTGCTTGCAAAAAGAGAAGAAATGATAATTACATGATAATAAAAGTCTTGAAAAATAAGTTGCAAAGATCCTAATTGGTTGAGCGTATTCTTTTTCATTTGTTCCAGACTTATCTGCATTCGCTCTGCTACTCAATCTGTTGTGCTTGTTTTTAATCAATTGGCTTGTGTTTGCAGATGTTTCCAATTGTCGGGGATAGATACAGATGTAAAGATTGTGTGGAGAAAATTGGATTTGATCTCTGTGGGGCTTGCTACAGTACTAATTCCAAACTTCCAGGGCGGTTCAATCAGCAACATACCCCAGAGCACAAGTTCGAGCTTATACAATCCAGCCCGTTCCACCGAATATTCTTGAGGTTGAGAGCAACAACTGGACATATTATGGACAGTACTACTGCACTGGTCATCGGTAATTACGCTTCAGAAGAATCAGAAGACGGATCTACTCCTCTCTCTTTGACCAGCAGCACTCAGGAGAATGTCGAGAATGGTATCGCTGCTCCCGACTCCTCCCCTGGTGTTGAGCAGGATCAAGATGACTCTCAATCCACAACATAAATTCGAACCCAGGAAATCCCATGAGAATCTTCCCGCGGATGAGAATTCAAAGGCAGTGGCACAAGTTGTACAAAGTTCTCTTTACATATCCTCCAGTACACCACACGGCACATATGATTTCAAATTTTTCCTCTGAAGTTATCATGGCTTTTTTGTTATTGCTGCTTTTTCTCCAAAGCCCTTACCAAATTCATTTTTAAACCAGATTCGACATATTTGCGGCGTGTGAGGTTTTGTAGATCAGCAAAGGACTTGTAAACAGTTTCTGGAGCTGTTTTTGGTTTAAAAGACAGTCTCCATAAAGTATTTATTTGTGTAATTACAGTTTGAATGGGTTAAGGGGTGTCTTTATTTCGCAGAAAGTAATATATCTTCTCAATAAAAATGTTTGGATTTAGATTCTGCTATCTGACGTTCCAATTTAGTGGCATGTTCATAGAAGAGCGTTTCTGGTAAGACCGAAATTTAAAAGCAATTGAGGTTTTGTGATTGAAACAATTAGGAAAGCCTAAAAGTATGTGCATTGGAAAATTTTTCTTTTTATCTTCCTAGTAATTCTTAATCTGATACACAAACTGATACCAATAAACTATGCATAAGACCAGAAATCGTTGTCTTTTAAGAGGCTTTAAACGGTTCTGCCATCGGAGTTGGGGAATTTGGAATCCATTCCTCGTCGTGTTTCTAGGGCAGCTCGGCGTGGTGGTTAGTTTACATATGTAGTTTTGTTTTTCTGGTCTTCCTACATATACCACGGTTTTCAATGATAGTACTAGTATTTTTTAGAGACTAGTTTTTATACACGTGCTCCGCGCGTGTAGAGCACGTGTAAAATAATATAACCGATAAAAAATATGACATGACGGAAAAAAAAAAGGTTTATTTTTGTTAAATTTTTAAAAAAATGTGATAGTTTGTTATTTTGAATAATTACTAGGTTAAATTTATCATTTAATATTAAATACAATGGCTTTTTTAAAATTTTTCGAACTTCAAAAATAAAAATAAAAGCTTAGAACAAATAAAACAAATAAAAAATAGTTACGGTAAAAAAAAATATATATGACAATGGGTGTCAAAAGATTGAGAAAAATATTCTGAATCCAACCACGTCAAGAAAAAAAAAATTTCGAGATCATTACGTAAACAAAAAAAACTGTTAGGGTTATCTACATAAACGCCCCCCAATGTTGTGCTATTGTTGCAGTTTGCACCCTAATGTTTAAAAACTATCATTCTTGCCCCCTAAAGTATTAAAAACTTATAGATATGCCCCCTCTGTTACAATTTGTAAAAAAAATAGATTAAATTAATAGCATAACATTATTCTGTTGGCACCTGTACAATTTTTAAAGATCAACTGCCTTCAAATTAAGAAAATTATAGTAATTAATTCTATATTTATTTTCACAAACATCCCCTTATGTCGTCTTTTTTTCTCAAAATGCACCTCGATCTTTTAAAATTTTGTATTCATACCCTTAAAAAATTGTACAGGCACCAACAGATTAATATTACGTAATTAATTTAACCCATTTTTGTTACAGATTATGACAGAGGGGGCAAATTTATAAGTTTTTAATACTTTAGGGGGCAAAAATGACAGTTTTTAAACATTAGGGTGCAAACTGCAACAATAGCACAACATTGGGGGGCATTTGTATAGATAATCCAAACTGTTAAAACGATTGAAATAAAAAAAAAGAGAATTTGTAAAAAAATCCTTCAAAATTTACGAATTTGTAATAAAATTCTTTTATATTTGCGAAAACCCTCTAGATTTTCTCAAAAACTCCCAAAATAAACCCCTAAATACAATTTTTAAAAACACTTCACAAAAAGACAAAATAAGTTAACCAAAATATGAATAGTAAATTGTGAGTGTAGGTACAATAAAACAACTGTCATATAAAAAAGAAAAGAAAGAGGAATAGCCAGAGATGAAGAGAAGTTTGTACCCAACGTGACAATTGGGAGAACAAGCCCAAAGGCAGTTGAACGAGGCAGCCTCCAACGCGTCGGCGACGAAGAGAAGAGGACGGCGGCGGCCACGTTTGTAGGGTAAGACTCGAGAGTTGAGAAAGAAGGAGAAGAGCGAAAGGAGGAACGAAAAAAAAAAACACGACAAAACAAAGCTAAAACGGCGTCGTTAGAAGAAGAAGACAAAATAACTTAACCAAGCTTTGAACAGTAAAATGTCTGTAAGCCACAAGAAACGTAACTCTCATTTATATTATAGTTTTCTTCAATTGCTGGAAATAAAACGGTTTAAGTAAAGAACTTTTGTCTCTTTTTGTTTTCAAATTTACTTATTGTACTTTTTTTTTTTTTTTTTGCTATAATACTTATTATACTTGTTGACTATGAATATGCTAGTTTCAGAGAGGATTTATTATTTTCTTTTGTAAGTACTAACCCTGTTTGGCCTCCCATTTTACTCATTCTATTTCATTTTATTTTTTTATTTTTTAATTTTCTTAATCCTTCAAATTATTTCATTTTTTTAATTATTTTTTTCAACTTTTTAAATCTCTATACAATATCTTTATATCTCAACTATTTATATCATTTCAAAATTAACAAAGTCAAATTATTTTATAATCATTTCAAACCATTTTCCAAACCATTCTTCCACTTATTTTTTTCATTTTAAGAAATGGAATAAAATGTGTAAAAAATGTTTGCCTCAAACAAGGGGTAAACATTTTTTTTTTTTTTTGTTCGCAAATGTATCGAACTTCTTCTCATTGTATCTCCTGTTGTTGGTACAAGACAATTCAACAAGAAAGAGTGTCGTCGTTTGTCTTGGTCAATGCCGTTTTCATAAATTGGCTCTTATGGTCATTTCATTTTAATAATTAATCAGTTTTTTTTTTTAAATAATTAACATTTCTAAGAATAGAACTAGAGCAAGAAGCTCACACCAAATCCATTGTATTCTCTCCATTTAGGTGTAAACGCAGGCACAAAACTTGAAGAACATGGATTTTATTAAACATATTGTAATTACTGATGATAAAGGAAAGGTAAAATTGGAGCCAAATAGGATGAGCCAATATCAAACTATTCTTTAATGCAAAAAGAGCATGGTTTGTACAAATAGAATTGGCATTACTCTATACTCACACGAGTCCTCAATTTCCTGAGTTTATTTCTTTCGGCCCAAATCAATATTGAATTTGTCAAACGACAAAGCAGAGCTCGGATGTAAGAGGACGCAGAGCTAAACGACACCGCGTTTATTTCATATGTTATTTTTGATAAATGAACTCTATCATGCCACCATCTCTAAACCTTTCTTTAGTTAGCCAAACAAAACTCCATAAAAGCACTAATCAATAAAAAAAAAAAAAAAAAAAACTAGAACCAATAATGGGAAATTAAGGCTCCGTTTGGTATGAAAGAAAAGAAAAGTTGATGGAAAGAAAAATAAGAAGTGATAGAAAATAAAAAAGAAAGAAAAAAAATAGTTTTCTTTTAGGGTCAGTTAGGTAAATAGCCATTTTGAACTGTGTGTTTTCAAAAAATAGCCACAGTTTTAAAAAATTTAAAAAATAGCCATAACACAATATAAAAAATTTCTGACAATAACAAATATTACACATAAAAATTATTGTAAGAAATTTTTGACACTTGTCAGAAATTTCTGAAAGGTCTAGTTTTTAAATTTTTTGAAACTGTGGCTATTTTTTAAAATTATTTTGTAAACAGTGGCTATTTTCTTAAAATTCTCTTTCCTTTATAGTGTTTGGTATATTAGGAATGAAAGAACATATTTGATTAAACAATTACCATTTTATCTATGTATTTTATTATTAATATTTAAAAACGTAGATAACATGGTAATTTTATCCATTAATGAGTTGAAAATAATTTTCCATCCAATATTGGAATAATAAACAAAAGTGGGCCCCCCCATGCATTTTTTTTCCCTCCTATTTTCCTCCTTTTTCTTTTCCTTTATACCAAACAAGAGCATTTATTGATTTCTATCCAAATTTATCTCCCTTCATTTCTTTCCTTCCATTTTTCACCTTACCAAACAAGCTCTAAAAGATAAAATATATTATAAAATCAATTATAACTTTATTAAATTTTATCATGATTGATGAACTATGATGATTTTCATTGTGTAGTTAAGAAAATAGTTAATTTCTTAATAAATTGAAATGTTGGTTATTTTCTTAAAACATCATTTAGAATATAGCTATTTACTCAATTATTTTTAAAATATTACAATAATAATTGAATTAATGCATATTGCGAATTTTGTATATGACAATTTGTTAGGGACGATGTTGAATGATTCGAGTGTTAGCTAGGAGAAGAGTCAGATTTATAACAGTCGTGGGCATGGCCACTGTCCAGCAAGCATTTGATTTTTTGTCTGACCATGTAAATAAATATATACACAGATGCGAAAGAAAATATCTTTAGCTTTACACAAAATAATCAAAACAAACGAAAAGAAAAACTAAAACTTAAAACATAGATTAGTCCAAAAGGAGCAAAACTGTGTGAAGGTCGACTACCATTTAACGTTAATTCTAAATTACTTACGTGGCGCAATCTCATTTGTGGAACAGCAAATGGAACAAGAAACTTGGGACAGCAGATCTCAGTTCGAGGATGAGAGGGTATTTTGGCGGGAAATTTAGTGAACAGAAGAAAGACTCTAGCACTGTTTCTTTTGTTCTTTTTTTTACCCTATAAAATTGTACTACTGTTGCATGAATTAATTGAGGTTGATGTAATCGCATCGATTGCTGTGCTTAAACGACAACCCGTTTTATTTTTCACTTTTTATGTTTTTTAGTTCTCTTTGTAGTTCGTAGTTAGTTCACTTTATGTTTGGACAAACTATTTTGTCTATCCCATCACATTTCTTAGGATTGTCAAAATAGTTTGAAAATAATTTGAAAAATGGTTAGAAAAATGAATAGAATGGTTTGACTTTACAAATTTCGATGTGGTATAAATGGTTGAGATTTAAAGATATTGTATAAAGATTTAAAAAGTTGAAAAAAATGAAATGAAATTGAATGATTTGTATGATTAAAAAGTTGAATGATTTTGAATAATATGGAATGGAATGAGATGATTTGGGAGGGGTTGCCAAACATGGGGTCAATTTCAATAGTTCAGACTAAAAAAATTTATTTTTGGCTAAATAACTTATAGTTAACTTTAGTTTTAAGGAATTCACAAGAGTTTATTATAATTGAGTTATTAGTCATTTTTCTTTTTTGTTATTTTTTAGATATTATGAATTGACTTTTTTATCATTTGTAACAAATGTTACATATTGTAATATATTTGTTACAACGTGAAACAAATTTTGTTACACATGTAATATATATATGTTAGAATTAATAACAAATTTTGATACATATAATATTGATTTTGTTACAATAGTAATAACTTTTGATGCATCTAACAGATAAATTTTGTTACAATAGGTAACAACTTTTGATACATCTAACACCTTTCTCGACCACCTGAGCCACCACTCACACTTCCCTTCTCGTTGCCACAACTGCTCAATCTTGAGCTGTACCTTGACACCGACCTCCCTTTTCCTTTGCGACGCGCTATCCCAGCCCCTCTGTCTCTGCCTTAGTCTCCGAAGCCAAAGAACTCGTCGAGCCTGATCACTAGGAACCCCGAGCCTCTGATTATGTTGAGGAACCTCCCTCTCAAAGGCACGACCTTGTCGAAGTTGTTGGTCATTGAGGTCGCAATTTATTGCGAGAAATGGCTCAGGCCGCGACCGTCGGTGAGCCAAGCTCCGAGTTGAGGAGGCTGAGTCGTCCGCCGACGAAGCTCTAATCAGCGTTCACTTGGTGGGGGACTTGAACGCCGAGGTCGCCATTTTCGAAGAAAAATTAGTGAAAACGGTGCCGATCCACTCCTGTAACCCAGGTCTGATTCACCACTGATCATTCTTGATCAACAACCAAGAAACCATAACAGAGCGAGTGGTTTCCTGAGCTTTGCTTCAAGGACAAAGTTGGAATGATAGGGTGTTTTGAACGGGATTTGTGGTTAATGACTGAATTTTTGGATTCTTGGGCCATTAATTTACTAAAACCATAAGCATTTAAATGGCCATTTAGCAAAGGAGTCTAAAAAAAATATAGTTCGGACTTAAATTGGAAATCGAAAAATATACGTGTCTATTTGATATTTAGCTATTTCTAATTTATGTTTTAAGGAAATAGCTAACGTTTCAAAAAATTTAAAAATTAACTAGTAGCCCTTTAAAAAACTAAAGGCATAAAGGTAACACCACACCATCATGTTGAAAAAATAACTTTTTTCCTTAATTAATGAAAACATTGATTGTTTTCTTAAAACATCATTTAAAAAATAGTTTTTTAGGCATTTAACCAAACTTTTGAGTAATTTTTTAGGACTTAGCCCTAAAATATAGAAATTAAGGATTTAGTCATAAAATGTCGAAATTAAGGATTTATGTTACATGTAACATATATATGTATAAAAGTATGACATTACATGTAATATTACATGTGTTATATTTTATGTTACATATAACGTTACATTTAATGTTACACTTTATGTTACATGTAACATAAAATGTTACATGTTATGGCTAAATCATTAATTTCGTAAAACTATGGCTAAATCGTTCAAACTTTACCTTTAAAATGGCTAATTGCTTATTTAGATTTAAAAACTGACAAGAAATGATGTGCGTTTTCTAAAAATCCAAAAACCAAATCCTTCTATTTTTTGAAGTATCGTATTTATCCTATGAGTTTAAAAATTGTGTTGAAAACTACTCTGATGAGAATTGTCACTATTTTAACAATTTAAATTAGAGTTTTTTAGGCATTTACCCAATTTTTTGGGTAATTTTTTAGGATTTAGTCCTAAAATGTCGAATTTAAGGATTTAGCCATATATGTGTAAAAGTGAAACATTATATGTAATGTTACATATGTTACATGTAACGTTACATCTAATATTACACTTTTTATACGTATATATGTTACATGTAACATAAATCCTTAATTTTGTAAAACTATAGCTAAATCATTCAAATTTTACCTTTAAAATGACTAATTTCTTAACTGACCATTTAAATTATGAAGCGTAAAAACACGACAGAAAAGACTAAATTCTCTAACCAAACACTTGCTTTTAAGTCGAATAATAATTAAATTTTGAGCAGCCATTACTTTTAAATATCTAGTTACAATGACTAATATCACGTATTACTTTTAAATATCTAAATCATTCAAATTTTACCTTTAAAATGACTAATTGCTTAACTGAAATTATGAAGTATAAAAACATGACTGAAAAGACTAAATTCTCTAACCAAACACTTGCTTTTAAGTAGAATAATAATTAAATTTTGAGCAGCCATTACTTTTAAATATCTAGTTACAAATGAGCTTAATGTATAATTTATTACTCAAAGAAACACGTGAAGTAAAATTTTAACAAATATTAGTTGGCATAAAAGGATTGTATGGCACTTGGCAGAGCTTCCTTTGACTTTTGCTGTTAATTATAGTAAAAGCTTGTTTAATAATTATTTGACACTATAAAAAGCTTTGATAATAAAAAATAATAATTACATTTAACAAAAATATTGATATTATGTTTATAATAATTTTTTAAAACTCAAATTTAACCCCCCGTTTACCCCACTCATTCTAACCATTCCATTCCATTTTTTCACTTTTTTCAATCCTCCAAACTATTTCATTCCATTCTAATTTTTTCAACTATTTTTTTCAACTTTCCAAATCCCTATACAATATCTTTAAATCTCAAACATTTATACCATCTCGAAATTTATAAAGTCAAACCATTTTCTAAACTATTTTTCAAACTATTTTCCTAACCATTTTTAAACCATTTGGAATGGTAAAAAATGACTAGAATGATTTTCTCAAACACAAGCTAAGTTTTAAAGATTTTTCAAAAGAGCTATTTAGATGAGCCATATTTTCTAACTTTGATAGAAAGTTCAAGACCGAAATTCAAACCTGAAATAATAACCAAACATTTTCTGAGCTAAGGAAGCCAAATATAATATCTTTTTCGCACTCTTAATTTTAGTATTGAAATGTGTTCTTTTTTATTATTAAAATATTTTATTGGATCCTACAAAAATAATTAATGTGAATGGAGACCAAAGAGTGAGTAGGAGAGTCTTTTTTTTTTTTTTCCATGACCAAGAAAAAAATTTGTCCTTGCCTTATATTTCCCACAATTCAAAAACTCAGAACAATAGAACCAAAAAAAAAAAATTATGTTGGCCTTTCTCAGTTAATTCTTTCTTTGTACAGGTCTAATGTCTTTTCTCTTCTTTTTCATCTTTGGTTTGTTTGGTTGATTTCTCACAGTCCTCCTAATCAGGTCCTACTGGGATAGCTTCAATGGGATTCACACTGATATGGAAATCTGTTACGAAATTAATGGCAAATAAACGAAAAATAGAAACACGAAGATAGAGAACACACAGATTTAAGTGGAAACCCAAGACGGGAAAAAACCACTGGCAGAGGAGAAAAAATTCACTATCTGAAAGATCGGTATAAGTTACAGAGTATTTCGAAATTTAGAGAAATATAGAAAAAACCCTAAATTCAACAGGTCCATACATAGAATTCGGGTCACAAAACCCTCCGCTTCCACAACAGACCCCCATTTTTTCTCAATTTTTCATTTATGTCGCACCGCGGGGCTTCAGGTCGGTCCAAACATAGAATTCGGGTCACAAAACTCCAACAAAATCAATGCATTGCTTTTTGCTCGTTATAATGGTTAGAGACTATGTATTATATTTTATATACCAAGATTTGGTAAGCATGTGATTTGGGTATATATGGTTTAGTTTCATTCCAAACTTGTGTAAGTTCCGACAAAAATTATTGAATGGGAATTTAAGAGTAATATAAAAATTTTAAAGTGGATATAGTAGTTGTTTTCCATGGAATTTTAGGAACGTTCACATGCTCACTCGTTTGTACCTGCCAGAGGGAAATCACATTAATATAACTTATTTGAGAAAAAAAAAATTTGGTAGGATACAAAAGCATTTTTCGTGATGATACTCTCGTTGGTGATATGGATTTTAGGGCTTGTTCAGTAATACTATACTGCAGGGAAAAAAAAAATTGTCGTTAGCTGTGTTATGAAAATAATTTTTTGTGATATTAAAAAGATTTTTTAAGAAATAATTTAAAAATAATTTTCATAAGTTAATCTATTGACAATGATCATATTAGTACTTTTGTGATGGTTTTTTTTTCTTTTGAAAAACAATTATGAGTAGTCAGATTCACATTTTTTAGTAGATCACATATCATAAAAAAGTAAATCTGATAATCCATAATTGTTTTCCAAAAGAATTCCCCAATAATATAATCTAAAAGTAAAGTATGGACTTATTCAAAGAGGGATTCTTAGGTAGGTTTTTTATTTTTATTTTTATTTTTATGGTTACGAACAATTCTGCATCGTTAGATTTACATATTCAATAGGCCATACATCTTAAAAAAGAAAATTTGACGATCAATAATTGTTTTCCACCACAAAAATAAATCCATTAGAGAAACATTGCTTATTCAAACTACTTTTGCATACGTGATAAGTTTTTTAAAACCTAAAGTAAAAAATTATTTTACCGAATTGTATTTTTTTTTTTCCATAATCTAAAATAATATAGAAATATTAGACTATTTTATAAATGTTTTTGACCCGAAATAGGAGACGTTTACTTACGATAATCTGTCATTGATTTGAAGGATACAAAGTTTTTTTTATTCGATCTTTGGAAGTGTCCTTAAATAACTTTTTGACCTATAAGATTAACTAATTTTAATCCCTTCACTCATGTGTTTAATTACATACAAAAAAATGGAACAAAAATTAATACTTGCAAATCACATTGTAATTTGGTAAATTAATAATCTTAAATCTACATAATTATCGAGAAGCTATAATTGACAACTTTATTAGATCATGGACACTGCAAGGACATTAAAATATGTTTGGTAAGAGGAAAAGTAGAAGGAAGTGGATGAAGGGAATAAAAAGGGAGGAGATAAAAAAGGAAGCAAAACTCTCTGGAATATTTGGTAGAAAACTCTTCCAAACCCATTCAATTATAAAATTATAATTTTATTTACAATTTTAAATTAAAAAAATAAAATAAAATGATAAGATGATAATTGTCTAATTAAAAATTATTATTATTTATTTCTCTTATATTTTTTTTTCATTCACTTTTCTTTCCTCCCTACCAAATATTGCCTAAATTAGTTTGACAAGAACTCAGACTCAAACCTTAAACAATAATATATTATTGAGTAAATAACTATTTTTAATGATATTTAAGAAAATAATTAATATTTTTGTTAATTAAGAGAATAGGCAATTTTTAACTATATAATACTTACATGATTCTATTATTTTATCTTTATGCCCTTATTTGTTATGAACTAATAACTAACTTCTTAATTTTTAAAAATGCTGGTAATTTCTTTGAATCATATACTAAAAAATTGTCAAATAACAAATAAGCCAAAACAATGATCTTTTAGGTAAATAACTATTTTAGAGAGTGTTTTTAAAAAATAATCACAATTTTAAAAAATTTTAAAAATAATAATTTTTTTAAATACGAAATTTTTATCATAGAAAATTATGCATAAAATTTACTATAATAAATATCTTACAAAAATAATAAAATTTATAAATAATTATTTTCTTAAAATTCTCTTTTCATCAAAATAAGTCCATATCACAATTTATAGTAGCATAAAAAAAAGGGTCAATTAGGTAAATAATCATTTTAGATTATGTGTTTTTAAAAAATAGCCACAGTTTCAAATATTTTAAAAACTAACCATAATATATATAAGAAATTTCTGACAATAATAAAATTAGGGAAGATTTGGGTTTTAGCCATTTTTAAGCTCATGTTTCAAAAATTTAGCCATAGTTTCACGAATTTAAGGAATTAGCCATTTTCGTTGTGTAACAATTTTCGTTACACGTGTAACAATTTTCGTTACTCGTGTAACAAAAATTATTACTGGGCGTAACAAAATTTGTTACATGAGTAACAAAATTTATTACACGTGTAACAAAAACTGTTATATAACGAAAATGACTAATTCTTTAAATTCGTGAAACTATGACTAATTCTTAAAAAAATTACCAAAAATTTGGCTAAATCCTTAAAAATCTCATAAAATTATACATAAAATTACTGTCAAAATTTTTTGACACGTGTCAAAATATTTTAAAAGGATTAATTTTTAAATTTTTTAAAAATGTGACTATTTCTTAAAGTCATTTTGTAAACCATGGATATTTTTTTAACATTTTCAAAAAAAAAAAAAAGCATATCACAATTCACAAGAATATGCTTGAAGAACAATAATATGTAATATGTAAATTAATAAAAAAGAATAAAATATATTAATGGAAGTACTGTTCCCTAAAACCCCAACCCTTACACACACTCTCTCTCTCTCTCTCTCTCTCTCTCAGTCTCTACGACTCTACCATCACCTTCACAAATCTCTCTCTCTCTCCTTCGCAGACGCAGATCAATAGAGAGAGAAAAAGTCAGTCTTACGAAATTTGGTCTCTCTCTCTCTCTCTCTCTAAACACTTTCACTTCTCCCATTTCTTTCTCTCTCCTATCCGACTTCTCTCTCTAGCCTCGCTCTCTCAGTCCACCGTATATGAAACCTTAAAACGAACAGAGAACTGAGAAGAGAAGATATATACAACGCAATATATCTCCGAGAATGGGAAAGTACTTGAAGAAATCCAAAATCACTGGCGACGTTGCGGTCATGGAGGTCTCTCTCTCTCCTCAGTGCTCTCTCGGCGTTCGCACCAGGGCCAGAACCCTCGCTCTTCAGCGGCAGCAACAGCAAGAGAGCCACAAAGCGCCGCTATTGGTGGACAAGTCGTCGTTCTCATACCTCGAGCTCCGAAGCCGCCGCCTCGAGAAGCCGCCATTGCTCGCCGACGCCCACCGGAGCTCGCCGCCGGCCGGCGAGTTCTGCGGAGGAAACCGTAGCCCTAAAATTCCGTGGTCCAATTCGAGGATTAGGGTTCGGTCGATGGAGTCGGTCGACTCGGTGGCTTACGAGGCCGTGGCTCTGGAGGACGGAAACGGCGTCGCTTTGGAGGCTTCGTTTGGAGAGAACAATTTGGAGTTCGAAGGCAGAGATAGGTATATATCTATAGTTTCTTTTTTTTTTCATTTCCATTTTTTTTCTCTCCTTTGTTACTGGTTTTTGATTAAGAGTCTCTGTTTGTGTGTCTTGCCTTTTGCTTTTGGGAATTCTTGGTGTCTTTTCCATTAACGAATATTCAGAGCTTAGTTTGACAATTTAGTTCTTGGCCTTTTGGGTTCGTTTTATATGGTACTTTCTTGTTAAAGAGGGATTGGGTTTTCTCTTTACTTTCTGAGTTCAGTTCAAAAGTGAATGAGTAAATAGTAATAGAAAAGAATATGATATTCCACAATAATAATAATAATAATAATAATAATAATAATAAAGAAGTTATTAGTTTCTTGTTTCTTAAGCAGGTAAGCTTTTGTTTTCACTTTTTAGGAGGATTTTCTTCTTTTATTAATGCAACCACAAAAAATAAAATTAAAAAATATTAAAAGATTCAGACTTTTAGTAAAGGAAAAATTCTAAAGATTAGACATTTCAATGTTTGTTCATTAGAAAGTTAATAACTTGATTTGCCGTATAGGAGCTGCAACGAAGTATTTTGGCAAGGTCATAGACATGCGTCTGTATTGTTCTTTCTTATTTTCATGCATGTCTTTTATTTATATATATATTTTTTTCTATTTGGCCATTATTCATTAATTACTTTTGTAGTCTTCTGACTGTTCACTCTGTTGCTCTTTATTGAATTGTTTGAACTTTAACCACTTTTTGGTTTTGGAACTTCGTTATGACTAGAATGTGAGACGTGAAGATACAGTGCCATCTGATTCATGTATTTCTGAGTGTTTTCTGGTTAAAGATGTTGTCTTTAATACCTTTTCCCTAACTCTTTGTTTGAGGTCGTATGTCTGTTTTGTGATTTGGCTCTGAGTTTTCACTTTCATATGATGTGTTGAAATTTCCCGTTAATGCCACATCGTTTCCAACGGACTATTGTGTATAGGTCCGCTTCCATAGAAGGGTAGTGACGTTTGTGACGCGTGACGCGTGACTCGTGAGACGGTCCTTTAATGAATAAATCACTTTTTGGTTTCTAACTTTCTTTCACATGGGTAAACTCTCATCAGAGCAATTAATGGGTCCATTTGTATTTTTCTCACCTATAAGAAAACAGGTTCGCTACATTGCTGTGTTTTTTTCGGTCTTCACTCTTCAGTCTTCAGTCTTCACTAACCAGTACATTTATACTTGTATTGTCTTTACACATGGATATATGTACTTATATCGTAGGCCGTAAGTAGTATTATTGTTTAAATACTGCTTCCTTGGGAGAGAATGCTCGAATTATTTTTGTTCCTATATTGATTGTTGCATTAAGTGCACATTTGGGTACAGTGAGAACAAGTGAAAGAAAATTAAGTAATAATTCTAGCAATAAATCCACGATAAGCTTCAAATACAGGAGTTTATATTGTCCCTTCACTTCGCAAAGTATCTTCACCACAATCATCGTTGATCCAATGATGGTAAAGTGAATAATTTGAGATTCGGTAGCAGTAATTTTTTTGCCCTATTTGTGATAGCCGTGACATATCATATTCATGGGGCCTAATAGCAACAGGTGAATCTATGTGGGATATATCTTCTTCCAGTAGGTGACAAAGAGTGGCAGATCTCATGCCTCTACTTTTGGTGCTGATCCAATTTAATGCCTCTATCTTTGTGTATGGGGATTAACTCATTTAGTACTAAGGAGTAAGGACATTGGAAGGAAAAATAAAGAAATTGTTCTTTTATTGTAGTTAAGATTTGTACAATAGTGTGTATTTATCATTCTATGAAAGTGCTTGTATATAACATGCATAAGTGAACTGTTATTAATCTCGTGGTAATTTTTTCTCTCTTTTTGAAGGAGCACCAGAGAAAGCACACCTTGTAGCTTGATAAGGGAGCCAGACAACTTAACGGCCCCGGGTTCAACCACAAGGCAGGCAAGTTATACCACAAAGAACACAAGAGTTGGGAATGACGTGCGAAGAAATATCCCAACGGCACATGAAATGGACGAGTTCTTTGCCATTGCGGAGCAGCAGCAACAGAGAATATTCATCGAGAAGTATGCTATACGTCTATGCAGTATTGCAAAAAAAAAAAAAAAAAAAAATCCAACTTGACTGGCATTTATACGGACCACCATATCGCTGCACTAATAAACTGATCAAAATCTTTCATTTTTGCAGGTATAATTTTGACATTGTGAGTGATTCGCCTCTTCCCGGGAGGTACGAATGGGTCCAAGCAATGCCCTGATCAGGGAACACCTAATTTAAAATTCAAGACCCTTCAATAATTGATTTGTCTGAGCATTTTTAAGGAATTGAAGAGGATTTTGCCCGATGCTGTAGTATTAGATCTCCATTTCGAATCCATGTAACAATAACTGATTCTTAGGGGAGTTAGATTAATGATTAGTGGCTCAACGTGAAAATTCAGAATTCAATGCTCAAGAGGAAGGGGCTAAAGTTAGGTCTGGGAAACGAAGTTGTTGTAGGTTTCTAGGCTTTGAGGTCTGTCATTCACAAATTTTATGAGGTATATCTACTTGCTAGATTTTCATTATAAACCGTTGTCTATATTTAGTTAGGCAGGGATGACTCAGCTCTTCAGAAATAAATGTAACTGATTTCCTTTCTTATATCTCTGTCTTTTCTTCATTTTTTTAATGTGTACCCTGCATCTTTTTCCCAACCTAAGCAAATCAAGGGGTGTGCACGGGTTGGGTTGGACGGGTTGGAGCTTCTAACCCAACCCAACCCGAACACATCGGGTTGGAAAAAAATGAACCCAATCCAACCCTACATTGTAACTAACCCAACCCAACCTAATCCGATCATGATCGGGTTGGGTTGGGTTAATCGGGTTAGATATTTTTTAAAACAATTTTGATGATATTTTTTCTAATTAATTCAAGTCAAAATTTTTATTTTAATTGAAACTTTTATAAAAATAAATATAAGAGTTAATATCATAACACAAAAACTTGGACTACACGGTTTAACTTTGACATTTGAAGAATAAGTTAGTGGGTTAAAACATTTTCAACTCAAAAAATTTACATATATTTTTTTATATAATTTAAGGATCGGGTTGGGTTGGATCAACCCGATCTTTAGAAATCACAACCCGTAACCCGACCCTAAGATGTCGGGTTGAGTTGGGTTGGTCAAAATTTCACACGGGTTGGATTGGGTTAGGGTTATTCGGGTTGGGTTCGGATTGGGTTAGGCGGGTTGTTCGGGTTGGCGGGTTATTTGCACACCCCTAGCAAATGTAACATAATAACATGATCATAAAACCTAAGCAAATGTAACATAATAACATGATCATCTTCTTCTTCAGTCTTGATGTTGATGTTATATTGTTCGAATCTAACGTAATTGATTCTTGTCTACTCTATCATGCAAATATATAAAGCCACTGTTGATTTTGCTCACGTTAAGTACGAGGATGGTTGAGTTTAGGCTATTTACTTTGCTGGGTATTTTTGTAATTATCATCATTATTCTTATTTTTTTCATTTTCCTTCAGACTATATAGTATATAGTGTACAGTGATGAAATAGGAACCGGCAAGTGGCAAGGGCAAGTTGCCCTTACGTACAGCAAGCATTGTGTTAGAAGAAGCTTAAGCAGGTCAGGGGTTTTTGTTTGTTTGTGGTGCGTCGTACTTCTGAGCTCTCTCTGGCTCTCTGACATATGTCCTTTGGTGTGTGTGACTGTGTTGATTGTTATTTGTTCGTTTCTTGAAAAATTACCCTTTTTCCCTCGCTTTTCTGAACGGCACTTGTGGTGGTAAAAGCTGTTACAGTTTTTGCAAGCTGAGCCATTTATTTTTCAATGAGATGTGGATGAACACAAAGACCATTGTGATTGTGTTTCTGCTAGATTGTTATTAAAGCTACTTGGGTTATTCACATGGGACACTGTACGGTCCTGTTCCTCTGTTACCTTGCATTACATGTTTGGGATATAAATAATTTTCAACTTTAGATTTGACGATGTCCTCTCTTCTCTTCTATCCCTTTCCTTTCGCAGATTTTTCTTTGGGGGGTCACAGTTTGCTTGTTTTATGGCTGATGTGGTGAGTCTAGTTATATGCCATTAACTGCGAAACTGGTTTTGGATTAATTAATACCTGATAAATTTTGGACCAGTTTCAGCGGAATTAGAAGCTTGAAAATCTTGATCACTTCACAGACTATCCAAAAACTCTTTTCTTTTTTTTTTTTCTTTTTTTTTTCCTTCTGTATTATGTTATTCTCGTTGGACATACACGTAACACATAGTAACTAATAAAAGTGAGAAGTTCAACCCCATATGGTATGCGATCTTTGCATGTAACATGAAAAACATGATTTGTTACATTACAGTTAACTGATATACTCTAAACCCAAAACTCAAAACCTCCGACTCTGCTTCACAAGTGGACAACAAAAATTTCAATCAGTGATAGCGATGTGTTTCCCATCCCAAAATGTGATAAAACGCATTAAATGCAAGTCTTCCAAAACATGGGCCATATTTTTGCAGTCGGTAAAACACATGCAATAGATTGAAAGTTTTTTATTATTTTTAATGTTTTTGGAAAAGACCTGATGTTTGTATTACACTTTATATTGGAAAAAACGGGGGAAGCACGAACCTAAAGATATGGGTGTTGGTTGTCGGTGAGTCGGTGAGCGTGTATAGAGTGGGACGTTAAAATCAACTCGGAAACAACTAGCTTTGGCACATTTTGAAGCCAGGACAGGAACAATTATAGGATTTGATATGACCAATCACCATAACATATCTTAGCCTTTGGCATTGTCGGTCTGAACTAAGAATTACACACCTCTACATCGGGGTAAAAACACAATTAAAGTCGAGAAATAGTTCTTATGTGAGTCCACGGAGCAAGCTGTCCATTCTCTGTTATCAGACAAAAATAGAGTCCAATGTCTATATGTAGACAAAAAAAAAAAGAGAAAAAAAAAGGAAGCAATTAAAACAATTTGACGCCCCAACAAATTACCAGTCTAAGATTCTCTCTCACAGAAGACAACAAATGGGTAATCCATGACCTGTTTGCAAGGATAAGCATTGAAATGTCATAGCTAATTATGTAGCCAAATCACATGGATAAGGGATTTCAACAACTCATGGTAGTGTCTTTCAGGTTTGATATAATCACAATTCAAAAGAGTAAATCAAGTAATCACAGCAAGAAATCTTCACATTTTATGTATCAAAATAGAATATGGTCTCCTCTAATTCCACCTAGTCAACGATGTCATTAGAGAAAATACAATAATTCTTCATCAGCACAAATGAGTTAGACGGGATCAAATCCTACAATCATAAAACTCGCCACAATCTGGCAATTGAGATAGGAGGCGTGATGATACTAGTGATTTTCTTTCTTTCTTTCTTTTTCCAACAAACAATAAGAAAAAGCCACAATTTGCTCACACCTAGCGCTTGAAAAGAAATGCATGTACAATTGCGGTGATTCTATGGAGTTGGAGGCGGTAAATTTGCTGAGTTCTTTGTCTCTGCCATTTCAACTTCACATTCACTCTTATTTGCTGATTCCACATTTTCCAATGCCATCTCTTTGATCTTCGCTACTCTTATGGCTTGAAGCTCATACCTAATGACAAAAATAAAAATTAAAAAAGCAAGACATTAAATTTACCAATGATTTGAGAACTAAACCATGGCTTCTTCTAATCACTTAAGCAGAGTACAAGGTCACTTGTGCTCGCTTCATTCAGAAATAAGGCATTTTAACTTTTAAGAGGTTTTTGGATTGCAATCCGGAAAAAAAAAAAAAGGTTTAAATCATCTTATTATAGTAATTACACTAATAAGAAGTTAAATTTAAATTATATCAAACTTAAATTATAATATTACAGTAAATGTATTCGAATTTCTATCGGACCTAAATTCTGTTGGCTTACGATACTAGACTAGACTGGTCATAAGGCCAATTTGATAAGCTGGTGCTTTTTTAAGCCTAGCAGAAAGTAATCTAAAGCTACGGTCTATTCAGATTCTAGCTAAGGCTAGTTTGATATTATTGTAGTGTAGTGTCTGCAATAATTGTTTTCAGATGTGCTGGAAAAGAATCATTCAGTTGCGACAAAGCTTAGATTTTGAAATGAAAATTGACACTGACAACAAAAAATAAGAAGGAAGATGCTGATTCTCAGTTACATTTGAAAAGCTTTTTTCTTAATCATTGGGTTTGGACCAATTTTTACGCACTACAATATATGCACTACATCCTAAAAAACTTTCCTACATTAACAAATACAAATTAATAGTTTTAACACTAGCAATATGGCCTCAAAGCATTCGATCTTACAAGCCCAAGGTACTTCTCAAAAGAGTAAAATTACGAAAATTAACCAACAAAATTTGGCATTAATTGCAAATTACTGAAAAACCAGGCTAACAACAGATTTTACCACATCAGAATGCAGATTGATAAACCAGTGTTTTAATGGTAAGCAAATAGTAATTTAACCATGATCTAGAGAGATTCTAAACCTAGTACTAGTTAATCATGAATTCATGATATAGAGCACAAAGAGGTACACATATTGTTTGGCAAAACGTTACGCAAATTCAGCATTTTGGGATGTTTGACAATCACCAAAAAATGTGTCTTCTCTAGCAGGGCAATCAAGTTCAAGCCTTAGTGAGCAAAGAAAAACTTGCGCTAAAACTAGTAAAACTTACTCAGCCACATAATTCTTGACAAGGGAAAAATACACTCTCCAAAACTGATGTTCCTTCAAGTAACCTGGGCATAGCTTGTATCTGAGCTGAGAAAGCTCCTGAGAGATCCCAAAAAAAAAAAATAAAAATCAAAAATTGATTTAATATATATTTATTGTAAAGAAATATACAATTATATATGACACAAACCTTCACTTTTGATAGAACAAGCATAGCGTGTCGTTCTTGCCATTCGGAGAGATCGTACCGTACATTCCCCGAGATCGTCGTCGAGTTATCACTGCAATTTGTTTCTCGACCATCTACAACACAAACCCTAATCCCCAATCAGATCGCCATTCCTCTTGATCAGGCAATTCGAAGAAAATCCGAGCGCGAAAGGACAGAAAATAGAGACGAAAAACACGCTACTTTCTCGGCAGCCAAACAAGTGCGTACCTGAGAGCGGGAAATTCTTGAAGGTCTCGAAAGTGAAGGACTTGACGAGAGCGATGAGTGGCTCGGTGACTCCGAGGGTTTGGTCGTCGTTGGTCCGAGGTTGTTCGGAGAGATTGGGGTTTTTGGCCTTTGGAGTGTTGGCGTTGTTGCTTCTGAAGAGGTTGCGTCGAAACCAATTAGAAACGTCCATGGCTGAGTGGCGAAGAAATTGCAGCGCCAAGCGACCAACACGGCGACGGCTGATCTGCTGCGTTCGGGCCTATCGTAATGCCTTTGGGCCAACCCGTCGGCTAATGTTTTTGGGCCGTTGTGTTGTGTCAAGAAAGATTACGATATTAGACTACGGGTTTGTATATGGGCTTTTCTGGGCCGAATTGCTCATCAAACCCACATTTTCATTTGGAGGATTTTGAGGAGTACAAGCTTCTTCGGACAATGAAAATATATACCCCATGTGTATTAGTACTTTAAGTTTATACCTTATAATTTAAACTACAAAAATATAGAGTGAGAACAAAGGGGCACACCACTTTAGGGATAGATTATTAAGTGACATCAAGAAGAGATTTTTAAGGATTTAACCAAATTTTTTACTATTTTTTAGGATTTAGCTATAGTTTCATGAAATTAAGGATTTAGCCGTAACATACGTGTATTATATTTATATTACACGTGTAACATAAAATGTTACATGTAACATATCATATTATACGCATGTTACGGTTAAATTTTTAATTTCATGAAACTATTGCTAAATCATGCAAACTTTACCTTTAAAATGACTAATTTCTTAATTGGCCCCATCAAGAATGGCTTTGGTTTAAAATTCTCCATTTCCACATTTGGGGGATTTTGACACACTATCATTAGGGGGATTTTGAGGAATGGCAATGTGTGTGCACTTTTAATTTATACTCTAAAATTTACACTACAAACATAGAGCGAAAACAAATAAAACGCACCACTCGTGGCATAAATTATTAAGTGGCACTAAAAATAGTTTTATTTTGCAATTCCTCCATGAATATTAATAATTGAGAAATTCAACAAGGTCATTTTAAGTATCACTTTGTAATGTACGACTCAATTCTATATTTGTGGTATAAAATTAAGGGCATAAATTAAAAGTGTGTAACACAAAAGAGGCATGTTATTAATGTGCCAAAAGAGGAGTATTTCTCAAAATTCCTCAATAATAATCTATACTTATTTTTGTGTTGTATTTATAATTTCTACCCCAACTTTTATCCTGTAAACATAGAGTTAGAATCAATGAACCACATCATTAAGCGATACTTAGAATGTCCTTTTTTTTTTTTTCGTGCAATTCCTCCTTTCTCTCATTTATACGAAATTTCAAAAATGTCAGAACATGCCGGTTGTAGTCCATGCCACTTTTTAGCAATAGATTTGTCTAAATTATCTTTTTTGTTTTTTGTTTTTACAAAAAAAATAAAAAGGATAAAAGAGTAATTGATAATAAATAAAGTTAGGTGAATTACAAAAGTGCCATTGGTCAAATTTCCTCTTGTAGAGTAATTACAAAAAGTATTTTATGTGTTTTTTGAAAAAGAGTAATTTGATGATCAAATTTTCTCTTGTAGATTAAATACAAAGGTTTTTTTTATGTGTTTTCAAAGTATACCAAAAGTATATATTTTTTCTTATTGATAGTTGACTCAAAAAGTTTTCATTTTTTTTTTAATTACCAAAAAAAATCTATCTGGCATCAAAGTCTTTTTGGTATTTTAAACAGAAATGTATTTTTTTATTATATAAGATATAACTTTAATATGTTCTAAATAATACAAAGAACACAATTGTATCTCCACATACAAATAGTTTGAGCATGCAATTGAGCATAAACAGAGAGATATATTTAATATTGGGTTAATTGTTAAAAAAAAAAAGAAAATAAATTCTAAGTGTTATTTAATAATTATACCTCAAATAATGTGCTCTTTTAATTCTTAGTTTATCTATAATTTATAGTGTAAAAATAGGAGTAGATTATTATTGTATTGAAAAAGAGGTATTTCTTAAAACACCCTTTAAAATTAAAAAGATTTTGATGAATCTCGTTTTTTTTATATATTAATAATCATATTCGTTTATATTATACTTTTAATTTATATTTTTATTTTCATATTATAAATATAAAATAAAAAAATAATTAAAACATTAATTATTAAGTAGCGCTTAAAATATTTTTTATATTCTGCAATTCCGCGGCAAGAAAACAAGGCCATAATTCAGGGTTGGGTACATGTCAGACTTATTAAATGATAAGAGTGTGCGGTGATTTTGGGTGAAAGACGTAATCCCAAAGTTCCCAAAACCATATATCATAGGATGCTTTTTCTTATTTGTATTCATTATTATTATTATTATTGTGTATATGTCTCTTTCATTAATCACTTTGGCGTGCAATTGAGACTAATGATGGTACTGACCCTTTGCTTTGCTTTTACCACCACCATCACATTATTCACTTATTCCTCTTATTGGACCATATAATATCACTCATCCTTCTACTATTTGACCCAAACATCCATTTTGTTAATAATTCTGTCTAATATCTCTCAATCAAATACATACTTCTTGCAATTTGCAATAGTGCCCATCAAAGCTTCACTACAAAACAATATTGCTTCCTACGACACAATCATTTTTTTTTTCCAGGGTGAGAAAAATACAATAAAAATCTCGTGCTTTTAGAAAACTTATTAAATTCATCACTATATTTTCCATGATGATATCTAAAAAACAAAAATCATTTGTTAGCCTAAACGGGTCATAAATGCAAATTATGACTGAAGTTGGCAACTCTACTGCGTTGAAATATCTTTAAACAATGTAGTTTTTTAATACAATTTTTAATAAGAGTAATAAAATGGATTTATTGGTGACCGTCTTCAAAAATGATGTCAACTTTGTAAAATTTTACTCTCTACTCTATAAAAGTTCCACGCTAAGATATCTTTGTGATTTGTTGAAGAAAAGTTTTATGTTATTACGAAAAAATAGAGGGATAATTTTGATAATTCTGAAATATACATGATTTTTTTTATGGTTTTTTCTACAAGTAAATTACCTCTTTCTCTTTGTTAGGCTAATGCCATGGAACCCGGATCTGTTTTCAGTTGGTGTGCTCCAATAAGTGTTATGTTTTAAACCATATTGAAATATCTTGACGATTAATTAATGAAAATACAACAATTACTTAAATACCAAAAGAGAACAACAAAGTTTAATTTACTGTTTTGTTTATTTAATGTGATGATGTGAGAACAACAATTACTTTGTAATGGAGTATTGAATGGTCAGTATTTTTCAAAATCGTCCAAAGAAAGTTAGATGGTAATATTGATTGAATTGTTGTCACTAGGTTTGTGATTTTGTCAAAATCTCCAAATAGATGGATACAAAAAAAAATAATTAGTTCTTAACAATCAATATCGTTCACAAATAAACCATCATCATACAATTCATCCTCTATTATTAGCACTTCTCTCTATTCTATCCTGTTTTAATTTTGTGGTGCACACGGATGCTTAGAGAGAGAGAGAGAGAGAGAGAGAGAGAGAGAGAGATATTTTTGACAAACCAAAACGATTTGAAAGCTTTATTATAATTTGATTTTCAATATATCTTCGCTTATTGCATGAGCGTGTACACATTGAATGACAAGAGTCCGATCAAAGATCTTCTAAAAAATATATATTAAAAAAAGTCACCAAGATTCGCTGGATATTATTGAGGAAAATGTTCTATGTATAGCTGTGTGGTTGCTTTGAAGTGTACGATCTAATAGTCCAAATATTTCAGTGAAAAAAAAAAGAAAAAAAGATTTGTACTAAATGGCTCTCTTTAGTCTTTGGCCCCTCACTTTAATAATAGATGATGATTGAGACTACAAAATGGACTGTCCTGAAGATGTTAATAATACAATATTTGTCTAACAAATACACTATTATTTATATGGTAAGTATAATTTCTCTTTGTTTTTTTATCCTAATAAATAAATTGTTAATTGATAAGTATAACGTAATTTTTCAATATTCTATTGAAGTTATTATATTTATTCGATATTTCTTTTGAAAAATAAAGTGCCTAGATTCAGTCTTTTATTTTTAATTCGACCTCAAAGAAGAATTCAAATACAAAGATATGACCATTTTTTTTTTCCATTTCTTTTAATCACAAGAAAACAAAATGTTGATACTCGAAAATATTCCGAACTTTTTACAAAGGAACTCTTGCAAGACCAGAACTTATGGCACATTATTTTGGGGTCCAGCAAGCTAGTAGTCCTCAATGAATCTTTAATGTCCATGAGACCATGACCATTGCATATTTGCATGCACAAAAATGTATATATATATATATATGGTCTTTCTATAATATAATATTAAAAAAATATATAATAATAATATTAGAATATGTAGTAATAATTTTTTATATATTTTTATACTTATTAATGGAGCACTGATAAATATAAAATATTACATAATTAGTCATATATATATATTTTTTTTCTTATTTCTGACTTTTGACTTTATCTAAAGAATTTTTTGTTTCCTACAGAGACTTGACGGTGGAGTAGTACCCGGAGTGGAAGATGTCATAATATGCGTGTAATAATACGTGGTGGGACACTGGGACTATATGACCCCACTATTTTTTTTTAATGAAATATATGACCCCACTAATATATATATATATTGAGAATTAGAGATATATGACCCCACTAATTAATCACACTACTATGACCCCACTAGAGGGTGGTGTGTAATCATAAATCATAAAATTATCGAAATTGGACACATCTCTCTCTATCAGTTGTTTTGATTGTTCTATCCTCTTTTTGACCTTTTCTTCCTTTGCTTTCACACACGTGGAAAGGTTGGGAATTTGTAAAAGGAAAAAAAAAAGGGTTTTATTTCTTTTTCCACCTCCCTTAACACTCTTAACACTACGTTTGGCAAGGTGGAAAAGAAAAGGAGGGAAGTGGATGGAGGAAAATTTAGATGGAGAATAGGTAATGTATTTTTTTATGATTTGCATAAATACGTTATTAGAGGAGCTTTTAAAATATAGCTGAAGTTTCAGAAAATTAGAAAATTAATCCCATAATGTTGTTTCATTATAAAGACAGAAATATATATATGTTTTCACTTCAGCTCAATACGTCGAGAATTACTTACTTTCCCTTTTTTGCTGCAATCTCGCTTGAACCCAAAAAAAAAAAAAAATCGCTCTTGAACTCTACAAAACGAAAAAAATTAAAGGAATATGACTTAGATTTTTAATATTTCAAAACATAGCTATTTTTTTTAAAAACAATAAATATTTGGGTTGATTTTCTAGCACTAAAAATCTATGGTAGAATACACGCCATCATAAAAAAAAAAGTTAAATCATCATATTAACATTTCTAATGGGCCCAATAAATTTGTTTAATATTCTTTTCAAGAAACTAACAAGTTGATCGCAATTAACTTGAAAAGTATATTAAACAAATCATTTGTCAACAAACCAAAAGAAATTAATATGCAAAAAGAAAGCCTTCAACAATGTTGGTTGGTTATTGACTTTAATGGTGCTAGATAACAATGTTGGCAATCTCTTTATTTCCTTCTTTTTCTTTTTTCTTTTTTTTTTTTTTCCTTTTATTGCACAGAATCTTATTGAAGTCCAAATGTTGGAAATACAAAGAATCCTTGGATTTCTGTCTTTATTGCCATTAAACATTAAGAAAACAATAGCTATGAAAAAGTAGCCAGACAAATTATGCTATTCTATTTATATGTAAACCATGCATGCTTGAGAAATAAAAGCTGCTTTGGAACTTCTTAATTGTGCTTTAAAATGTTTCCTTTTCAAGGAGCCAAAAAACTATAAATTAAAAAACCACCGAATAGGTGCTCGTTGAAATCTAAAAACTTTTGGGGTGAATTATCAAATATGAGAAAGCAATGGTAAATACATGAAATTATAAGTTTTAAAGAGAAACAAAGACGAAAACTATTTTGCTTTACCGTTATACGGTGCAAAATGTAAAATACGTCAAACTATACAACTACTTTTGTTCCCGCTTTTTTGCTCTGTTCCTGATTGGAGTTTTGACTTTTCTTTCACTAAAACAAAATTGGGACACTCCTTTCTTTTCGCCACTTTTCTGGCTCATCTTTCGGATAAAGTTCTTTCCTTCAAAGAAAAGTATAATCCAAATCCACTGATTTTGGGTGGATATATATATTTATTCTAAGCAAAATACCATTAGATTGATGGACCACGACTGATTATGTTACATACTTTAATATCTTCGATATTTGCATATATAGAAAGCGATAATAGTTAGTTATTTATCAAATTTATAAAGTCCATAAAAGCTGTGATAGGAAACCCTTTATTTATGTTTTCTAATAAATTAACTATTCTTTTGATCCTTTCATCATTCATGTGACATATTTAGTCATGTAATTGTCTTTTTTTTTTTCATCTTATATAAAATAGTCCTTTTAGTAATACTAGTTTTAATTTTAAGATGAATTTGAGGATGTGTAAATAGAACCACCAAGTAACCTAAGGAAATATTAAAAAAAAAAGATAAAAAAGGAAAGAAGCATGACCCACCAAAGAGGGCCATGGCTTTGGCAAATTGCACTCTAAGGTTTGAACATGACACTCTGAAGACAAAGGCCAAAGAAATTCACTAACAGCAACATTTCTAACTTGGTCTTTGTCTCTCTTTCTCTCTCCTCCTATGACTCTCTCTCCTAGTTTCACTCTCTTAAGTTTAACTTGACCATCCTTGTATCTTCTTTCTCTACTTCATTATTTTTTTTTTGGTCCAATATTCCCTTCATCGATTTTTCTATACTAATCTTTTCTATATCGCCATGGATCGAACCGAAAAGCAACAGCAACTTTCTCTGTCTAGGAGCTCGCGTCACCGTTGCAGTGAATGGTTTGTTTCTTTTTTGCTTGTTGCTTGATTCTTGTAATTCTCTTCAACATTACGCTTCAATAGTGCTTTCTTTCTTCTTCAACTTTTTTTTTTCCCTCTTCCAAGGCTTTTTCATTCTGTGTTTGTCTACTTTCAAGTTGTTATTTTGTATTTTTTTTTTGGCTTCTAACTTCTTTCTTGAAAAAGAGAATTCATATTGGTGATTTACTTTACATTTTTGGCTGTTGTTTTTTAGGATATTCCGGGATGTTCCAAGCGATATTACTTTAGAAGTGAGTGGAATCACATTCTCATTACATAAGGTAAATCCTTGCTCTTTTTTTTTTTTTTTTTGGAACTAGTAGTATTCTAAAGGCTTCTCTTATGCTCTGTCTTTGTCTTGCCTATTCTTGTGCATTCTTACTGTGATATACACAATACACTTAATTAGCATTATCTTCTGCTTTTTGGAACAATAAACAATTAAATTTTGTGCCTTTAATTCTATACCTTGTTCCCTATATGCATATATCTAGTTTTTTCTTTTGATGGCCATGTGCATAAATTAACTGAACTCTGAACCTAATCCAGTACTGATTTTGATTTAAATTGAACAAATTTGAAAGTAACCACAAGTATAAAATTCTTTTCGTCTCTTAGGATAAGTCGCATTATAGGAATTAGGACTTAGCTGCTTTTCTTCATAAAAGTAATGCAAGACCTTTTCATAGCATGTCCTAATCCTTTAAATAAAAAAAATAAAAAATAAAAAATCTTCCATGAAGAGTCACATTCTAGGACACAGAATACATGTAGTTCAACCAAAAACAGAGAACAAAAGCAATGGAATCACAAATATTCAAGTGCAAAATCGTTTCTCGAAGATTTTGAAATATTTGTGAAGTTAGTGGTTTCCACGTGGCGTTTCACCGGGTGTTCTGGAAGATGTTTCATCCGGATTTTGTAAAATTTCATAGCATGTTCTGACTCTTGCTTCGAAAAACTTGAACATACGGATACTAAAGATCCTAATTTAATTTTGTTGAATGAAGTTCCCTCTCGTCTCGCGGAGCGGCCGAATCCGAAAGCTCGTGGCGGAGCACCGCGACACGGACGTCTCGAGGGTGGAGCTCCTCAACCTGCCGGGCGGCGCGGAGGCGTTCGAGCTGGCGGCCAAGTTCTGCTACGGCATCAACTTCGAGATCACCGCGGGCAACGTGGCGCAGCTCTGCTGCGTCTCGGACTACCTCGAGATGACCGAGGAGTACTCGAAGGACAACCTCGGCTCCCGCGCCGAGGAGTACCTCGACAGCGTCGTCTGCAAGAGCCTTGAGGTCTGCGTCGAGGTCCTCCAGCAGTGCGAGGGCCTCCTCCCGCTCGCCGACGAGCTGCGCATCGTCACGCGCTGCGTAGACGCCATCGCCTCCAAGGCCTGCGCCGAGCAGATCGCGTCGAGCTTCTCGCGCCTCGAGTACAGCAGCTCCGGGAGGCTCCACATGAACCGGCAGGCCAAGTGCGAGGGAGACTGGTGGATCGAAGACCTCTCGGTCCTCCGAATCGACCTCTACCAGCGCGTCATCACCGCCATGAAGTGCCGCGGCGTGAGGCCCGAGAGCCTCGGCGCGTCGCTCGTGAGCTACGCGCAGAGAGAGCTGGCGAAGAAGCCCAGCCTGTGGAACCCTCCGGGGCAGGCAAAACCCGACGCGGCGCCGGGCTCGAACGGGCACGAGAAACTCGTTGTCGAGGCGATAGTGAGCCTATTGCCCGTCGAGAAGCTCGCCGTGCCGATGAGCTTCCTCTTCGGGCTGCTCCGCAGCGCGGTGATGCTGGACTGCACCATCGCCTGCAGGCTCGACTTGGAGCGACGGATCGGCTCGCAGCTCGACATCGCGACGCTCGACGACCTGCTGATCCCGTCGTTCCGGCACGCGGGCGACACGCTGTTCGACGTCGACACGGTGCACAGGATCCTGGTGAACTTTTCGCAGCAGGACGACAGCGAGGAGGACCTCGAGGACGCGTCGGTCTTCGAGTCCGACAGCCCGCGGTCGCCGACGCAGACCGCGCTGTTCAAGGTGGCGAAACTGGTGGACAACTACCTCGCCGAGATCGCGCCGGACGCGAATCTCAAGCTGGCCAAGTTCACGGTGGTCGCGGACACTCTGCCGGCGCACGCGAGGACTATACACGATGGCTTGTATAGAGCCATTGACATATACCTCAAAGTAAGTACGTTTTTCTTTTTTATCTTTGTTTCTCTGAATTTGTCACTTAATTGGCGACTAATATTGAGGATTAGTATTCTTGATAGAGGTTTGAAGAACAGAGAATCTCTGCTGCTCTTATTTTTTTTTATTCAATTAATGATATGTGTGAAACCCAAAGTTTCATAAAATTTAATAAAATTTCTAAATACTTAAAAACATCGGATATTTATTTAAATGTATTATATATTTGAGTATTTTCATACTTATGTTCCAAGAGGTCATGCTTTTTACTCTGCGAACTTCGGAGTAATCCTAAACTTGTCAACAAGGTTTCTGTCCTATTTACCATTTTTTTTTTTAAATTTCAACAGGAATAAAGCTAAAATTAAAACAAGACTTGCGCGTTTAAATTGGACCCACAAATTCCCTATTTGGCCTTCTCATTTTTATATAATCTTCAAATTAATAGTAAGGTGAGAATTAATCACATCACTGCACATCTAACCAAAAAAATAATAATAATAAAGCTATAAGATTTTGTTCTTTACTTCTAAGATTAGAGACAAAAATCATTACACTTTCTAATTAGCTGTAACCAATCAAAAGACTAATCCAATTAAAGATGTTCTAAACAACAATCAACAGGCGCACCAAAACTTGACAGAGACAGACAGAAAGAAGCTCTGCAAGCTGATAGACTTCCAGAAGCTCACGCAAGAAGCCGGCGCGCACGCCGCGCAGAACGAGCGCCTCCCGCTGCAGTCCATCGTGCAAGTCCTCTACTTCGAGCAGATCCGCCTCCGCAACGCCCTCTGCAGCTCCTGCGGCGGCGACGACGCCCAGGACGGCATCATCGGCGCCGGGCCACGGCGCCGCCGCTGCGGCGGCCAAGCCCGCCGGGCACCGCGCACCAGTCGTGGCGCATCAGCAGCGGCGCGCTCAGCGCGGCCATGTCCCCGCGCGACAACTACGCGTCGCTGCGGCGCGAGAACCGCGAGCTCAAGCTCGAGCTGGCCCGCCTCCGGATGCGCCTCAACGACCTCGAGAGAGAGCACGTGTGCATGAAGAGGGACATGGAGAAGTCCGGCTCCAGGAAGTTCATGTCCTCTTTCTCCAAGAAGATCGGAAAGCTCGGGTTTTTCGGGCACAGCTCTTCGAGGGGCTCGAGCTCTCCGTCCAAGCATTCGTATAGGACTGACTCTAAGGTGATTGAGAGAACTTGTGCTTCCACAGATTAGAATGAACTACACATATAGTTTGGGCGCTAAATTAATTGCTTGGTCACATATTGTAAATTAGTTGTTGTGGTATTTGATGGTGTAGTGATTTATAGATATAGGGTATATCTTCTTGATAGAGAGTGATTTTGATATGCTTTGAGTGAGTACAGAAATGATATCGTTTAAATCTTTTTTTTTTTTTCCTTTTTTCCATGTAAGTTTTGTGAAATTTTTGACGTGAACGTGAAGAAAATTCTCGGTTACCTGAGCTGGTACCATTTACACAAAGTATGATTGATTGATGGAAAAAAGGGTAAAGGAGAAAAGGGGAAAGAATTGTCGTTTATCATCGTTTAGAAATCGAAACGGCAAGCCGTTTTATATAAATCGACAGGAAATCCTAAAGAGAAATTGACATGTCGTTAGGTAGACAGAAAAGTTACAAAACATAATGGGTCATTAGTTCATTAGAGATGTTGTTTGATCGAAACTTTCTGTCTAAATTTCCTGTGTCTCCTCTGTTTGGCCAATAAATTTTTGACACAAACGTTCGTTTTCTGTCAGTGAATTTGGATCAATGTAATAAAATAGGAGAGAGGAATTTGCCAATTTAGTATTCAGTGAATGAAACAGGTAGTGGAGACCTTCTGTATTTTTTGTTTGTCTCGTTTTTGTCCCCAATAAGATTTTGATACATATTTTGTTACATATGTAACAATATATATATTATAAAATATGATTAAATTAAGAGTTTTTTAGGCATTTAACTAAAATTTTGAGTAATTTTTTAGGATTTAGCCCTAAAATATCGAAATTAAGGATTTAGCCATAACACGTAATATTTTATGTTACATATAATATATGTACGTGTAAAAGTGTAACATTACGTGTAATATTACATATGTTACATTTTATATTACATGTAATGTTACATTTAATGTTATACTTTTTACACGTATATATGTAACATGTAACATAAAATGGTACATATTATGGCTAAATCTTTAATTTCGTAAAACTATAACTAAATCCTTCAAACTTTACATTTAAAATGATTAATTACTTAACTGGTCCTTAAATAAAAAATAATTAAAAAATATAAATATTTTTGTTTATGCCTCAAAATCCCACTGAGCAGACAAAAAATAGACAAACAAATGGAATACAAAATTTAGGTTCGAAATGGCGAGTGTTACTTTTAATGAGTAAATACGTGTCAAATTACTATTTGTTGGATAGGAAACAAGGCAGGTGGTTTTGGTCCTTGGACTTTTGGTTCAGCGTGTCATGGAAATTGGCATCATGCAATAAAATAGAATTGCAGGTCTTTTGCAATGAGCGACATGCTTGTATTTCTACTTATAATAACGTTAAATTTAATATTAAAAGAATTTATAGTAATGTTATTGAGTTTTCAATTTTCTATTCAAAATTGCCAGGCTAGTCTCGCTATGCAACATGTTTATATAGTGCACCAAAGGGTCGTTAATCCCATGGAGCAACTTTTGCCCAATATAGTTTACGAGGCAAACACTAATTGGGTGATACTGATACACATACTTTGATTTCTTAATAAGATTACTAAATTACAGATATAGACGATCAATTTGTTAAATCACAAATCGAATATCACATCTCATTATATTATTGTGAACATTACAAAATCGGAGCATTGGCTTCATGTGAGGACTGAGGAGACAAACGGAAAACGCCATGCAGATGTATAATTATTTATTTAAGCCAGTGCACATCAAAATAACAAACAAATATGAATTTTCTACGTTCACTATAGAACGATCTCTGTCTAGAAGGAGAAAAAAAAAACGAAAACTAGAGGGGAAAAAAAAACGTTAATGACATTTTTCTCTTTGACTTGTAGGTTATTAATTCTGACTTTAGTACAAATCAAATTTTGTAAAATCCTTAAATTGGTCCCCGATATCTATTAAATTGTTCAGAACTTTTTTATAAAATGTTTACGAATTACGACACCAAGTAATTTGTCTCTACCATTCACACTTGACCATTAATTATCAAATCTCTTGTTATTTTCTTTCAAATTAAACATTAGATTAGTTGCCAAAACATTACTTGAGTGACTAATGGTCTTGGGATAGCAGATTTATTGATCTCGTAAAATTTTCAACGTAAACAAATTGTTGAATTAAAAATTAATAAATGTATGCATCGAGGTTCAATTTAAGAACGTTCAAAACTCAGAAACTAAAATAAGATTTTACCTACAGCATACCGGAGAGAAAAAAAAAAATTAACGAAAAGAACTGTCCACGATACGAAGCCAAACAGGTTTCACCCATTCAATCTAATATTTCGATCGCCGCATGTTGATGTTCGCACTGCTTTCTGTCTCTTTGTCTCTGCCCGTCAATGGCACCGCGAAGCTCACTCTCAGTCCCAGCGATTTCCGATCGCTCTCCGGTTTCTTCAAACAAGATCTCAACACCATTTCCGCAAAGTTACCACCATTATCACGTCGACGATCATGACGACAACGAGCCGTCGAAGCTCGAAGAATATCGCCATCGATAGCCTCAGAATTCGCATCTCTGCTCTCAGCCTCCGACGCCAAATAGCGCCGGAACTCCTCGTAAGTGTTCCGGCGGTCCAGCCAGTACGGCGTACCCGCCTGTCCCTCACCGCATAATTCCTTCTCCGAAGAAGATCTCGGCTTCCCGTCGTCCTTGTTTCGTGGGACGTCATGAATTGGGCTAGGGTTTTGCCGGGCTCGGTGTTTGGGAGTCATGCCTGCGAAAGCCTTAGGCGGCGAGGACAAGGACGAGGACGAGGACGAGGACGGGGACGAGGACGGAGTTTTCTTTCGCACACTGGTGGCATAATTGATGCGGTTTTCGCGACGAGGGAGCAAATTCTGCTGCTGCTGATGATGATGACGGTGCTTCTCGGACTTCGTGAGGTCATAGAGGGTGCGGTTGGGGACGAGCAAGAAGACCTTCCCCGGAGGAAGAGCCGATTCGGGTTTGATGACGATCCATGGGAACTTGAAGACGTCGGGTCGGGTTAAGCAGTGCCTAGGGTTTTTCCTCATAACTTCACCGGCCGTGACCGGCTCTTTCAGGATCTCCACGTACCCTCCCGGGTGAACCACTTTCACTATGCCTTTCTCTGCCGCTATAGGTCTCATTATTGTTAATATTAATTGTTATTATTGTTACAAGATTAGGGTGATGTGGAGAGAAAAATTGAAGGAAATGGGGAATGAAAAACAAGGCTCGAGCTTTGCTTTTATAGAAGATTTAGTTTAATAATGATGACAAGATAATGTTTTTATGTATCGATGATTTTTATGGAGTGTCCTAGGGCATAACGGCTAGCTTCTAAATCTGCCGGAAGTGTTTAGTTTTGGGCTATAATTGCATGGATAATCTTGTTTATTTGCAAATAAATATTAATCATGTACACATGTGCAGGTTTAACCGGTTCTTTGTTTTATATATATATTCTTAGAAATTAGATATAGACGCTCGTTCTTATCTTGTTTTCGATGGTCTCAACCAATCTCATGATCTAGTAGATTCGTTGTATGTAGAATATAGGTGCCACTTGACTAATGTTTATCGTCTTTTTGTGAGTACTTCTGCAAATTTTTTAGTAAAACTAGTGTTTAGACAAATGTACTTTTGGCATAAATATTATTCATATATAATTTGTCGCTTATAACAGCTAGTTTATTTAACGCACAAATTTTTTATTCTAATTTGCTGCAAATATATAAATTTTATATAAACTTTTTAAAATATAATTTCTGATTAAAATTAATCAGATAATTTATATATATATATATATATAACAAAATATTGTTAAAGGTAAAAATATTAAAGTACATGGCACTAGCTAGTATAATAACAACAGTGGTCATTTGGCTTCAGTTATCCCTTGAAGGTGCAGATTTTTATTTGGCTTAAAAAAGAGTTTATTACCATCCAAATCCGAATAATTCATCGTTTTCTAACTATATAAGATTCTAACCATGTATGAGGCGGTTTGGTAATGAATTTAAATACAAAATTAAAATCATTTTTTGATTTGAATTATTTAGTAAAATATTAAATTCAAATCAACGTTTGGTATGAGTTTTGATTGTAGTATTTAAATAAAAATTATAACAGAAAAAAGATTTCCATTGAAATTTGAAAAAGTTCTACTTTTTTTTACTATAGTAAGAATATTTGAATTATTATTTTTTTGTATTTGAGTAAAAAACATTAATACTGTAACAAAAATGCTTAAATTCAATTTTTGTATAATTTGAATTGCTTACCAAATAATTTATTTATTTTTTTCTCCCTTAGAGAGTGTTTTAAAAACACGCAACTTGAAAGGCTTCGAAAGTGTACATTATATATATATATATATGTATGTATGTATGTATATATATTAGTTGTTAAAATTATAATATTAGAAGAGAATCCGTTTTTTGAAAGAAAAAAAAAAAGTCAGCCAAAAAATCTAACAGTGCCAATGGTCAAGTCAAAAGCAGCCTTCTACGGCAGATTGGCGTCTACGGGGTTTACAAAGAGAAATGAGCATTCTAACACAATGGAATCAAACAACGTGCAATATTTCTAACAAAAACAAATCATTAGCTAACTTAGGACACTAATATATATATATATATATATATATATATAGTATTAGTATTATTTTGTTTTACAATCACTCTAATATGTGAGTCGGCTCTATTCTATTAGAAGCGTTCGTTGGAGACCTTTTTTTCCATGCAAATTTCTTTATTTTTTATTTTGTGTTCCTGTTTTGGAATTGGATTTGCATTTGAACTCATTGTTCTTTTTTATAATTATTTAGTAAACCGCAGTTTCATTGTAGTGGAGTTTATGAAAGAGAAGGTTCAAGCGTACTCTAATTTGTTGGACGCGTTTCTACGCGAATTCTCTTTATTATAAAAAAAAAAATTACTTTTAGCTTTTAAATGCATTGTAAATGCATTAACCTCTTTTTGTCTTTTATACTAATTATTTACGATGATTATTTTCATAGATATTATTGAGCAAATAGTCTTTTTTAGATATTATTTTTAGAAAATAGTCAATATTCTCATTATTTAAGGAAATATTCATTTTTTCAACTACATGATGATGTGATGTTATTTTATACTTTTAGTTTTTAAAAGGACAAATGACTAATTTCTTAATTTTTAAAAATATTAGTCATTTTTTTAAAACATAAACTAAAAAATGGCCAAATATCGAATATACTCTTTTTTTATATGATGACTTTCGCGCATATTGCACGTAATTAGCTATTAGCAAATTACTTTTTTATGATGACTTTTATGCATATTGCACTTTAATACATAAATTTAATTTACATTTCAGTTTGTGCGTATGAGAGATAGGCTACTAAATACGCTCAATGTATAATAGCTTCAATGCAAATAATAAAGCTATTATATATTAACGTTATATGAATTTAATACATATATTTGGTTTATGTTTCGGTTTGTGCATAAAACATTATACGCATTTGAGATAGCTATTGTACTCAATTTATTTTGGCAGTTTCTGTCCAAATTGAGGCCATTTATTATTTGTTACAACTTATTAGCAAAACGATTGTTTGCTTTCGTTGTGTACATACATATAGGCTATCTCTTGTGCTTTTGGAAGAGGAGATGAGAGAGAATTATTAAATACCCCCAATCCTTGTGTTTCCTCTTATAATGACACTGATCTTATATTTATGGTCATTTTGTCCTCTGATCTACAAAAATTTTTTTTATTAAAATTAATGTCTCAATTAAGGGACGATGTGTCACTAAAATAATTAGGATTCTACCGCTTTTTTTTTTTTTTTTTGGGGAAAATTTCAACAATCAAATAAACTAAAATTCTATCAATTTGGGGCTGCTCTTATAACTTTTGGAATTAAATCAGATTTTCTTTCTGGCTCTTCCACACCCATATAATTTAGGGACCACCGATGTAAAACACTCTAAAATAACCCTACGGGTCCTTCTTCCTATGTATGTAAATGCGAAAACTTATCAACGTATTGCGACCATTTGAAAATGTGCTTCTATATTAATTTAACAAATACATTTAAATGAAAAAAAAACTATTAATATGAATGGTTTAATAATTTTTTATGTACACATCACTTGTTTTGAAATTTTGAAAAAAAAAAAATAGCAGTTAAATATTTCACAATCCAATCTAATTTATACGAACAAGAACTATCTAATTCAATTCAATCTAATGCACCAACCGCATCTCAAAAATTGATAATCATCCTCATACCTTTATCACATGTCTACCTAACAACTAGAGGATTTACTCTGCATTAACTCCATGGATTATGGTATTGGTACCCATGATCTAATTAATCAGATTATTAGCGTTAACATCCAAAATGTAGACATATTCTGCCTAAAGATTATGTCAGCTAAACCAAATGATGGTTGGTGCGTTGCGCTTGCCATAAGTGCACTAAAATTTCAAGCATACCTAATCAGTCAAGAATGATCAAAACTGGGTAGTTGGTCCACAGAATTGCAACAAAAAGTGCCAATGCTTGCATTGCTTAATTTCATCTACCCATTCACAAGAATCACAACAAACAAACATAAACAAGAGCCACACTGAGAGGCCAATGGCAAGTGCAGTGGCTAATGGGAAAAAGAAATGAATAATAAAGCATAAAGCCATCACCAGGAATAAAAAAAAGTCATGTACCCTAATAACCCCTCTAATCAAAATAGCAATTCCACACTCAAAAGGCAAAAAGGAAAAAGAAAAGGGGTCTCCTCAGTCCTCTCCCACCCCTTATCAGCAACTTATTACTTGTCAATAATGTTGTTCAAATTCTCATAAGCAATTCACTTCCTTTTGTTATCCTTTTTTTTTTTTTTTTTTGCTTACGCCGTTGACTTTGTGTAGAAGCGAACGCCCACAGCAATACCCAAGATCAGAATGGGCACAAGTATCTGGAGGAGCTTGATGACGAACTCTGTCGTCTTGTCCTGGTTGTAATAAGGTTGCTTTGGAGGAACGTACTCAAACTTAGAGGGAACTGTCGCTGAGTCGATATCTCCCACGTAGAATTCATCCATCATCGCCTTAGCACTCGTGCTGTGTCCAATATCCTCGAAATCGTCTGTCGCATCCTTGCCTGGAACAAACAAAAATTTCATGTTAGGATAAAAGTAAGGTAATGAAGCACATATTTTGGTGTGTCTGGAAAAAATATATATAGCTTTGTAATCGACCTGTGCTTGAGAGGATGACATCATCACCTCCGGGATGGTCGTCCAAGAACTTTGTAACATCATACACCTGTGTCCAATAGATGAGAGATTTTGTGGTGAAAATAACAAATGAGAATTGATGCTCAAAGAAGCTTATGAATGAATACTATGAAAACTCAAGCATATTGGCTTTGCCTAATTTCTGAGCCAAAGTCACATACACCCACATGGTCCTTTTTCACCAGCCAGTGAATAATAACTAGTAAAGACCAAGTGTTTATAGGCCAAAAATAATTTTTAAGAATTTGAAACCAAACCAATGGAAAGGGACTAATAATACAGATGAATTTGTTTTCTTAAGTGAGTTCGTTAATGAACAGCTAACACTTTTGAACCAAATGAAATGACATATAGAACTAGAAAATGACTACTAAAATAAATTTCCAACAACAAAAAAAGAAAAAGAAAAAAAAGACAACTTATGACATTTTCAAATTGCAATTAATAGTACATATCTTGATCATCCTCTAACAAACAACCAACACTTTAAATTTGAGGTCCAACTACTTTTTTCTATAATGATCCAAAAGTGACATATAATCATTATCAACACAAATCATAGACTTAAAAGACAATTGATCTGGAAATAAACACAGCATATCTGAAATCAATCAACCTCCAAAAGAGAGCAACCAAATCAAACAAGGAAAAAAAAAAGTACAAAGAATGGAAAAAAAAAAAAAACTAAAAACCAACCATCAATTTTTTAAATAAAACAAAAAATGAAAAGAAAAAAAAAAAAGAGATCGTAGTCGTACCTTGCCATGGATAACGAGCCAGCATTTCTCGCGGGAATTGTGCCGAGAGACCTCAGCCAAAGTGAAGACTTTCCGATCGCCGCCCATTGTTGTATCCAAATAGAGACGATCTCAGACGATAATTTCTCTGTTTTTTTTTCCTCTCAAAGGCACGGAGAGAGAGAGAGAGACTATGTGTGGCTAGCCAGAGAGAGAGAGGTTTTGAAACTGATCAATGAGTTGGTAAGGCTGTGTTTGGGTTTGTTTGAAATTGAATAGAGAAAGAAGGGGTTGGTGGGGTTGAAATTGGGAATTTGGTTTGGTAAATTGGGTTGGTATGGACTAATGGGTGGGATGTCTTCGCCCCACCAACTACCTCTCTTCTTTAATTTGCAAAGTTGGCCCTTTTCTTTTCTCAAGTTCTGTTTTTGCTCTCTTTATTTGTCAAATTATTAATTTTTTCCTTCGAGGAAGGAATTATGGGATCTTACGAGGGGAACAAAATACCTAGGTATGGGAATTAGATGGTCAAAAAGGGGTCGATTGAACCTCTCAAGACATGCCTAATAATTTTTGTTTGATCTCTTCTAATTATTAGGGTGAATGAATGGTAATATTTTTCTATATTAGCTTACATAATAATTATTAGCAAATTGAAGTTTGAAGTCCATTTCTTATGCAATATTATGGGACCAATCATTCATTCTGAAGCTTAGGATTAAAATTAGAAAAATATCAGGCTATATTTAGTAATTTTTTTGTTTTTTATTTTTAGAAAGATTTGGGTTTTAGCCATTTTTAGGCTCATGTTTCAAGAATTTAGTCATAGTTTCACGAAATTAAGGAATTAATCATTTTTATTGTGTAACAAATTTTGTTACACGTGTAACAAAATTTGATACACGTGTAATAATTTTTTATACATGTGTAACCAATTTTGTCACACTATGAAAATAGTTAATTTCTTAATTTCGTAAAACTATAGCTAATCCTTAAAAAATTAACAAAAAATTTGGCTAAATCCATAAAAATCTCTTTATTTTTATAAAAAAAAAAACGTTTCACTATTTTTTAAAAAAAATTAAAACAAAAAACATGTTTTGTAATCACCTTTTTATTTTTTTATTTTTAAAGACGAAAACACAAATAATATTTTGCAACTAATAAAACGAGAGTGAAAAAATAGAAAATTTAAAGATAAAATATATAGAGAGTGTAATGATAGAGAAAACATATAAAAAAAGATTTTTAAAGTATGACGTTTTTTGTATTTAAAAAATGAAAATAATAATTTTTTGCTTCTTTTATTTTTGAAAATTTATTCAATTGAAAAAAATAGAAAACGAAGACAACAATTGGTGCTTCAGATTGAATAATGATATAAGATTGATTAGATTGCTATTTTAGAATGATATAAATCGGATTTCATTGACATTAGATTAAACTTCATATTATTATGCGTAGGACTGACAATTTGGGTCTAAATAGAAGACACGACACCAAGTTAGCGGGCCTTGACCTACTCTAATGGATATGAGTCTATTCGGGTCGAACACGATTGACACGATTTAAAAATAGATGAATACGGTACAAATACGCGAACACGATCAAGACCCACTAAGATATAATTATCAAATAAGTTATAAATAAGTATATATAATTAAGACATGTTTAACACCATTCACATATATTTAAAGTTATTTATTTACCATTTCACAATTTTACACATTTGTTATGAATCACTACCTCTATACACTTTATCAAAATTAGGTATTGATTTAGAGTTTTTATATTAGATTTAGAAAATATAGTTAAAATTTTGTTAAGTTTCAATCCAAACACAGATAATTAGGTTGAAATGAGTTTGCATCTGAAATGACTTATTTAGACACGATTTATAATTGTGTCGTAATTTGTGACACAATTAACAACATATTCAATTGGGTTGTAGGTCTACTGTTCAGACATGACTTTTTTTTTTTTAGTGTAATCAATATAAATGCCCCTCGATGTGCTATCTTTGCAAGTTGCACATTAATGTTTTAAAATTGGCACTCTTGCCCCCAGATATTTGAAAACATTAAATTATAAGTTCAACTCTTTCACTTCAATTCTTTAAAAAATTAGATAAAATTAGGGAGGATGAATATAAAGTTGTAAAAGGTCGGAGTGCATTTTGAGAAGAAAAAAAATACAACATAAGGGGGTGTTTGTGAAAATAATTATATAATTAATTACTATAATTTTCTTAATTTTAAGACGTTTGATCTTTGAAAAATTGTGCATGTGCCAACAAATTATTGTTACGTTATTGGTTCATTCAATTTTTTTTACAGATTGTGACATAGGGGATATATATACCTATAAGTTTTTAAAACTTTAGGGGACAAGAACGACAGCTTTAAAATATTATGGTGCAATTTGCAGAAATAACACAATATCGGAGGCATTTGTATAGATAATCCTTTTTTTTATTTACAATTTTTGTGTCAAAACATTTTCGCTATCTATGTTGAATAAATATTATATATATTTACCATATTGATGCGAGTAAATGGTATTTACTTTTCCCAAAAAAACAAAAATAGTATTTACTTTGACTATTTTATTCAACATACCTGTAAATAAATATAGACGGTTTTCATTTTTTTTTATTATTTTTTATATTTGGCATATCTATATAATTATGATCAAAATTATGAACAATCAATTGAGATATTTCGTGAAACTGAATATAAAATTATAACAATACCTCTTTATTGCACATTAAAAAGTGACAACTGTTGATTACCCGTATATCACAAACGTAATCAACAAATAGATGGTGCACTATAATTACTTTAGAATACATGCTCAAATAACCTTATAATACTCGATAAAACAGAAAGGAGGATTCCCAGAAATACACTGGAGATCATACGTATTATTATTCTCTCAGAACCCACGTAGATTATAGAAGGCTTTATTATTTATTATTACTCAACGTCTCATCCATAATAGAACTGCTAGAGCTTCAACTTTCACCCAATCCTAAGAAAGAGAGAGAGAGAGAGGGATTTTAGTGAGCAGTATATGTACAAATCAAATAATAGAGAATGATTATAGTTACTCCATTTTGATTGTTTAAGAAAAAAAAAAAACAAAAAGACTAGTATACGAATCATATTTAAACACGCTTAAAGTGGCAATGTTGTAATAACTTGTGATTTTTAAAATCGAATTGTATCCATTAAGTTGGTAATTAAAAAAAAAAAAAAAACCGACTTCAAAACTTGATTATATCCACATGTCTATTTTCTTTTATATTTTTTATATGCGAGCTATCTTAGCTGAATATTTTGTTAAGTAACCATAATAATAATATATATATATAATAACAAATACAAGGAAAATTACAAAATAATGTCATTTTAGCTACATTTAATAATATATGTCTTAAGTAGTGTTTTTTTGTTTGTTTCCACTCTTTATTTATAATGTAAAATTTAGAGTATAAATTAAAAGTATAATACACATTGGCTATAGATTATCATTGTGCCAAAGGCATTCCTCGAAATCCCTCTATACACATAATACGTATATTTAAAATTGGACAATCAAAAGAAAATAAAAATCATGGATACATACTTTCTTATGTATATAAAGTAGTGCTGGACATACTAAGCTCTTTTTTTTTTTTTCAATTTTTTAATACTAATTTATGTGTCATATTATCATTGGTGGATATTTATCATGTAATTAGACATATACCAATCAAAACATGACATTTTAATTGCCATATATGTTGATGTTAAAAAGTTGATAAAAGAGTTCGTATATCTAGCATTATTCATGTTTATATATATATATATACACATAGACTATAATACGTAGCAAAGAAAATACGGACTTCTAAAAAGACGACTAAGGTATATATATATATATATATATATATATATATATATATAGTTTTTTTAAGGCATTAACCAAATTTTTGGGTATTTTTTTAGAGTTTAGCCCTAAAATGTCGAAATTAAGAATTTAGCCATAACATGTAACATATTTTAAGTTACATTTAACATATATACGTGTAAAAGTGTAACATTAAATGTAACGTTACATGTAATGTTACACTTGTACACGTATATATATGTTACATATATGTAACATAAAATATATTACATGTTATGGTTAAATCCTTAATTTCGTGAAACTATAACTAAATTTTTCAAACTTTATCTTTAAAATGACTAATTGCTTAGCTGGTCCATACATATATATATATGTGTGTAATTAGAAGCGAACATACTTGGAACAATCAACACACTTTATCTTTAAAATGACTAATTGCTTAGCTGGTCCATACATATATATATATGTGTGTAATTAGAAGCGAACATACTTGGAACAATCAACACTGGCAGAGACAGCGAAGGGCAAGGTGATGCCGCAGTTCTGCGGCAGCGCCTGCGCCAGCTCAGGTTTGGGTTTGATGCTCTTGGAGGCGGACTTGATGCAGTTGCAGGCGGCCTTCTTATCGGCCGATGTCGACGTGGCCGACACCAGAGCCGACGCCCCCGCGCAGCACGCGGCCGGCGGCTTCCCGCTACCATTCACCAGATAGTTCAAGCAGGGCCTCAGGTCCTTTATCACGTCGCTGCACGAAATGGCCGCCTCCGACTCGGCCACTAGCAAGTTGAGCACCAACAGGAGCGCTAAAGCCATTTTCGGAAGCGAAGCTGATGAGAATTTCATGGTTAATTATATAGAGGTACTTGCTCAAACTTCAAATTAATTGAGCTTGCTATCTGTGGAGTTTTTTTTGTTTATCGATCTGGCTATTTATTAAAGCTGGGAAAGGAAGTCCATTTTTGCAAGAAATGTTTGTCTATAATACTATTTCCTTCGGTTGGTGTAAAGAGTCCAAGGTTCAAGAAATGAGTCATTGACTAAAACATGGTTTACTATTAAAGAAAAGTGTTTATATGATTGTGCGTTAGGGTACGTATATGAAGCAGATTGGGTTAATGGTCTTGTTTGTTAATTCTTGCACTCAATATGGACACAACCACAGAGAGTAGAGATGGCTAAAATATTGGCCGTAAGAGATGAGCTGTAGTCCGCATGCTTTGTGTCTATTGAGGAGGAAAACAACAGTATTCATTCCGAATAGAAATCTGCTGTTTATGTGGCTGTCTCTTTCAATTACAAATTGATAATTTATCTACTTTTTATTTAATATATTTTTTAAAAACTTATCTAATAATTAAAAATGTGAAAGAAAAAGCCAAATAGACAAGAAATAAGGACAACATATTTTTTCTCATTTATTATATGTTTGTGACTTGGAAATGGATAGCTAAACCTTCGTACGTGTTGACGGGTCTAAGATTTTGATTCACTAGAGGCAAAATAATGACGAAATTTACCTCGATAAAATCACTTATTTAAAATATTAATTTTTACTCGTACGTAACAATATTACAGTCACAAAATCTTGAGTAGAATAAAAAATTAAAGGAGCATGTCTGATGTTTTTTAGGGAAATATTTGAATTTTGTTTTTCACATTTAGATAGAATTTAAAAGTTTCTTTTAAACTTGAGGGGGGGGGTGCAAATTTGCAAATTTATAATAGCGTAAGAGGTGAGAACAACATCCTTCAAATTGGAGAGCAACGAGGCGCCTGTTTTCATGCAGCCTGTTACCAACGAAATTGGGATATTGTGAGGAGAGATATTATTGGTATATATGTGTATAAATTTTCTTAATGAACATTACTCTATTGAAGAAATTAATTCAACATGTGGTTTATGAGAGAAATGACGTCTAATTTGTTTTTTTTTTAAGCTTTCTTTGAGTAATTTTGAAATTCAAATTACAAACCCTTCCCTTCAATCTTGTTACCTTTTGTCACGTAGTTTTCTAAGTTATTTTCTTTTTTCAAACTTGTTTTTCTAATTTGATATTTATTATTCGGGAAATCATAAAACTTAAGTGATTTAAAATATAGCCAATGTTTTCATTTATCAAGAAAATAATCATCATATAATTGAGGAAGATGAAGTTCATCGATACATCTTATACTTGTATCACGATTATTTTTTAATTTTTTTTTAAAAATTGACTAAAATTTAAAAGTTTTTTTTTTTTTTTCAAATTGGCTTATTTAGATTATACATCTTATTTAGCTAATTTACTATATTTATTACAGCCAATTTTTTTTTTATGCTTATTCACTATATATAGATCCAATTATAGAAAATGGGTTGAAAAAACAAAAAAGACCCGGTACACTATAAATAAGGTATAGTCGTCTCAATTAATAAGATGAATTGAATAGATGTAATATATATTGTAAACCTTGAACACACGTGTAATATTAAGTGTCAAATAGATTATATATATTAAGGGTTTTTTGCACCTAAGGCCCCTCAACTTATCGGGTTTCTACACTTTGGCACCCTTTTTTTTTGGCATTAACCACCCTGAATATAAAAATCGTTGCATTTAGCCTCAAATTGAAAACTTCCATCCAAAATTGGACGGAATATGCCCCTAAATAAGCTATCACGTGTGAAGCACGTGTCAAATTTCATTAAATTTTGGACGGACTTTTTCAATTTGGGGCTAAATGCAACGATTTTTAAATTTAGGGAGTTAATGCAAAAAAAAAAAGAAGCGGTGCCAAAGTGTAGAAACCCGATAAGTTGAGGGGCCATAGGTGCAAAAAACCAATATATTAATAACATTTGTTTAAAAAGGGATTTTGAGGAATATATATTTTTTGAGATATTAATAATTTATGTTTTTTTTTTGTATTGTACTTTTAATTTATGTCTCAATTTTTTTTTTTATAAAATAAAAATCAAGATTACATACCAAGATAGATTATTAAGTCGCACCGATTATTTATTTATTTTTATTTTCAATTCCCCTCGTGTAATCTTCATCAAATTTTCTTATTTTAAAAAAGGGGAGAATTACAAAATAAAATCATTCTTAATGTCATTTAATAACCTATGCTCTAAGTGGTGTGCTCATTTTGTTTATACTCTATCTTTGTAGTATAAATTTTAAGATATAAATTAAAACTGCAACCCACTTTGAACATAAAATTATTAATGTGCATTCCTGAAAATCTTCTTTAAAAAAAAAAAGAGAAATTATAGTGAATACTCAATCTTTAAAACTTAATGTAAGTTATTACCCAATCTTTTGAAAAATATAACAAAGTACCCAAATGCTTCAATTACTTATACAATAGTAAGTGGTGGTAATTCATTTAGCTACCAAAAGTATATGCAAGTAATTCACAAATTAACTAGAAACTAAATTAATTCAAAATTTATGTATTTATTTTTATTATTATATAAATTCTGAGTATTTGCCTCTACACAACAAAAAAAAAAAAAAAAAAAAAAACCCAAACCCAAACCCAACGCATCCACGGCATCAACATCGAGCCCGGCCCAAGATTTCTCACCCCATCCCTGCCAGAAACCCTAGCCATTAACACAACCAGTGACCTCACGTATAGCCTGCCTAATCAAACACTCCACATCGACGCGAGAGAGACAGGGAGAGAGCGAAGATGGTGTCGGGGTCGGGGATCTGCGCGAAGCGAGTGGTGGTGGACGCGCGGCACCACATGCTGGGGCGGCTGGCGTCGATCGTGGCGAAGGAGCTGCTGAACGGGCAGAGGGTGGTGGTGGTGCGCTGCGAGGAGCTATGCATCTCCGGCGGCCTCGTCAGGCAGAAGATGAAGTACATGCGCTTCCTCCGCAAGCGCATGAACACCAAGCCCTCGCACGGCCCCATCCACTTCCGCGCCCCCTCCAAGATCTTCTGGCGCACCGTCCGCGGCATGATCCCGCACAAGACCAAGCGCGGCGCCGCAGCCCTCGCCCGCCTCAAGGTCTTCGAGGGCGTCCCTCCGCCCTTCGACAAGACCAAGCGCATGGTCGTCCCCGACGCTCTCAAGTACGCCTCTCGTCTTCACTTCCTTCTTGTTTTTTTTTTTCTCTGGTAAAATCTCATGACCATTTTTTTTTTGGTTAGGGTTTTGAGGCTTCAGAAGGGGCATAAGTACTGCTTGTTGGGAAGGCTTTCGTCTGAGGTTGGATGGAACCACTACGACACCATCCGGGTAAGATATTTACTTTTGATTTTGATTTTTTTTTAATATAATTTATCTCTATGAGCAATGCTGATTTGAAATGTTGTTATTATGATGATTGTGAAATGAGGTTTTCTCTAGATTGTCGTAGTTGGTAATAATGGAATCGAAAGTCCTATTCTTGCAGTTAGCTATTTGTGGCATGTACATTTTTTATTGTCGCTTAAGAAATGATACCGAGTCTAAGTTGGTTTTGTGAAGTGCTTGTTGGTCCCTTTTTTGTTTTTGTCAGTTTAATGTTTTGAGCATCTGATGATCTTTGTATTCCAATTCTGAAACTTGTGGTGTACACAGGAACTTGAAAAGAAGAGAAAGGAGAGGTCTCAGGTGGTATACGAGAGGAAGAAGCAGCTGAACAAACTCCGGTCGAAAGCTGAGAAGGCCGCCGAGGAGAAACTAGGCGCCCAAGTAGACGTCCTTGCTCCGGTCCAGTACTGAAAATCGTTCGAAACTACGAGCTAGACTCCTACAATTTTGTCGAGGATTGTGTCATTTTCAATTGTTCCTTTTTTTTTTTTGTATTTGATTTTGGGATCTTGAAAGTTTCTGAATGAGAGAGTGCGTTTTGTTTCTTTGTTACGAGTGTACGAATGTTCTTTATTCGACTTGAATATACTTTCAGTAACTTTTTTTTTAGTAGCTTGGATTTTCTTCATTTTCACTTGATGGAGCTTTGGTTTGGTAGTCGGTTTTTCCTTTTGGTTAAAGGAAGTCTCAAACACAATGTTCTAATGAGTAATTTAGCAATCTCAAGTCTTTGTATCAAAAACCAGAGTTAGTACTCTATTGCAACTTTGTTGGCTCAAATCCTTCACCAAATTTGATCAAGGAGTCCATTTTGTCTTTAATGTCAAGAAAAAATAATAATCCGTCTCAACATGTATTACAAGAATTTTGATCGTTTTGAAAAAAAAAAACAAAAACAAAAACAAAAAAACCCCAAAAAAAAAAAAAAAACAAACAGAGCTAGTACTCTGTTCACTTTGTTGGCTCAAATTCTTCACCAAATTGGGTCAAGGATACCATTTTGTCTTTAATGTGCAAGTAATAATCTACCTTCTCAGCAGGTGAAATACCGAGTTTTTCATTTAGAATCGAAAGGAAAAGAAATGCGTCGACAGCAGGGATCGAACCTGCGCGGGCGAAGCCCAACAGATTTCAAGTCTGTCTCCTTAACCACTCGGACATATCGACATTTAGGTCCTGAGTAAGCGTTAAATGTATTTGTTAATTAAATGACACGAACAGGTTCTCCCAAATATATAGTACGTTCATGAATAAACATTGACAATACAATAGAGAGAAAAAAAAAAAAAAAATCTCCAGACATTCATTCATACGTAGTGGACCCCAAAATCATGGGTTTCACTGCATGTGAAAGTGTCTTCCCTTTCCAAAAAAGATATCAATTGAAATTGGAAGCAAAGCTAAAACGCATACTATCATTGTTCCATGCGGCCATATTAAGCATCCTATGCGTCTTCCACTAATTAATCCATCTTCAGGCTTTCTAATTAGCTTGCTTTTTTCCTGGCAAAAATATAAGAAATAAATATAAAATAACTTGCTTTTCAAGCTTTGACTTATTGTACCAAACCATTTACCGTTTGTCTTGACGGTCACTTTTACTTTCTACACTAAACAGAAACTAATATAAATAAATTAAAGATGATTGAGTAAACAACTATTTTTTGAATAATGTTATAAGAAAATATTTAACTGTTTGATTAATTAAGAAATTAGTTATTTTTTAACTTCATGATAATGTGTTTTTATCCTATGTCTTTAGTTCCCTTATTTATATTAGTAACTAATAACTTAATTTTTAAAAATATTAATTATTATTTTTAAATATAGACAAAAAAATGACCAAATACCGGATAGATTCTATGAACTAACAAATTTTCTCTCGGTGTAAAACAGCAAATTATCTTTATATAATTGAACAAAGAGCAGGAGGTTTCTAACAAACTATTAAAAGAATCTCAAGGATTGATATTCGTCCACATTACAAAACATTTTCATCCCTTTTCTTTTTGGGTTTTTCTCTTGAAACGCTTAAAATAAGCATTTTCTAAGAGGTCGAAATGAATTTTTTTATAAAGACTAAAATAAATAAAGGGCCAAAGTGCAAAAAACTCGAGACCGAGTTATAAAAAACAGCACCTAACGCAAGCTTAAGCACGTGTAGGGGGCCATTTCCACGTACATTTGGCCGTGTGCTCTACACTCGCCGCCTCCTTTTTTATTTTTTCTTTTCTTTTCCTTTCTTTCCCTCTTTTCTTTTTTCTAAATTATTTTTATATCTTTTTTACTCAAATAGTAAATTTGATAATTCAGAATCGTTTTCCACCTTAGAATATACCTTACCACAAAATTTTCTTTTATATAAGGTCTTCATTAGCTATGGTATAGAAGGGGAAAAAAAAAAGGTTTTAAGAAACATTGAATTTGCTATATATAATTGCATAGCCCATTCCCCCTTATCATTTACTTCTTCAAAATTTTAATGAAAACTTTAACGACTAGTTCAACTCTCCAAATACTTACTAATGTTATACTTGTACCGACCAATCTCAAACGAGACTAGTGCTATTAGTCTTTACTCTTCAACCTAAAGTTGGCCATTGTCTCCATGTTGCTTTCTTCTTTTCAACAAGCCCACTAAAACACAAAAACACTATGCTACTACCATAATAGTTTGAACATTGTGTTGGAAGCTACTATATATCACCAATCAAAAGCCATCATCATATTTTGCACTCCCACACCCCTTTTAATCATCACCTTGATTTCCTCTACCTTCACTCACTAACGAACTCTCTTTTCTCACTGCTTTCTTTTCTTTACGTCTTGAAAATATTTATGTATATCAAGAAGAAACCTGACTTCTCACTCATTGCACTCTCATCAATTTGTCACTCCTACCCAAACAAACAAGCAATTACTTATTTTTATTTTTGTTTATTTTTACCTTCTCTCAATCCAATTCCTTAACTATATTACTTCTCCACTAGTTTTAAGTACATTCTTCTTGTTCATATTTCCAGAACTAACTTCTGATTCCATGGACCAGAAGAGTTGTTGGTTTTCTTCTTTGTGTCATGTGTCTTTTGGGTAGTTGTTGCTTTTTGTGATCAAGATGGTATGGACTTAAATTTTTAATTTCCTTTTGCTAATTTCTAAACTAAAATTTATAAGTCATATGCTTATTATTGTTCATCTTTTTCACCAGGTTTCTTGAGCCTATCTTGTGGTGGAACAACCAATTACACTGATGAGTATGGTCTCTCATGGATACCAGACAGTGAATATATAAACACAGGAAACACAACAAACATTGACTACACACAAGGAAGCTCTTCATCAACGGTCTCCGCTCGGTTTTTCCCACCTTCGCAGGGTCGAAAATGCTATAGAATAACGCCGAACAATGCGTCGTCCTTGGTTCTTGTCAGAGCTCAGTTTGTGTACAAGAACTATGACGGTCTTGAAAAACCGCCAGTGTTCTCTGTTTCCCTTGGAACAGCCATTGTTGGGACTGTGAACCTCGCTAAAAACGACCCGGTGCTGGAAGAGTTTGTGTGGAAAGTTGGCAAAGAGACTGTCTCATTTTGTTTGCTCGGTATCAAGCGTAAAGGATTTCCTGTTATTTCTTCCCTCGAAGTTCGGCCGCTCCCGGAGGACGCTTACAAGAGTGGCATGGAAGATTTCCCAAGTAAGGCTCTTCGGAAGTGTCATCGCATCAACTGTGGTTACACTGACGGGTCATTAAGGTATGCTTTTTAAGCCCCGCTATAATTTCATTGTTACGCTACGAAGATTTATGATCTTCTCATTTCAGCTTAAACTTTTGAGAAAATCCGCGAACAAACATAGATGTGTATTCTTCAGTTTACTTAAACTGCGATTCGAATATTGTTACCTATGAAGTTTGCACACTATTTGCATCTGATTTATAAGTCCTGCAAAACTATTATGCCTTTTAATTTACTCCTATTTGCTTTATGGTTTTGAACTGTGATTGAATTTTATAATCTGCTTGTTTATGATATGCATTAAGTGAGCATAAACGTATTTGTGGCTAGTTTGGATAGTTCGTTAACAAATATTTGGTGGAAACCAGGTACCCTTCTGACCCATACGATCGAATATGGGATTCGGACAAAAACTTTTCACCATCTCGAGTCTCATCCGGGTTCAAGGTTAAACTCAGCTTCAATAGATCAGGCACTATCAAGGAAAGTCCTCCACCTGGGGTTCTTCAAACCGCGAGAGTCTTGGCAAAGAGAGAGGTCTTAACCTACAACTTGCCTCTTGACACGCTCGGAGACTATTACATCATCCTCTACTTTGCTGGGATTCTTCCCGCTTTCCCTTCCTTCGATGTGATAATCAACGGAGACGTTTTGCAATCGAACTTCACTGTGAAAACTTCAGAAGCGAGCGCTCTGTATTTTACGAGGAAAGCGATAAGGAGGTTGAACATCACACTTAAGAGCACCAGCTTCTATCCTCAAGTCAATGCAATTGAGGTGTATGAGATCGTTGATATTCCATCAGAAGTTTCTTCAACCACAGGTAATAACATCGTATAGTTTGATATATCGCCATGATGACAATTGAGTCTCACATTGTTACATGATAAATTTGACACACTGTCATGTATGTGTAGTGATTTAACTAGTGACAAATAGCATTGCTCTTTTAAGTTGTACATGTGTTGAGCTTGTTTCACTAATCAAGTACTAATGAAACTTTTCTTTTGATCTTTCAGTTTCGGCTCTTCAGGTTATTCAGCAATCTACTGGTTTGGACTTCGGGTGGGAAGACGATCCGTGTTCTCCTACGTTATGGGATCATATTGGATGTGAAGGAAGCCTTGTCACATCATTGTACATCTCACTAAAGACCACAAAAAAAAAAAAAAAATTTTGCCATTTGATTTTGGTTTCTTTTGGAAAAAAAAAAGGAGTGAAAAATCTTGTGTTTGACTTGATATTCATTTTTGTATGTTCTTAGGGAGCTCTCAAACATCAATCTGAGGTCAATTAGTCCAACATTTGGTGACTTGCTAGATCTGAAAGAACTGTGAGCTATGCTTAAATGCACTATTGAATTGGTATTAATCTTTCAATAAATTGTCATGCTTTTTGCTTCTTTTATTCACATTTTTTTTTCAGGGATTTGCACAACACATCACTTGCTGGCGAAATACAGAATTTGGGTAGCTTGCAACATCTTGAGAAATTGTAATATCACATCACTCATAACTCCCAAATTTTTATATTTTTTTATATTTTTTTTTATCAAATATCGGCAATTAGTTATTGTGAGTGTTGTTATGTAGGAATTTGAGTTACAACAGGCTAACATCCTTTGGTTCAGAACTGGCGAACTTGGTTAGCCTCAAAGTTCTGTAAGTTACATTTCTACAACTTTGCACCACAAGATATCTAAATGCTAACCCAAAAGCTGATACTAATAATTTTGGATCTATATATCTTCTTTTTTCTCTCTCTATATGCAGGGACTTGCAAAACAATAGTCTACAGGAAACAGTTCCAGAGAGCTTGGGAGAGTTAGAGGACCTTCACTTATTGTAAACAACTTAAGAATTAAAGAACACAAAATCTTCTCTTCTGCTTTTCAAAATTGATGTTCGTAAATTAATCGATACACGTAATCTAAAACCTTTCAGGAATTTGGAAAACAACAAACTTCAAGGTGCTCTTCCACAGTCATTGAACAAAGATAGTTTGGAAATTAGGTACATAAACTTGTCACATATATGTATACATTCACCAGTTCAATACACAGATTAAGTTTCGAAATCAGTTACATTATTCTGATGCACCAATTCCTTTGCAGAACATCAGGAAATCTGTGCGTCTCTTTCTCCTCAATGACGTGCAACGACATATCATCAACCCCTTCTTCAATGGAGACGCCACAAGTCACAATCTTCACCAGAAAACAGCACAGAACTTCTTCCAGATATGACCGATTTGCCATTATACTCGGCGTCACTGGTGGAGCCTTGCTTTCTCTTCTATTGGTCTCTCTTCTAATCTTCTTCTACGTTAGCAAGAAGAAGAGAACTACTATTGACGCCACACACTCAGAAAGTACGTATAAAAGGCAAAATTATTAACTGATCACAAAATCGGATGCTTGTTTTATACAGTTACTCGTGTAACTTGACCTGTGGTATTTTAACATTTTTCTTACCGTTTTAGGAGTGGCAGCGGATATAAGAAATTGGAATGCAGAGAAAGTATTCACTTACAAAGAAATCAAGGCGGCAACCAAGAATTTCAAGGAAGTCATTGGCCGCGGAAGTTTTGGATCCGTCTACTTTGGGAAGCTACGAGATGGGAAGCTCGTGGCTGTGAAAGTTCGGTTTGATAAAAGCCAACTTGGGGCTGATTCTTTTGTAAATGAGGTTCTCTCTATCTATCTGAACTCTATAATACTTGAGCCATGTTTTTGTATAGCATACTTGGTCTTACTTTTTCATTTATAATGGATTTGTTTTAGGTGTGTCTATTGTCACAAATCCGACACCAGAATCTAGTGTCTTTGGAAGGCTTTTGCTATGAGTCCAAGCAGCAAATACTTGTTTACGAGTATCTACCCGGCGGATCATTGGCTGACCATCTTTATGGTATGTTTGGCATCTCGAATACACAAAACGTTCCATTATCGACCTTTTTTTTTTTTTTTTGTGTGTGTGTGTGTAAATGGAGTTGATCATTTCAGGTCCAAACAGTAGAAAAGTTTCTCTGAGCTGGGTTCGCAGACTGAAAATTGCTGTTGATGCTGCCAAAGGTTTCTTCTCTCTTTACCTAATTCTGATCTGAGAACAATGTTGACATACAAACTAAGATAAATCTCAATGCGAAGTTCGTAATTTACTTTGAAGGACTGGACTATTTGCATAATGGAAGCGAACCGAGAATTATTCATCGTGATGTCAAGTGTAGCAACATTCTTTTGGACGTAGAGATGAACGCTAAGGTTTGCGACTTTGGCCTGTCCAAGCAAATTACTCAGGCAGACGCAACTCACGTGACCACTGTTGTCAAAGGCACCGCTGGCTATCTCGATCCTGAGTATGATTATTTACTTCTAAGTTCAATGCTTTTTCTCCTTTTGGGGTTCTAGGGGAAACTTATTGATAGGTGTGTTTCGTCACCTTTGTGTTTCTGCAAGATACTATTCCACCCAGCAGTTGACAGAGAAAAGCGACGTGTACAGCTTTGGAGTTGTTCTTCTCGAGCTCATTTGTGGGAGAGAACCACTCACTCACTCCGGGGCTCCTGATACCTTCAACTTGGTTTTATGGGTACGAATAGCCTCTGAGTTTTCTTTCTATTTCTGTTGCTGCTTATTCTTGTGGTTCAAAATGGCCTACTCTGATTGTTAACAACAAAAGCACGTATACACAGAAAAAAAAATGTTTCGGGATCCCTATTCACAAACATGTCAACCTACGACCGACGTAAATTAGACAAACAGTCGTGTAGTTTTGACGAAACAATTTTTAACTAGTTGAAAATAATGTCTGATACCATCGACGATGACATTTTACAACAAGAATGAACAATCATTTACTAAAAACAAAGTCGTAAATTAGGCTATTTCCCTAACCAATGCTCTTCATATTAGATTATGCGCTTTAGAAGTCTTTCTGACATTTAAAAGAGGTTTTACATTGATGAGTGCAGGCGAAGCCCTACTTACAAGCTGGTGCATTTGAGATTGTTGACGACAGCTTGAAGGGAAGTTTCGATGTCGAAAGCATGAGAAAGGCGGCTCTTGTTGCTGTGAAGTCTGTGGAGAGAGACGCTTCGCAGAGACCAACCATTGCCCAAGTGCTAGCTCAGCTCAAGGAAGCCTACAGCATCCAGCTCTCTTACCTCGCATCTCGGGACATGTGATGTGATTTGATCTTTCAAATTTGCCATTTACAATTTCCACAACCACTTCACTTGGAACAGAGAATTGGCCCTTGAAGCTCTAAGATACAGCTTTTGGTGTTGCATACGATCCATACATACACGTACAAGAAGTTTTGGCCATAATTTATCCACCTCTACATGTATATTTCTTGTGTCTATAACATTAGTAAAAATATATTTACAACTTGGAATTTACCTTCTTTTATCATATGAGAACAACAGTCTCTGAACTCAAGGTTTTTAAGAATCTATAATAGACTATTCTTTTACTGATATGAAGACTGGTACTGCTATTCTTGAAGATATGGTTCAAATAATGCTTGGCCACATAGAAATGGGCTACATAAATCTCCATGTTCAATAAGATCAATTTCTCCTCGAGGTTTAGAAGACAATTTCAACCGATTCGTAATGCTTCAGAAAACTATTTTAAGGCCAAGTCAAAATTAGCATGTACTTTGACAACCTAATATCTCTGTACAACAGCTATAGGAGGATGGTTAGTCAATAAATGGTTGCAATTACCATCCAAAAAATCAGATTAACTGTTTTTTTTTTTTTACTTTATATTGTAGTATGAATCTATGATTTCTTGCCAACCATCATAACGAGACGTCAGAGACTTTTTGTTGCCATCAAAGCATTTGACTAGCTGGAGTACCGGCGTCGCACGTAAAGGAACAATGCTGTTAAAGTCGCCAATGCATAGGGGAAAATGGTCCAAATTCCCTGAAAGGAGATTTGGAAATGGTAAATGGCCAAACAACATATTTGAAAATTCATTTACGTGGTGTGAGAGAAGATAGTCTGTGCATTTACCACAACTGTTGCAACTGTGGCGAGGGCAAATAACGGGCGCTCTCTCATCAGGAATCCTATTGCCAACTGTGCTCATAAGGAGAAGAAACAGTTAATTGCCAGTTTTATTTGTCACAAAGAAGGATAACATTTAAAAAAGACAAAAACAGAAAACCAATTTTCCACATATTAAGTTTAAGCATTCCTATATTTTGGAGTCCAATAAATTTTCACGTATTAGATTTCAGTTATATCCGAATTTCAATATGGTGATATAGCTGTCAAATATTTTTTTTAAATACGTTTGCTTGACTTTATTTAAGGTATAAGTAACCCCTTTGATAGAATGGTAAACTCAATAACTATAACCCAGGGATTTCAATTTTCAGTTGTACTTGAAAGTGTTGCAAGTCGAACAAGTTACGCAATCCGGGTCCAAACAAGTTAGCTATATACTTACTAATGTGTTGCAACCGAGGCAATGAGTTTTCAAGTACCAGAGACAAACTGACCTGAATTGGAAAAGTGATCAAACCACCACAACAAACTCCGGCGAAGTAACACTCCGGAGATATGCCCTGCAATCAGATAAAACCATGCCATGTCCAAGACACACAAGGACAAGTATCAGATCAGAGGCACTAGAACAATCAATTCTGCTTTTTTTTTTTTTTTTGAGCTATAAATATTAAATACTATATGATCAATGTAACAAGCTCAAATGGTTATGTAACCATCAATCACTAACCAACGCCCCAGCCAAAAATCCTGTTGGGTTTCTCACTCCAAGGGAAAATCGTTCAACTGCAAACCAAATGTGCGAAGACGTTACAAGGCAATGATAACAAGATTAAAGTTAAGCCTACTACCAAATATGTTTATTAGCTATTTTATTTTATTCCTCTTCTTATTTCGTGAACTTTAACAACTGAAAACAGAATCACAAAGAATAGAAGATACAAAGCTCTTCGAGCTTACTGAAACCAATAAGATTGCCATATTTTTGAACTGTACGAGTAATGCTCAAAGCTTTCTCTTTCCCAACCCCCAGCTGCATCCAGTATCAAGATTAGAACATACTCCAGTACGAAAAGAAAAAATTGCACCAATAAAGTCCGCATATGGATACACACAAAAAAAAAAAAAAAAAAAGAACATGGAAACATCTGTATTGACTCTCACACCCCTTTGCATTTTGAGTACAACAGAATTTAGAAGCAAGCGACCAAAGCTAACCTTCGAATAAACATCGTCCGACGCTCCAGACTGTCTGAAAAGCTTTCCGAGGTAAAATGGTATCATGTCGCTAATGCAAACCCCCCTAATTGAGTACATTGATGTTCAATTAATATTTAGCATTTTGAAAGCTCCATCAAATACATTTAGGATAACTACAACTATAGTACAAAATTCATGTGGGCAAACGTTTCAAGTTAAGAGCGCCAACTGACCAGTAAACCCACAAAACCGTCGATATTATGTATCCAGAATTCCTAGAGAAAGATTCAGCAAAAGACTGCCATGTCCCATCCAAAGACAACATCCTTGCTAAAGATATGCCGACCTAAACAGTTTGCTCAAAACACGAACTCAGGCAAAACAAATACAACGGAACCACGAAAATAAAGAACCACTACTGCTTCACGAATAACGAACAAACAAGACAACATTTCTCGAGCTTGTGAAACAGAAGTACCGGAATAGAAGACAGACCCAAATATTTAAAGCCTCTTCACTGATGAAAAGTCCACAGCCAGCAGCCATAAGCAACCAAAAGTAAATCCACCTGAAAATGCACATTGTTTAAAGACTTCAGAAATGAAACTACACATCCATATTTCTACCGTACTCATACTATTTTGAAACCAAGTGTAATCTACACTACCCGGGAGCGTATTCTGGCAGAAATACTTTGTATCCAAAAGCCTTAAAGGAGAAACCAACAGGGCTCGCAGCCACGGCCGAAGACGACGAGCTCTCGGGGAGGAACTGAAACCCGAGCGACGATCCAAGAACAGGACGCTTTGCGCCGATAGAGATTAGCGTGATCGTCACGGCTATGCCTAATCCGATTGCTATTTTAGCCAAAAATGAAATCCCAGAACCAGCATTTTGAGTGCTCTTGTTATCTCAAGTACCTCATTGGAAACTATATCTCCTATATCTACACTGTCTTTAGAATTTATGGCCTCAAAATTTTCTGTACCGTCCTGTTGATGACTTCTTATCCTAAGCGTTTGAACAGAAGATTACCCAGAAAATCAAACTCCGAAAGCTTTACAAAAATGAATCTAAGTTTCGAAATATGTATAGAAATATAGAATTGTGAAGCTAATGGCTTGAACATTGTGTTATGTGAATGGATATAATGTTGATGAAATGAAGTAACCTGAAAATTTGGGCTCTTAGTGTCTCTGCCGCCAGCAACCTACGACGTCGTATAATGAAACAGTTGGGTTTCATCGGCGGTCGGAATGTCGACAGCCCGTGAGTGGAACAGAGAAGCGCCATTGCAGACATTTTCAAAACGACGCAGCTTTGGATGATGGTAATGGTTTCACTTCCATTTTGAGGATTGAGTTCGAGTGAGACACGGAACAGAAGAGTGAGTGAAATGGGATTTTAGTATATACTTTCAACGCCAGAGTTTGATACTCGCAAGTTTGAGGATTTTGGGACCACCCTCTCTCTAGTGTTTTTTTTTTTTTTTTTTTTGTGGCTCAAAATATGGCTTTGTATATATTATCGGAAAATGTAAACTCGGTAATAATTAAACGTCATTTCTTAGGAAAAAATCACGGTTAGAATGTTATAACGGGGACCAATCAAATTTGCCTAATTAAACTTTTTTAACCCCGTAGTTTGACTAAAAAACAATTTCGCTCGTTTGAGAAAAAAGATTGTCATTTTGGATGAGGACATTTGGAAAAAAAATGATCATTTTGGATGAGCATCTTTTGACAAACTATTCAAATGAGTATTTGTTGACTTTTTAAATTTTATGATGACTTTAATGGTTGAGATTTAATGATTATACATTGGGATTAACAAAGTAAAAAAATAGAAATGGGTTGAATGAAAATATTTATAAATGACTAAAACTATTTAAATGGATTAAAAATAATTTGTATATTCTTTCAAATTATCTGAATGAGTTGAAAATGACTCATCTTTGACCATTTCACAAAATGAGAATGACTCATCCAAATCGTATAAACAAACAAGGATAAACCTTACTTGAGACTCTTTTGATCATTTTCTATTTCACATGTTTTTATTTCACCAATATATAATTACTTTGTCCCTTTTATTTTCCAAATGAAAAAGCTTAATGTTAGAGTGTTTTTTTTTTTCTTTTATAAAGAAATATTAATAACTCCATTAAATGCTCGCATAAATTTAAAAAAAAAAGTGTGTGATAAGTTTTTCCCTCCATTACTATCATTTAGACTAAACAGTCAATTACAATGAAAATTATATTTAAAGAAACTTGAGATTTACAGGCTTAGAAGAATTTGAGTTGGGATTTATAGCCTGCGAGAACAAAAGAATGATAGCAATAACTGATAATATAGATGACTAGGACAAATGAGAGAGATACTTTTTAAATTATGATAATTTCTTATCTAAATAGAAGAGAATCACGTCTATTAGGTCCTCAAAAGAATACTTTTCTAATTTAGTTCCTTATTTTCAATTTCAGTAAGACATTTACTTAGTTTTTGTTTTTGTTTTTGTTTTGTGTTTTGTTTTTGCTAGTGTTAATTTTTAGCAAGTTTCTCTTTTCCTTTAGCATCAAGGACTGCCCATTGAAGTCTATTTATAAGCATGGTTTATGTTGTATTCGTTAATAAAATTTATTTTGCAGTAAGTGCTTCTGTTTTGGTTATTATGTGAACTTTAAGCATATTAATTAGACTAAGGTCAAATTCTTATGATCTTCAAATTCAGCTTAGCTACCCAACTTCTCGTCTCTCTTTAGCATGTTGTCATAGTTTAGCACACTTACTGGTACTTAGGTTCGCTATAATCTAATTCACCTTTTTTCGGTTTACTGCTCTTGGTTCAATATAAGAGTCAATAATGCGTCTTTCTCTGTTTACAGCTCTTGGTTCAATATAATCAAGAAATGCGGCGCTATCTTAAATCTTGTTTGACGGTTGTGAGCTCTATTGTGCAACGGTTGGGTCCCAGAGCATGTTGGCCGGGATTAGCATCATTTCTTTTATTTAAATACCACATTCTACCATGAGATTTTAGTAATACAAAAGGCTATCTTTGAGTTTTAAAACTGAACAAAAAATATATATAATTATAATTTGAATTTTCTTAATAATATGTTTGAATAGTTTAATGAGGTACATAATATTGGACATTCTAGAGAAAATCATATTACTTGGACAACAAATAACAAAATATTGATTTGATTTAAAAACACTCAAAGTTGAATTTTTATATCATAAAGACTTTATAGTTAAACGTAATATCTCAATAAAACACAAGAGATAGAGATTAGGAATCTCCAACAAAACACAAGAGAGAGAGATACAGAGAATAGGAATCTCCAACAAGAGCTTGTGGCACAACATAACACAAGTTGTGCCACATTTATGGATCGTCAATCCTCATGAAGACCAACAACCGTTCACCCATAAAGTATTCCTGCAACACATCAAGGTGATTTAACAACAACTCCACCAAATTCAAGTTTTTGGCATCATAACTCTCATCTAATCTAACACTTTCCCATCATAAATATATAGTTTTCCTATAAAAACCAAAAAGACAATCCAACACCACGTGAACATTTTCCCCAAAAAAAGCGCACACTCACAGCTCTACATTTTTTAATCCCACTCTCTAATATAAACGCAAACATGACTGCGCGTGCCACCCAGTCGCGATACGAGCGCGTGTGATTTCTCAACAGGACAGATCACGGCGTTCCAAACGGTAACACCTTTGGCGCCAAAAACGCATTTCCGTTACCGAAGCCACGCGGGTTAAAAAAAAAAAAAAACAGTCGAGCGTTGAAACTTGAAACAGACAAACAAACAAAAAAACAGTTGGGCTCTTCAAAATCAGTTCAAACCCCACGAAACGACGCCGTTAAGAAGGCCGTCTCAATCTCAAACCACTCTCAACTTTCCTCTTACCTTCGCGAAGCCATGATTCTCCGAATTCTCAGAAATCTCTGTTCAGACACAGAGCTTCAAAGCTCAAACTTCGACTCTTGCTGACGTGGAACGATCTCCCTGAGTAATGTGGTTTTTTATTTATTTATTTATTTTTTAAAGAATTTTCTCAATGATTGCTTTTGTTTACTTTTCTTTTTATTCCTTTTTTTTTTTCAGTTTTCTTTGTCGCTAAGCTTTTTCGTAGTCGTACTTTGCTTTCTCTTGCTTATCTCGAGCTAGGGTTTCGATACTTTTGAGCTCAATATTCATTAAGGTTATGATTATTAATAGTCAGCTTCACATTCTAGAGAATCTTGGATTATCTTTTCATGGGTTTTCGTAATCATATTCTCTACTTCACCCAATAAATTATTGGGTTTAAAAAAAATAAAAAAATTGGAGCCCAATTATTGTACTTTATTTTTTGCTAATCTTTAACACCCAAATCTTGATTTTATCTGATACTTGAACTCTGTAGAAGATTTGGGGATCTTGAGCTATCTTATATGGAACTATGGCTTCTTTGGAAATTCATCAGCCATGGACGTTGTGTGGTCTGATAGGAGCTTTTGTTGATCTCGCTTTGGCTTACTTTCTGCTATGCGCATCGACTCTCGCGTTTTTCGCATCCATGCTTTTGGGGGTTGTTGGTCTGCGTTTGCCTTGTCCTTGCGAAGGGGTTTTCGGGTTCCGAAGCGCCGAGTTTTGCTGGCACAGATTGCTTGTTGAATGGCCGGTTAAAATGATCTATGGTGTTCAGATGTTAGTGAAGAGTAGATTCCCTTTCGATTCAATTCGGTTCGAGAATGAATGCGAGACGAGCAAGAAGTTGATTCGAGAGGGGAATTGTGAGAATCGGGTGGTTGAAGCCGACGGCGAGGCGTGTTGTAGCTCGTTTTCGGGTCCGAGGAATCAAAATGTGGTTGATAGAGAAAGTGGGAGTGATGTTAAAGGAAAGAGGCTTGCGAATCCGAAGCAAAGGTATGGAATTCGGCGGCGAAGGAGGGCTACTCTCACTTACGGAAAATTCGCTAGTGTTTTCGCAAGTGATTGTTTGCCTTTGGGCGAGAGCTTGGGTCGCAGAAGCGGGAAAGACGATGATGCCCGGGGTAAGTATGAAAGATCCCAACCTCTCAAGTCCTTCATAATTAGAATATCGTGGAAAGTGATATCTTTTTATTGTGGGTGATTTAGTTGTCTTTTAAGGGATTGTTGAACAAAAGTATGTGGTCATTTCCTGGTTGTATTAAAAGTTTGTAGCTTTATTCAACTGGTGGGAATTGTGAAATGTTTTGGTTTGAAGATTAGAAAAGTTGATTCGATTGGCATTTAAGTTGGGTTGAATTTTGTATCCTTTTTGGTCTCTCTCTTCGTCCGTACTTCATAAGTAGGAAAATCCTGGAAATTTGCATCTTTTTAGCGTGGATGTTTTAGTTGTCTTTTAAGGGATTGTTCAACAAAATTACGTGGTTGTTTCCCGGTCAAATACAAAGCTTTTAGTTTTTTTTTTTTTGCTTTTTTTCACCATTAGGGCTTTTGAAATTGTTGCTTTGAAGATTAAAAAAATTCTTTGATAAAACAATTCCTTTGACATTGAAGTTGGGTTTTTTGTCTCCTTTTTGGTCTGTCTCTCTTTCTCTCAACATATTCTAAGACAAACTATTATTTGCTGATCTTTGTGAACACGTCCTTTCAGATTATTTAAATGCACCAAGGGGCAACTGCAAGGATGAAGAGACCTGCCATAGTTTGGAGTTGAGTGAATCATTTGCTGAAAGTAACAACACTGCTAATCATTCAGTTTGCTTCGAAAATTTTGACGAGAAGAGATCCGTCATTGTATCTGAATCAGACAAAATCAGGACGTTGGAGCGAGCTCTTGCGGAAGAGAAAGCTGCTTGTGCTTTTCTCTGCCTTGAGCTGGATAAAGAGAGAGCGGCTGCTGCAACTGCTGCGGACGAGGCAATGGCGATGATATCCCGCCTTCAAAAGGACAAGGCGTCCATGGAAATCGAAGCCAGGCAGTATGAGAGGATGATCGACGAAAAATTTGCTTATGATGAAGAAGAGATAGAAATTTTGAAAGAGATCCTTATGAGGAGGGAGAGGGAGAATCATTTCTTGGAGAAGGAAATTGAGACGTATAGGCGTATGAGCGTTACAGGGTGACGAGCAGTCAAACGATGATATTAGTGATACGCTCGATGATTGGGGACAAAGACCTTTATCTTCACCTGTATTCAAGCGCAGATCCACAATTCATGCTGCGTAACACTTTGTCCCCTAAAACTAATGTGCAAATCAATAATTATTGTCCTTCTGAAGTTCCTACTGTTGAGAAACAAAGCCAGTCTGATGGACATGAATTGATTGAGAAAACCATCATTATAGTAGACCACATAGATAGCCTTAAGCTTAGTTCCGTGCCTGAAGACATGAACAGCTGTCACTACAGTGATGAAAACTGAACTTTTGGAAACTGGAAGATGTGCCTTGCATTTTTTTTTTCTTATTCCGCCAAAGTATCTCGAAACTGTCTTGCTAATTTGGATCTTTTAAAGTCTGGAGTGGTACTTGTCAAGTGATTGTGTCTGCAATACACAGACAGATAACAGAAAACACAATCCGAAAACGAGTTGCTAGCACTGGATGTGAAAAAACCTGCATATTGACTTTGAGAATTCTGTCTGCAGTACTTAGTGCGCAGATTGCATACAAACCTTGTACATAGTTGTTAAAAAGACGAGAAAATCGACTTTCTTCACAGAACAGGGGGGACGCCAATTAACCCAAAAGATTTGGAAACTTAACGATCCCGGGTAGCAGGGCTGCTTTCTTCGTCTTGTAAGGTAAATTTTTACTTTAGCATCCTTTTAAGTTTTATAGGTATTTATTGTATGCCTGTCTTTTTAGTTTGAGAACTCTGACATTGCCTATTTGATCAAGTAAGGAAATGATGAGACACGGTTTTGTCCTTGGTAACACAGAGAAAAGAGTTTAGAATTTAGTGTGACACCAATTAATTCAAGCATGTAATATACTAATGTATCTAACTATCAAAGTGAGAAATAAACAGAGTGTTATTTATGTTCTGAGGTTATGCATGTCAAATATAGAAAAGCTACAATGGTGGTGAGAGAATTTCTCATCGCTTCTGGCAACACTAGAAAAGGAAGTACTTGATTTTTTTTTTCTTAATATAAGATAACGCTATTCATGTTTCTTTTCAAAACTAATGTCAAAAGCTTGTTTCCTATTTTCTTCATGAAAATGCTACATGTTGACTTGTGGAGATTTATGACATTGATGCCCGTGGGCTTTTTTTTTTTTTCCTTTTCTTTGCTCAAGGCCCGTTGTAAGCGCTTGCTGGCCTAGTTTTGTAATCACTGGTTTTCGCTCCCACGTTATTCAACTTTTCCTTCAGAGGCACAACTTGAAAGAGTTGCCTGTCTTTCTTATCTGAACTTATGAAAAGATTGTGCATCAGTTTTCTTGGTCTTTTGTTGTTGAACTATGAGAAACATTCATGGTCTTCATTAAAACCTGGAAATTTTATTGTGGATGTATGTCAACTTTATTTGAACAAGTTGGGTAGGGGTGAAATAAAAGGCCAAGTAGGAGATTTTACTCTGTAATCTGGAAATTTTCTTGGTCTTATGTTCATGGAATTCATTAAATTCTGGAAATTTTCTTTGAATGCATTTTAAATTTGCTCAATGAATGTGAGTAAGCCTCGAACACGAAATGCAAAAAGTAGGAGATTGGAGCTTTCACTGTAATCTCTTGGTAGTTCATCATAGCCCATCAAAAGCCCCAAAAAAAATAAAAAATGGAAGAAACAATAGAAGTACAAATAGAGTCATGGAGAGTCCTATTATAAGCCATATTGAATGAATCTTTCAGCTCTGTGTTTTGTAAGTAACCTTTGCTATAATTGTATCCTGTATTTGCAGGCAAACTTGACAACAAAAGATCCCAAAGAAGTAGGCCTTATTGGAGTTCTACGGAAGACGAAAACTGCTGAGACGAAATCGAGTACGGGTACCCCGGATGTCTGAAGAATGTTGGCTCGAATCTGACTGCTCGCAAGTTGCCGATGGTTGTTGGGCTATAGGCACATGTAAATAAGACACATAAGACGATTACATTCGGCATTGTTAGCTCATTGTCTGCTGAATTTATAAATATCTCCCCGTCTTTTCGGACTTTATTCGATGAAAATAAAGGCGCGATAAAAGTGATTAAACCATTGTTTTAAGCTATCTGTCCCACCTTGTCTTGTCTCGGTTGACACAAGGAAAGGAAAGGAAAAAAAAAAAATGCCCTCTGAATCGGAGCCATAATTGTTCTTACGGGCAAATGAATAATTATGACATTGTGAGTTCAATGGATTCAATTATTGTTCTAAGGCTTTTTTTTTTTTTTTCATTCAAATGAAAAATAAAGATGGTATTTCCTTTCACCATTTTTACCTTCTGGGGACAATATTTTTCCAGTGATACAACACACACTAGGCAGATGAGAACTGTTTGTGGTTGACTTGAGTCATATGACCAAAGAATTTATCACCATTAATCTTGAAAAGTCTAATGTGTTCACGACCGACATTCATCTGAGAATCCCATGTGAGTCCAACTTTAGGTTAAAAAAAAAAAAAGATTTCGTTTTCATGTGTTGAAAGCTACAGAAGAAAGACAAATACAGACACCTTCCCATTTGATGTTCCTCCACAAGAAACATGCTCGTATGTTTTCACGGTTTATGCTAAATAGAGGCTATTGTATTATGTGTATATATATATACACACCATGTATTATATAAATTTTTCTACATATAGTATTTCATTTTAGTGGGGTTAGTTTTGTGGGACAACATATTTTCGTGAAATGTATTCTAATTGGACTATTACCTAACTATGAATATGTAATCAAAGGAAAAATGGGGTTTGATAATTGATGACGCTTCTCTAAAATAATGTGTACTATTTTACCTTTTCTTTTATTTTCTTTCTATTGTAGTGGATGTGGTTTCACTGTTTTTGCTTATTTTAAAGTTTTTCTTTGGTCACTCACGTGCATGAAAATCGCTTTATTTCTTTCCAAATCCAACTTCGAAGCTTCTGTGTCTCTTTTCATTTGTCTCCTTGCGGCTCAATTACCGCGTCAAAACTAGTTACAGGCTTTTTTCTTTTTCTTTTTTTTTTTTTTTCCGAATTTCACGCAAAAATTCAAAGACAAAAAACAAAAAGGTCTTAATGATAAGAGAATTTCTAGACCTTCTATTCTAAGTAGCCCAAATAAAGGAAAGAGAGTTGATTGAATAGTTTTAAAAAGGATTTCTAGATCATATAAAGTCACTATCTACACCAAAAGTCAAATAAAGAATGAAAAATTAATAATAAGAAGTCATTTTCTAGATAGTTTTCTATAAACGTCTTTTATTTATGTATTTGCATTTGCATTTATATTCTTCAAATGAAGTTTCCTATAATTTGGATTTTATTGCATCTAGCTATAGATATCTTATCATAACCGATGTACTTTGCCTTACACGGATATGCCATCCTTTTATCAAAATAAATAAAATTTTCTTTTCCAACATTTTTCACCAACTAGGTGTAAATGTTTGAGTTGCAAATTTTGTCGTTAGAGGAGAATTCGTATCACCCGTAAGTTTTCTTTTTCTTTATAGGCTGGTTGGCACCGATCACTATAATGAGACGAGTACATAAAAATGTACAACATCTTTTATCAGTCATTAATATCTTTTTAGGTGATAGGTGAATTATTACATTTCAATTGACTTAAATATAAAGTGTTAAAAACGGGTTATTTATCTAGAATGTGTTTTTAAAAAATAACTAAAATTTCATAAAAATAAAAAATTTATTATCATTGTAATAAAAAATGTATTGTTATAAATTTATTACCAAAGTAATAAAATCTATCAGTGAATATTTTTCTAAATTTTGAAACATTGACTATTATTTTAAATTAAGATTAAGAAATGACTGTTTTTTTTATTAAAAAAAATCCGTTAAACACATGCTAATTATAATATAACATTTTACTGTCACATAAGATGCTATTAAAAAAATAAGAAATTATAAGAAATAATCATTTAGTTTAAGTAATTAAAAAGTATGCCTTATGTTTTAAATTATTAAAAAAAGTTATTAAGTAGTTATATGAGATGTAATTTATCCATGCATTTTACTATTAGACAATGGTTATTTTCTTAACTCTTTGAAGCATGCGAAATCTTGAAAAAAAATACCATTTTTAGACAACTTGTTTTGAAAAATACCACTTTAAAAGAACCGTTGTAGTCAATGTTACTTTTCTAATGGCAAATTTGACCAAATTGCCTTTTTTTTTTCTTTTTACAAATGAGGAAGATGACATAGGATAAGGAGGCAACATAGTAATTTATTGATGAAAAAAGTGACATAGCATGCAATAGTAGCGTAGATTGTAAACTTGAATGTCAAATATGATCGTTAGATCAAATTTTCTCTGGAAACATGGGCAAAATTTAAGGTCTTTAAGAAAATGGCCTATTTATATAATTGACCCTTAAAAAAGTCAACAAAATAAGGAGATTATTAAACAAATAGCTATTTTTAATGATATTTTAAGAAAAAAGTCAATATTTTCATTCATTAAAAAATAGTCATTTTTCTTAACTAATGATTATGTGATTTTACTTTAAATATTTAATGTTTTATTGAACTATTGACTAATTTCGTAACTGTTTAAAATATTGGTCCTTTTTTAAACGTATGGAAAAAAAAAATACCAAACATACTTGTTAAAGAAGTGGTTGTCTAGTACTCTTTATTATCGTAAAGAATTGTGTTTTTTTTTTTTCTTGTAATTGTTTGGGTACCCATTTCAACCATTCCATTCCATTCTATTTTTTTATTTTTTTCAACTTTCCTAATCCTCCAAACTATTCTATTCCATTCTATTTTTTTTAACCATTTTTTTCAACTTTTTAAATCCCTATATAATATCTTTAAATCTCAATCATTTATGCCACCTCGAAATTAGCAAAGTCAAACTATTTTTATATCATTTTTCCAAATTATTTTCAAACTATTCCAAACCATTTTCAAACTATTTTTTCCATCCTAATAAATGGGATGGAATGGGCAAAATGCCCACCCCAAACAAGGGGTTAAATCTTGAATGTTTGTTATTGCGGCATTATTGATTCTTGATTTTTATTAAAAAAATCAAATAGAGATTATTGTAAGTGATTTTTTATCAATAAATGTAGCCTCGGGGGCGGAGTCTCCGAGGAACATTAAATGAGAGCACAAGCCCCCGATCCCAGCAAAAAAGGAATGCCACGTCATCACAGGAGCTCCCTCCAGACATGAACTGGACGAGGATCGTCGGAGATGATCCTCGATTGTACACTCACGAAGATAAGCAGGAAAAACACAACCGAAGAAAATGTCAACTTTATGACAAGACCCTCAGAGAAGGATTGACAGACAAGAAGGCCATGAATCATCGAAGGTGATCCATCCTGGCGAAGCTAGCCTCAGAGAGGAAAGCAAGATCTTCACTCAAGACGGAGAGCTCGACCCGCGAAGCTGTTGACCTCCAATCGAAGATGAAGTTCGCATGTGGTAGTTTAGATCTCTCTTTCTATTCCGCTTTTCTAGCCCCGATCATGGGATATTTTTAATTAAGCTCGTAAGACTCGGGATTGATATGACCGTTAGGGTATTCAATTCCTGAGTCATTTGGGAAAGATAACCGCCCATTTATTAACCACCCATTTAATTCAACATTAACTCCCGATTTTTAGGGTATCGTGCGTGATGGTTTTTCCTTCTCCAAACCTCAATTCCTCGACTATAAAAAGGGAATGAGAGAGCTGGAGAAGGGATTGGTCGAAATTTCTTGTAATTAAAGCATTCTTAATACTATTCTCAGTAGACGTATGTTATTACTCCGTAGGAGGGGTGAACCACATAAAAACTTTGTCTTTTTTATTACATTGCCGACCGAAATTTGTTTTTTATTGCCGCATCACATCCTAGAGGTGCGGATCACGTCATTAGTTCAAATTCTACACCAGCAGAAATTATTATTGTTTCATTCTAAATTAAGTAAGTATAACTTTGTTCGTTTACACAAATATGAAATAACTCGTGTGAGGCGTATTGAGCAAATAATAAGACAAAACAGATAAATCGAATAGACTAACTGATATTGTACTAAAGTCTAAAATCACAGTTTGAGAGCTAGTTTTTGCCAAGCCTAAATAAATTATCAAAATTTAAAATTAAAGAGAGAGAGACCCCAATGCCACAAACTCAAAAAAAAAAAATATATATATATATATATATATATTGTCAGTTGTTTCAAAGAATCAAATTTCATGAGATTCCAACCAAAGATGGTACTGTTTACTGCAACGACCACGTTAGTCCATTTAATCTTAATATACATCTACATTTGTATATAATATATAAACCAATATCATTTAATAATTTATGTTATAAATAATTTACTCTCTTAATTTCTACTTTATAAATATAACAAAATACAAATTAAAATAAAACACAAATAAACTATTAGTATGTAAAAAAAATTATTTATCAAAGTCCACGTTCATATACGTGTGTTTTCTAGTGTCTGAAAGTAACGTTATGTGGACATATTTAACTTTGGTGTGAGAAATGAGATCATACAAAGATTGTAGGACCCAACGCCACACAGGGTTTGTCCTTGGCAAATGCGGCATATGTTCCAGAATCATTAACAATCAAAGCCAGCGTCACCACCACCACCGACTCTCCCACCTCCACGTGGCGCACTACAAGTGGACTGTGACGTGCTACTAATTAGATGCTCTCTCTCTCTTCCAATTAAAATTATAAAAAAAAAAAAAGAAGAAGAAGAGAGAAAGTGCAAAGTTAAAATAAAATAAAATAAAGAAATCCTTAATCGAACAAACATACCAAGTTGGTTGGTGCGCGTAGCGTGTGTACTACAGCACCGAATTAACCCTCTTTGGACGCTCCTCCCGTTAACTAACGACGACGCCAACCCTTGGAACTATTTAAAACGGTTTTTATATGAAATAGCCTCATGCTAGTTTTAAAGATCTAGCTTATATTTGCTTTTATTAGTAAAATAATTATATACTCATGTCTAGATTTTTAAGACTGCAGTCATTAGTTATTTTTAATTTAATTTTTATTGTTTGTTGCATATAATATTTAGTCATAAATTTTATTTTTTTTATCATAAAAATTTTTAGATGTTGACCTGGTGGTTATTTTACTAATATTTTAAAACGTTTGCTATATTTTTAAAACATGAATTACAAAATGGCTAAATCTTTAATTGGCCCATATTAAAATAGTAATTTGAATAAAAATTTAACTTCTTTAATCCTCGATACAAAATTTTTTCTGTTGTAATTTTAATTCAAATGCTAAATTATACTTTTATACATATTTAACCTCAAGGTTTTGAAAAATAATAAAAATAATGTCTCGAATTTTTGTATTTGAAATTTCTATACGAGAAATGGACATAAATATTCCCGAAATTATAAAAAAAAAAAACAGAAAGTATTTTCTCGATGCAAAAATATTCAAAATATCAAGAATTATAATTTTATGCTTAAAATTTTTAAATAATACTTGTTTTATCCCCAATAGTTTTTAATCTCTCTAACTTTTGAAATTCCCATATTGGCCATTGATTCACAAAATTATCCAATTTCAGCTGAAAAATTACTAAAAACTTGTTAGATCAATACGTAATAGGTAGATGTGTTTTGGATATTGTTTAGATTCTAGAATTCTACCATAAATAATCACAGTCAAATTAATGTTTGACGAAGAAAAATCGTTTAACCTAACTTGCTCATTATTATTTTTTTAAAAAATGAATAGTGTTTGAGGATATCTATAGATACAGTCGAATAAAACAACCAATCTTTATTCATTATTATATTTGTCAACTTTTAGTATTATCTTACGTGATAAGTAAAGTGTAACATTATAAGTTGTTTATCACCTAATTAAAAAGATATTATACATTTATACTCAACCTTAAATATAACACTTCACATGCTAACTAAAGTTATATTAAAAGATAGTATGCATACGCTGATTCTTTCTAGATTTTGTTTCTTTCTACGAGTTTAAGTAATCAAAATATTTTAACAATTATTTGTCTAAAAAAAAAATCTGATCATCACCTAATAATTTCTCTCAACAACACAATTAATACCAAATCCTTCTAACAACACAATTGACAATACCATTAAATCGAGAATTGACACATCTAAACGTGGTATTATACAACGTGTCGATCTCACTAATTTTCAAAGCTTATAATTAAATAACTCCCCCAACCATAAAAAAAAAATATATATATATATATATATATAATTAAAATCATTCGAAAAACAAGGGACCAAAATGACATTCGACCTCTTAATATGGGGTGGGGTGGGGGGTTGGACAAAATTCTGATCTGATAAACCAAAGTTTTTAAAAAGCAGCCGCTTCAGCTGCAGCAAAGAGTCGTAACTCGTAACAGCTGACGGAGCCAAAACGCTGCCGTTTCACGCTACCTCTCTCTCTCTCTCCTCTTTCCTCTGTAACGTTCTTGATAACGACGTCTCTTCTCTCCCTCTCTCTCTCTCTCTCCTACAATTAGTTGAGACACACACACAGACAGACACATACAGAGGAGAGAGAGAGAGAGAAAGAGAGAAGCGAGGCAAAGGCAAACCAAAACGAAACCAATGCCATCTTAATCACGAAGCAACGCTCTTTCGCTTTCCCTTTCGCGTTTCATTCCTTTTTTCCCTATTCGGTTCTCGAATTACGGACGGAGACACAGAGATCTGCTTGAATGTGTGTGTGTGTGTTTTTTTTTTTTTTTTCCAATCGCAATTCCCTTCGCACCGGCGATCGCTTGCTTCTCAATATCTTTCGAGCTTTTTCCGATGAATGAATGAATGAATTTCTTGGTGCGTTTCATTTTTCCGAGACGGGAATCTAGAATCGCTATCGATCACAAGAAGTTTTTTTTTTTTCCTTCTTCTTCTTTTGTTTCTTAGGCGTTTCTTTTGACGTTGTTTCTTGTTGATTTTTTCTTATTCTAAATTCCAGATGTAATTGGCGATCCAATCAGACACAATGCCTGGTAGATTTTCTTTTCTAATCACAATCTTCCGAAGATTTGAGCTTTTGATTTCGGTTTTGATATGTATTTTTTTCTTTCCTGGATACGTGATTGTTTGTATGCGATTAGGCGAGATGGTTTTGGCTCAAGAAGACGAGAAATCTCGGGTTCTCGAGATCGAGACTTCTGAGGATGAGAGGAGGAGGTTGCGGAGCAGATCGCTGAGGAAGAAGACGATGAATGCGTCGCTGAAATTCACGCAGACGCTGAGGAAGCGCGGCAAGAGGGTCGCCAATTGTCGATACGCTTCGATTATGATCGAGGATGTTCGGGACTCGGAGGAGGAGGAGGCGGTGAACTCCTTCCGCGAGGCATTGCTTCTCAAGGATCTGCTCCCGCCTCCTCGCTTCGACGATTACCACACCATGCTGAGGTTGGTCAATTGCTGCCATATTCTGCGAAGACAAGATATGAAATACATTGATAAGATATAAAAAGAGCACAAGAGAAAATCCTTAGCTGAACCAATGAACTTAAGAGCTAATTATGAAGTCTAGGCACTGTTTTATGATTGTTAAAATAGTCTTATTATATGCAGCGGTGTGTTCATTTTCTGGGCATTATAATTTTATGCAATTGAAATTAAGGCGAAAATTCCAGCGGACAGAAGAGATCTTGCGTATGTCACTGGCTTTGCCGTGTTGAATATGAGGATCTAGTGGATGAAAGTTTATAATTTGACTATTGACATAGTCCATGCACTAGCACACACTTTCTTTGATATGGTAACTTTTATGTTTGCATTGTTTTGGTGCTTGGCGTATCTTTTTGGTTCGACAAGATCAGAGCAAGGCTGTAACAGTTTATCCGAGTGTCTTGTGCTGTTATATGGTTTATACTGCTTTATCTTCAAAGGAACATATCTTAATATTTATTCTTTCAGATATGTCTAATATGTCGTAATGAATTACCTGTCAATACAGTTTGTTAGCAGCTTTCTTTTTTTCTTTCTAGATTTTATCTTTGATTACAAAGAACTGGACCGTACTCGTGCAGATTTCTGAAGGCAAGGAAGTTTGACATAGACAAAGCTCTGCATATGTGGGAAGAGATGCTCAACTGGAGGGAAACATTCGGAGTAGACTCCATTGTGAAGGTATAAGTTTGATAACAGAATGCAGCTGTTGCCTGTTAGCTAAAACTTGTGGTCTTGTCAGGACACTTACCTTAATAACTATTACTAGATGTGTATTATGCTTGGTATTTTGTAATTCTAATTCTTGTTGAAATATGATTGCTTTTTTTTTTTTTCTTTTAGGATTTTGTATATGATGAGTATGAAGAAGTTCAGCGCTTTTATCCTCATGGTTACCATGGAGTAGACAAGGGTGGACGACCTGTTTATATTGAAAGGCTTGGTAAAATTGAACCCAGCAAACTAATGAGTGTAACAACAGTCGATCGATTTCTGAAATATCATGTGCAGGGTTTTGAGAAAGCTTTTTCAGAGAGGTTTCCTGCATGTTCAATTGCAGCGAAAAGGCATATAGATTCTTCAACGACAATTCTGGACGTCCATGGGCTGGTAATTTCTGAAAATGCCACTTCACTTTATTATTGTTCTTTTACAATACAAGTATGTTTGTGCAATTACAATGCTTGTCTGTTTTGGTGGTGCAGAACTGGGTTAGCTTTGGAAAGGTTGCCCATGATCTTGTTATGCGCATTCAAAAAATTGATGGCGACAACTATCCAGAGGTGGTTTCATCGTTACATGAGACATCAAGTCATATGGTGAATTTCATTCGGTATTCTGACATTGGTTCATTCTCCACAGACATTGCATCAGATGTTCATAGTTAACGCTGGTAGTGGATTCAAACTGCTATGGAACACTGCAAAAGGTTTTCTTGACCCAAAGACTACTTCAAAAATACATGTAAGGACTTTTCCTGTTCATTAGTTCTGACTGGAATTTTATATCGAGTAATCTAATATTTGGTCGTTATCAATTCCAAAGGTTTTAGGAAATAGATACCGAAACAAGTTGCTTGAGGTCATAGACTCAAGGTTGGTACCCTGTGCTTTTTAACTGCGGTAGATCGTTTTTGAAAGTTGTTTATATGCTAATGGAGTACTTATTCAACTCTGTTAAATTTTTTCGCTCTTGAACAGCCAACTTCCAGATTTCCTGGGAGGAACTTGCTCCTGTCCGAATGAGGGTGGGTGTCTTAGATCTGACAAAGGACCTTGGAACGATCCAGATATAATGAAAGTATGATTCTCATCAAGTAAAAGAGTGTCTGTGTGTCTCTATTGGTTGATTGTTTCTTGGAAGCAACAATACCATTAATTTACAAATTTAGAAGCTCGCAGAAACTTATGAGTTCACCATTTGACATTCATAGGTTGTTCAATTTGGATACTTATTTTTCACTCGTCTCACATCTATTTACAGATGGTACATGTACACATCGGAGAAACACTGTATTTAAGGAGAGTAAAAGGGTCATCTGATGGTGACAATGTAGGAGTCAAGTTGTTGTCCTCTAAGGTGACTTCTAAATGAATCAACTATTGATGCCTTCTTCTATCATCTTCTTTCAGGGCCCCCAAGAATAAAAATATTCTATTGTCTCCAGTTCCTTCCTCATATTGATTTACCTGCTTTGTTACAGGTTGCAAGTGCTGAAACATTATCTACTGCCAGGTTGGGAGCAGATATCAGCTCAGGTGCTTATGGCATCACACAACCGATGCCTCTATCCGACAAAGTAATTTTTTGGAGACTTCATCTTTAAACCTTATAATAACACATGCCTCATCAATCTTGTAAATAAAGCCGTATATGAATCTGAGCTGAAGATTCTATTCCTCTGATTCAAGCCACGTTCTTTTTATTGATAGTTATCACCAGATCTTCAGCTTAAGCTTTTCCTATGCAAAATTTGCCGATTTTATGATTTTGGCTTGTTTGGGGCTGAAGTGACTGCATGTTACTTTTCCTGTATTGAAGAATCATAGATTAATTTGTCATCAATATTCTATTCAGACCATGCCAATGTATCAAAATATAGTTATCTAACTCTTGCGCTGTCGTCGTGTTTTGTTCTCAGGAGAGGATAAATGACTCTTCACCTCTCTGTAGTCTTGTTGTGCCAGGAAGCACTTCTGAAAGAACTGAAGTTGCTGCATCGAGTTTGACAAGTATGTATTGTTTTGACCGAATTGCAAGTTGTGCCTCGTATGTAAGCATGATCTTGTGTATGGAATTTTACATGGTTCCGACTTTTTGGTTGCAACAGATGATTTGATCACTAATGTCGCTCCAAGAAGGCCACTGACGCATTGTATTCCCCAAGTAGCAAGTCTAGCATTTCACTTCTTATTCAAGATATTAGCATATATATATTTATTTTTCCAATGGTCGGGAAAAATGTTAACTGTGCAACAACCAGTGAACCGGCTAGAATCCACCAGCCCAACACAACCATTTGCAGATCCAAGCTCCCAGGAGCGGGGGACTCCACCTGCGATAGAAGTGGACCCACTCCTGCAGAGGCTGCAGCAATTAGAAACTGTAGTTACGGAGCTAATTAATAAACCTACAAGAATACCTCAAGAGAAAGAGGACATGCTTCACGAATCCCTGAGCCGTATCAAGGGCATCGAATACGATTTACAAAAGACAAAAAGAGTGAGATAATCTTTGTTGCTCATGAATCTTGAATGTTTTGATGCATAAACTAATTGTAAGATTTCAATTATTTTCTTCTATCTATCGCATTGGTTGTCGTCACCTGAAGTTCCATTTCTTGTAGGCTTTACTCGATACTGCATCAAAACAAGTGGAGCTTGCCGAGTCAATAGAAGGTTTACAGGAGAGCACCTTGCCTGTAAGACACTATACCAGTCAGATTCCTAATGCTTAATTGCGTAAAATGTTTGCATACAATCACTCGACTATTATTATATAAACATATCACAGACTATTTATTTAATCTGTTGCTTATCTTAACGATTTCATTATTACAGGGAACAAACTCTTGTTGGCCGAGAAATTGCAGATCTTATGCCCTGGGACGATGAGTGAAGTTCCTTAGACAGATATTCAGTCAGCAACAATGCCTTGTAACATGACAACTGCGACCACAATGAGATCTCAAATGCCTCAAATGAACATAAAGGCGGTTCTCATTTCGGGTACTTTTTCTCTTTCAATGTCTTTTGATACACTTTTCCCAATTCATATGTCGATGGTAATTCGAGTTTTCCTTTTTCCTCTCAGATTCCTGCAGTTAGAAGCTGGAAGTAATTATTTTTACTGAGCATCCAAAGAACATTCGTCCTGTGAAGAGAGAGAACGTTTTTCGGCGTGGCAAGTGTGAGAGAGCACACACAAAATCTTCAATTTGTTGTACATACAATAAAATCCTTGTCGTCCCTTTTCTTTTTTCGGTTCTTTTTTGCTTACAAAACATTCTACTTCAACCTAGCATTATATTCGGATACCAATAGAAAGTTCACAAAAAAAAGCAGAGCTGTGTTGAGACAAACTGTAACTGACGGCGTCTATTGAAAAATTTTCATACATTATAGCATAAAAGAAAACTCTAATCTAACTTTGATTAAATTGTTATACAATCGCGTTTTATTTTATTTTATTTTTTTAATATATCATTTATTTATTTCCTAATGTCCCACCTCACGTGATTGGTACGTCGACCTGTTGGCAATAGTAATGATGATTTTTTTTTTTTTTTTTTTGCTCAATAATAGTAATGATCAGTTAGTTGAGCACGTCAAGTGTCATTTTCCCAACAGATATATGCAGTGCAACCAAGCGAGTTAAATTGGTCCGTACACATAACAAAACAACCGTACGGAGAATCTAACGTGTTGGTCAGATAATCCAGCGCAAGACGCGCTGGTTCTGTTGTCTGCACTTTGCAGCGTCGTTAATTGTAGCCCTGCCTCGCCTATGTTATGCCTCTTAACACAAATAAAATGCAATTGTCACCGACGCTTTTTTTTTTTTTTTTTGGCTTTTGTACTCCATTAACTAACTTTTTCTTTTGAGTTTATGGCACCCTTGGTCCCTTATCTTTTGGGTTGGTGACAATTCCGTCTTTATTCTTTTAATTCAGCAAAACCATCCCCAAACTTCTATTTTGTAGCAAAATTAGTCCCTTGTTATTTCCATCTCGCTAAAATACACGTGTGACTCACGTGTCATGTGGTGGAGTGATTCTTGAAAAGCTCGTGTTACAAGTATAGTCCCTACAGTTTTGTTTATTTAGCACAATTGGTCATTGATCTTTTTAAATTGTTCAAGATTAGTCCTTATTATTATTTTTAAATGAGTACAAATGATTCTTTATACATATATGATATATGCGGAACGTGGAAGAGTTTTAACAACTTTTAAATTATGAAATAGAAAGAACACAAAAGGAAAAAAAGAACAGACTACTTTAAATCATTCTAGAAAATAGCAATTAAAAGAAAAGGGACGAAATCATCACTAACCTAAAAATTAAGGGACCATAAGTGCCAAATACTCTTCTTTTTTTTTTTAGGTTTTTGCTTCTTAGGTAATAGTTTGGTTCCTCCTAAATTCTTTTTACATAAATTGTTTAGTAAAAAAAAACACTAATCACTAGGTATAGGCATCATCATAACCATACGAGGCTCTACTTGGAAGTTGGATCCCAATGCATGTGGAGCTATAAATAGGAAACTTTGGGGCTAAAGTTGTTAGAAATGAATGGGTAAAGGATTAAGTACCTATTGGTTGGTGGTGAATGGTGATATGATGGATTTTTAGTTAATAAGGGGTCGAGAATATACCTAGTCTAAATAGCTTTAGATTCTAATAATATAATTAGTTTACCAACTAATTAGTCAAATGAAAGAAGGCTAAAAAGTACGGCGAGAATCAATAAATATAAGTTTATAATCTATAATCACTATTACAAATTATGTCATTTTTTATCAATATATTACTATTTCGTCCCTCTTCTTGTCTATTTCATTTGTAAAAAATATATATATATATATATATATTCAATCAAATTCACTATTAAAAGATAATATGGACTGTAATTTTTGACAAATTTCAAAAAAAGTTATTTAGAAGTGACATTTTCCCCAATCAATTGGCTGATTGGGCCAAAATTTTGATTGTATCAAGAATATGAACTTATGTAATTAATAATAAGTAGGTTTATGTAAAGGTGAATTTATCGTCATTCCTATATACTCTATTACCTTTTTTTTTCCAAAAAATTAGATTTAAGACTGTTTCTTTTTCTTTATTTGTGTAATATTTTCAACTAAACACTCCCTTTTTATTTTTATTTTTTGCCTTCCCCTTTTAAATTGTAGTATTTATAACCACATATCATCTAATACATACATACATACACGTATGTATGTATTCTAGTTTGCGTTATATTTGTGACAAAAAAATATAATTCATGTATGCAAATTCATATTTTTCGTAACATGTGTTTACTTGGTACCTAAGACTTTGGCTTCTCTACTCTAATAACAATGCTTTGTAAGCACGAAGATCTTGGCGGGAAGTGGAGCTTAACAAGTGGAATAAAGAGTGTTGCTGCAATTTTACTATGTGCAGCCATTGACAGAATGTGCATGTATAGCTAGCGTTTAAGACAATTAATACAGTTGAAAAAATCTTAATTTTAGGGAATTATATATATATTTAACCATCCATAATACCAAGCCTAGTCCCTCTGGTTCCAATTTGTCAAGAACATTCTTCTTTATTTTATGGCTCATCATTATGTGGAGCATTTTTAAATTTTTATTCCTTTCTTTATATCCATAAATTTGAACTCTCCCCTACAACTCCTGGCATGTCTACTTGAATCAAAGGGTAATTAATGGTCAGAGCAAACCCTAATACTAACTCTCTGTTTCACATTGTTGAATTTGTTTTCTCATCCACAAGAAAATAGAAAATCTATCAATTCTGCTGCAAACAACTTCTTTTCTACAGTTGGACCATGTGAACCTTGAATTTACCAAAGTAGGATCTCTCAATCTCGCTTTTTAGATAAATTAAATCATCAAACATTAATGACATGCTTCTAATTACATTTGAATATCATAATTTTTCATTAGCGAATATACTCCCCATTGAAATCACCTCTACCCAAAAATAACTCTCAGTCCCGCCAATTCATCCAAAAGACTGTTTCTGTTTATATGAATTTGGAGATAGAGAGAGATGAGAACATAACTAGTAAAGGAACAATATTTTCAGAAAAGAGAAAATATTTCTTTTCAGGGTTATATTAATGTCCTTTTACGAACTAATTTTGACCAGATTTAGAACAAATGATAGTTTTATATTGAATTGAACGATTGATAGATCATTTTAGAATTATAAAAAATATAAGGACGAAATTAGAATTCGGGTAATATTCAGAGATTATTTTAGAAGTTTTCCTATTTTTAATAAAATTTATAAAACTCAAAGAAATGAAGGGTAACCAATTTTTCTTAGAAATATGCTAAGGACAGACGCGGGTGACGCGTTTGTCCAATTGTGACTGTCCATGGACGTGGGCCCTACGATGGGACCCACTCCCACGGACGGCCACGATTCGACAGACGCGTCACGCGCATCTGTCCGTAGCACTCCTCTTTTTCTTATTTAAAATTGTTGCCTAATTTTCTAAAAAGTTATATTTATGCCTCCTAAAATATGAATATCCTAAATTTAAAAGTATAACTATATCTACGTTTAACTTACTTTACGTCAACTATGTACTTAATTTTTTTTTTTTTAGTAATTTACCAACTAAATGATAAACATTCATCAATGACGTAAGTTAATATTAAAAAAGTTCGGTAAAAAAGTTAGAATCTAACTGTCTCTAGAACTACTCAAATTTTTTTTTTTTTCCCAAATTACTTGCCAATAAAGTATTTTACAACTCCATGTTGAAGCAAAGCTCAAGTTGAACTCTTATACTACTCTTAGACAAATTTTACACCAGTTTATTTTAGAAGAACAAGTGGCGGAAATATTCAACCCCAAGCATATATTTAGTAATACTTAAATGAAAGGAAAAGACACAAAGGAAAACAATAGTACTGGAGTAATTTAGAGAAAAAAAAAAAAAGCAACCAATATTACATAATTTGTCATTACCGAACAAGGTTTTTCTCTTAGAATGTTCTCTGATACATTCCTAATTATTCCAAACCATTCGGTTTATTAAAGCAAAAAAAGCAAAAGGAAAGCTTGATAAACATCATATTTTGGCAAAGTCCACAGTGCACTTGCCATCATGCGCCTTCCTGAAGAAGTGCTTGACATAATCCGAGTACAAAACCTTCTTATATATTGCTTCTTCGCCATAATTAGCAAGCGCTTCCGGGAACGGAAAGATCACATCCGACGGCCTCGGATTGACAAAAATAGGGACCGAAATCCGGTCGCTACTTCCATTAGCCGCGACCCTATGCTCGACGCTTCTGTACCGTCCATTGCTCATTATCTGTAGGGCATCACCAATGTTGATAACCAAAGACCCCTTGATTGGTGGGACGTGGATCCACTTGTCCTTGTTTTCGACACGAACGTATAGCCCGCCGATCTCGTCTTGGAGGAGGACGGTGAGCGTTGACACGTCAGAATGACGGCCAACTCCGACTGTGAGCTCCGGGTTAGGGCAAACGGGATAGTAGTTTAGGTTAATTCTCTTGGATCCCATTAGGAGGTTTTCTTTTTCGTTGTCAATGTGGCTCACATTGAGCCTTTTCATTAGAGCGCTTAATATTCGTTTGATTACTATTTCGGACTTTTTCATGTACTCAAGCGCTTCGTCCCTGAAAAGAATTAATTGTAAAATTTACTATTATTAATGTTCATCTACTAATGCATGAATAATAATTATAGTAATAAACGAAAGAGAAGTGATGATTAGGTATAGAGGAATGCTAAATGATCAGAAATTTTGCCTGAAAAACTTGACCAGAATGATGTGTCAAGTTTATATATTGAATAAAATAAACAAGTGCACGTTTTATAATTACTAAGTAATAGCCACATCCTTCTGGCCATTTTTTCTGGCTAAAATTTCTGGTTTTTTTAATTAGCAGTACTCTTAGCTATAATATTTAAGCAGAAAATTTTGATTAGAATGATGCTAACAGTTAATCATGAGATAAATATATGCATTAATAAATGTGTTTAATAACCAATAAATGAACTTTTTTCTGGCTAAAATTACTGAGACATTCTATCAATATTTATATGGACACATATCTGTGATAGAATTTTGCTTTTAATCTTACCTGCAAGCAGCAGGCCAAAGAGCAGAGGCTTCATCATCAGAAACATAAAAGAGACTCAGATAGTCCTTCCATTCAAGGGCTATCTCAGCTTGAGGAGTGAAGCTCGTGCCATACCGGACGCTATTCGACGCCGAATTCTCTTTACTGAACCTGTTCTTCTCCTCAGCCGGCAGCCCGAAAAAGCGGCCAGTCGCCTCCTGGACATCCTCCAGCACTTCAATGGGAACCCCATGGTTCACAATCTGGAAGAAACCCCATTTCTCCGCAGCATCGCAGATCGAATCAGCGACTTTCGGATCGTCCCAATTCGACATGTCGATTACGGGAATGGACTGATCTCCCGACAGTAAGACCTCGTCCAAGCTGATTCTTTCTCGGAGAGGCTGGACATACTGCTTGGGGAGCTGTCCGAGGCCGGTTTCGGAGAGACCCTTCACTCCGAAACCTTTGCTTATGACGAATTCGTTGACTTTCGAGGGCTCGGTGTTGGTGGTGATTGCCAATGTTGGAGCCATTTTTTTGGACTTTGATCTTTTGATTTGAGAATGGGAATTGATGGAGCTAGAAAGAGAGCAAATAATGAGTTAAATGAAAGTTCTAGTTGTGTGGTTTATGACCATGCAAAAAGGGTATATTTATAGTGAGATATTCTGTACAAGGATATTGATACAAACGTCATCTTGATTTTAATATATATCTATATACGTAGTGCGTGACTAACTGTATTATATATATCCACCAACTTACTTAGCAATGAGCATGCCTAGGTTTATTTGATCTCTCTTCTTTTGCAAAAAAAATTTAATTAATTCAGTCGTTGAGATTTCTAAACCTACTCAATTGACAATCTGCATGCTATAAGAAGTTAAATTTTAAAAATAAAAGAAAGAGTCTTTAAAGAGTTTGCATGGTTTTTGGACCCCTTGGTCAGGACTACTTCGAATATTTACAGATGAAAATTTTCTACTAATTACTCCAAGGAAGAAGAGGAAGCTGTACTTTTATTCAATTTTTGTTTTTCTTTTTAGGTTAGAAATTATGCAGGCGAGATTATAAAGCACGATTACATATTATTGGATTATTTTCTAAGACATATGGCTCACTAGAAAAAGAATAATCTAGCTAGCGATTAGAATTGTTTGGTATTGCCGATCACAGCCTTTTCAATTTTCTTTTATTTTTTTATATGGGCAGCTTTGGTAGGTTTTAAGGCGTTAACACAGTGGCATTTTTTTTAGTTATTATTATTATAAAAATGGTCGTTCTTTATTGATCTACATTACATCATTTTGATACTCTGTCCATTTTATGTATAACATCATTTTGATACTGTGTCCATTTTATGTAAAATTGTACAATTTTGTATACACAAAAGAAATAATATTTGCACCCACTGAATTTTGTTAGAAAATAGGGAAATTCTATATTGGGAGATATTCATCAATGAGACTGTTATATTTATTTCTTTGAGGTGTTGCAATCCCACTCAAAAAAATATAAGAAGTTGTTTGGTAAGCAATTTGAATATAAATTTTTTTTTACTCTTGTATCGGTTTTATAATACCAATGACTTATGGCAAAATACTTGAAATTTCAACTTAACTATTCTTCCTACAGTATTTTAATAATCTTGTTACAATTAAAAACAATTTTTTTTATTCACAATATAAATCTTTTCTCTTACAATCTCAATTTAAATATGATAATCAAACTCTTATATAAATGTTATTTTTGAATTATAAAACTGTGTCAAACACTAACTCAAGTCAAAATAATCTAAATTTAATTATCTGAATGGTTGAACAAATGACTCTTAAAGTAAATATGATGAATTGTTCTTTCTCTAAAAATTAAATTTCCATCACAAAAATTCACGGACTAATAAATCTTCTCTCTCTCTCTCTGATCATTTGATTTGAATTTAGTTTAAAGTATCCAAATGATTTTGGCTCGATATACTAATAAGGAAATGTAAGTACAATATGAAAAATTAATATATATATATATATATATATATATATATATATATTCCAACAAGTTATAACGAACCAACGTAATCGTCTTGAAACCACAAGCAAATAATTCTAAATCACCTGATAAAATATTCCAACATATATATGTTATTACTTCGACATGAATATGGCAACTCAAAAATATGGGAAAAAACACAGAAGAATAGAACATGTTTTTAAATTTCAAATTATATTTTACGAGCTGAAAATAGCCAAATTACAGCGCAAAAACAAACTAAAATTCATCTCATGACCACCATGTTAAACAAGAAAAAAGCTATTAAGCAAATACATATAATATGTCCTCTCCCATTTGCAATATGAAGCATCTTAAGTACTACATAATAATCCATCACCAACGCACGAGAAAGATATTTAACCTTTTAACTTCTTTGTAAGGTTTTAAACAATTTATTTTTATACGCCAAATTAATACACTAAGTATAATATAACGGAGATTTTTGAGAATTTTTTTTATTATTGAACAATTTTAAATCGTCAAATTTATATTTTTATTAAGTATTACGTTTTAAAGAGTTATTTATTTGTCTTCCTTATTAAAACTGTCCGTTACCCATAATTATGCCTTTTTACCATTTGGCGGGTTACACGCTTGCAATTAAGACCCAGTCCCCCAACCCCACTCAAAATGGGACCCACCAACTTCCCAAACAACCCAAACCTAACAAACAAACAAAAAGCCCTCTTCACATTCACCACCATCACTACTCCCTCTCTCTCTCTCTCTCTCTCTCTCCAAACCTCAAAAGTCAAAACCACAAAACACTCTCATCTCCAATGGCGACATCTCCGCCGCCGCCCCAACCACCACCGCCGAAGAAGAAGAAGCCGTCGCCGTCGAAGTCGCCGGCGCCAATAATCCCGTGGAGCCACGACGAGACGGAGCAGCTGATCGAGGCCTACCAGGAGAAGTGGTACTCCCTCCGCCGGGGCCCACTCAAGTCCGCCCACTGGGAGGAGGTCGCCGTCACCGTCGCCGCCCGCTGCGGCCACCACGACGCCGACCAATCCCCCTCCTCCTCCTCCGCCGCCAACTCCCGCCCCGCCAAGTCCGCCCTCCAGTGCCGCCACAAGATGGAGAAGCTCCGCCGGCGCTTCCGCTCCGAGTCCCGCCGCACCGCCCCCGCCTGGCCCTTCTTCGTCCCCATGGACCACATGCTCCGCGGACCCTTCCCCATCTCCGCCCGCCCCATGGACGACCCCGCCGCCGCCGCCACCATCTCCGACGACGACGATCGAGATCGAGATCGAGAGCGGGGTCGGAACGGCACTCTCGGCGCCAAGTCCCGGAGCCTGGACTGCATCCTCCGGCGGCCGGAGGCGGCGAGCAGGCTCGCCTCTCCGGCGAAGAGGCCGAGGCGCGGCGGCGGAGAGGGTTCGGAGAGGGGAGGCGTGGCGGCGGAGCTGGCGGAGGAGATCAGGGGGTTCGCGGAGAGGATGGCGGCGGTGGAGAGGGCGAAGATGGAGGCGGCGAGGGAGGCGGAGAGGTTCCGGATGGAGATGGAGGGGAGAAGGATCGAGATGATCCTCCGATCGCAGAACAGGATTGTGGACGCCATTGCTAGGGTTTTCGGATCTCCGAATCGTCACATTAAGGAAGAGGCTTGAAGGAGCTTTAAGATATTAATAATAATAACAATAATAATAAATATCAAATGATTTTGATTAGGGATGACAATTTGGTTCAACGGCCACCTGATTTTGAACAGATCGAACTTTGTAATAACTGGAAGAGATCTCTCTTGTAACGCTTGTTGATTTAGATTTTGGTGATAACAAATAAGTAGGATTGGATTTGTTTCTATAAATGACACTATTTCTACTTTTGAAGGTATGTCAGTAATTCTTCTTCTGAGCTCGAAAGCATGTCAGTTATTATTCATTGCTACTTTAGTTGCTACTTCAATAGTTACGGTTGTTAGTACGTCAAAATTTGACGGTCAAATATCTATTAGGAAAATAGTGGAATACCATAATTTACCGCTATTGAGCAATTCTTAAAATTAACTAAACAAACGCCGAAAATAATTGTTTATTCCCACGTCTTTAAAATAATTCAATTGATGCTTGAAAGTTGAAACCTTTGAGTACATGAATGTTAAAAGCTGGATATGAACAACCTTCCTTGACCAAATTTGTTATGCACCAACAGAAAATGAGTGGTAGATATTGATGCGCAAACCTTTATTTAGACAATCTTAAGCTTGTCTGTATAGTTTGCCACTCAAACTACTAAGCCTACGGAGAAAATGCTAGTGCGACCAGGCATGCATTTCATTTTCAATTTTCAACCATGATCATTGTTCAGAATCAGTGGCAAAAACAAGTATGATCCATTGCATTTGCAGCCATATAAATTCCTTATCTTTTAACCAATAAGAGAAACCCGGCGTTAAGCACGTTCACCGTTCGATGCTTGTCGAAGCCGATTTCTTACCACCTCGTAGTTGTAAGCTTCAAATCCAATAAATCCTTTCTGCAAGACTGTTCTTGAGCCAAATGGATGTCTCAACTTCAATAATTCCCTGAAAGAAGTCTAGAAATTGATATTCTTTGATAGCTCAAAAAGAACCTGCTGCTATACCATCACATTTTTTTATCTTACTTTTTAGTTCACATAATATTTTATTTGTAATTACAAAAATTCTAATGTTATATAGTTTTATGTATATATATGTTGCAAATTGATTAGCACACAGTTGCTTTTCATAAGAAAGTCAGTCATGTTGTACTTTAAAGACTTTATTCATTAATACCCTTCCTTTTCGGGTTTTTTTTTTTTTTTTTTTTTTTTTTGCCTTTGTTCTTCTTCTGCTTGAAACTTTGACACTACTATTTGTACAAATCACAGTTCCTTCTATTTAAAAAAATACAATCCAGATTTTTTTTTTAAATGGCTATATACATAGTAATTAGCTGTAGTATGCTGTTTTTGCTGATCAGTGATCAGCTAACCCTCAAGATCAAACAAAACCAACAACAAAAACAGTGAGCACAAAAAAGTTGGACCTGCAAATGATGGATCCGATTTCAAGGCTTTTTTTTTTTTTTTAGCATTATAGGAACTGAGAAATTCGATACAGATTACAATGATCCCACAGATGGTCGCTCATAGCATTGAGAGATTGATGATTGTTCTAACACCATTAACCAATGTATACACCAGATACCCAATATTCACAAAATTTGCAAAAAGGCTTTTGCCTATAAAAATGATTGCTACCCTGTTAATCTGAAAAGGGTAATGATACATGCTCTAATCTAATCATCAAAGAAGAAAAGAAGAAAGAAGAAAAAAGTCCCTCATTGTAGAAGGCCTAAGAGACCACGAATAAGGGAATTAGAGAAGCAAAAGGTAGAACAAAAGGAGAGATGAGACCCTGTACACATACCTCTATATCAGTCTCTATCTTCCTAAGCTCTAGATGAGTGATAATTTACACGATTTCCAAAATCGAAAAGAAAATGCCATGTCAAGATAGCTTCAGTGATGTCGGTTAAAATTTTTTCTTTTAACAAAACCTGCAAATAATAATCAGCATATCGATCCATCAATGCCCTTGTGGAATTACCAGCCTTCATCTGCATATAACCAACCCCCAAAATGTCAATGAGCTTGTTTCTTTGCACCGCCAAAAAGAAATCAGATAGACTAAATATAAGTAAATCAGTTGAAGAAAGACAATGACTACATTGGGAAAATGCATAAACCAAAAGAAAAGAGAAGAAAAGCCACGTAAAAAGCAAACATTGGAAGAACTCGTTTGAGAATGCAAAGCAAAGCTAGTTTACATATGTAAAGCTTAAGGATTATCGTAGTCCTTCCTGATTTTAAAATTTTTAAAATTAAATCATCTTGTTGCGTGGCAATTTCTTCCCCTTATTACAGGTAATAGTATTTTATGTTTCCGGTAGTAAGTTGTCTTGCAAGGAAAAAAAGAAAAAGTGATAACAATCTACCTGTACACTGCTGTAACAAGGGCAAACAGGCACAATCTTGTCCCGACTGATCGGTTTCAACTGCTCAGTTCCTGTGGTTGCTTCATTCTGCTTTAGAATTAGCGGGCCTCAAATACATTCCCTGCTCTGCTTGCAGATGCTGTATTTGCTGCTGCGGCTGCGTTTGCAAGGGAAGTTGATTTTGTGAGGATTTTTTCTCTGGCAGCTGTTGCTGTTGTTCTTGTTGCACGTACTGTTGGGACGTGGGTGGCAGCGCTTGAGACTGCTGCAGCGACTGCGGCGGAGGCGGCTGTGACTGCTGCCACTGGGCCCCAACATTATGTCCATGAGCGGGTAAACTACCAGACAACTGCCTTGGACCCAGCCCCTGACTAGCAGGTGGTTGTGTAGGCTCGGTTCCGGATGAATTTGTTAAAGATGGACTCCCTACGGAACCTGCTTGAATGTTTGAATTCGGAATATTAGAATCATATACAGGTTCCGATGATTTCCATTGACAAGCAACTGCAGAAGACGCTGGCACTGAAGCAGATGAGTCAGCACAGGACTGAGGTATTGCCATGCTTACACCCACCTGAGAAGTATTATTCACAGGCTGCTGTTCAGCATGAGCTATATCGCTCTGGGACTTGTTTGGAAGCTCAGAATTCACTTGACGATTTTGTTGGATTAATCTTTGAACACTTGGTTGAGTTTGATTCACTTGCTTTTGATGTGGCAGCTGCTGGTGATTGGAACCCATAACAGTTGGCGGAACAACTTGATGAGAAGATGTTAATGCTTGGCCGGAAGGAGCTAGTGGAACTTGGCCTTGAGTACTATTATCTGGATGGGAAGGCATTTGCTGGTGCTGCTTCGTTGGAGGGGGAGCTGAGCTAGAAACTAGCTTCTGCTGCAGCTGTGAATGGTTTGAAGATTGAGGAACCATTGTCTTTGGTGCTTGCATTGCGTTGAGACCAGAACCAGAATATACACCTGGCCCTTGCATCAACTGCATGATCTGCTCTCCTTTCTCCAGAGGTTGGCTTCCCGGGGGCATAGAAAGGCCATTCATATGCGAAGGGTCAACCAGGCCTCTTCCAACTCCCTTCAAAAGTTTAGCTTGCTGTTGAGATTGCAAATGCTGCCGTTGCTGAGGGTGCTGCCTGCCAGTCTGTAGAAGATGCTGTTGTTGTGGCTGTCGTTGGCGCTGCTTTCCCATCTGATTGGTCATAGCACCGGCATTCCGACCCAGCCCATGAGCAGGAAGGTGATGCTTCTGCTGATGCTGAGCTGACATAGGAGTCATAGGAGAAGATGGTGTTAAAGGGGACATCGAAACTGGTTGAGACGGATTTTGTGATTGCATTTGTGAACTATTCTGCAGAGTTGATGAAACGGGAAGGTGGGCTTGAGGCTGGACATGTGGCATTAGAGCATTAGATGCAGCAAACTGTTGCTGCTGTTGTTGCATGTACCGCTGCTGCATCTGCCTTTCTTTAGCAAGGCGGATTGCATAGGCTTGCTGCTGTGAACCCGCAGCATGATTGGGGCCTTGAAGGTGGGGGTGATGAGAGCTGCTAAGACCGTGCGGCTGTTGCGGCGAGACCTGGTGTTGCTGCTGGGGGTGACCCGGATATGGAGGAACTGGTGGTGCAGTCGTCTGATTAGGGAAGGCAGAACTCAAACCATTGAAGGGGGTGATCCCTTGGTTGTTCCCTTGTGCCCCCTGCATTTGAAGCTCTGGAACCATCATTTGCCTCTGATGTTCGGGATTATGTCCAGGCTGTGACAAACAATATTAAAGTCAGATAAAGTGTGTTATGATACAAAAGTCAGCGAGAAACTAAGTTTCCAATTAGTGGACGTGAAAACAGATATGCAGCAAATGTCTATCCACAGGTAAGAGACCCGATACAACTTACTATTCCTCTCAGCTCTGATCAATTTTCTTCGTAGAAAACTGAACTAATAAATAGCTCAAACTCTCCTATTATAGATAGCAACAAACGGGTCTAGAACTATGTAAGAACCTAACTCACCCTCATCATGTGCAAAGCTTCACGAGGTCTAATCATCGAGTTTCCTTGGCCAGAAGCGGCTCCAGAATGCATATTTGAAGGGCTTGGCATCCCCGCCATGCTAGATGAAAGCATACTTCCGGAATTAAGCATTGACGATGAAGTCATTCCTGGATACCCTGGCCTTGAGATTGGCATGTTTCTATTCATCCCGCTAACCATGCCCATATTTCCACCAGCTACCATACGAACTCCTCGATCAGGTCCCGAAAGAGTTCCGGGCACAGGCAAGCTGGACTGTTGCATATTTCTTCCAGGTAACACGTGGTTAAATTGCTGCATCCTCTGCTGCTCTTCAACTGGTAAAGACGATGTTCTAGGAACGTTGTACCGACCATCCCTGAAAATATTAATGTGGGGACAAACATCAGGGGCTTAATATAACAGATGGTCAGTCTTTTAATCTCAAGTTACTGCAACGTAGTATATCATATTACCTGATGGTGGCATTAAGTGCACCAGACGGTGATGGTAAGTTAGTCCCAAGAACCATACCAGAAGATCCTTGTAGGGCAGAATTTGCCCCGGAAGAAGGAAGTAATGGTGCTACAACACCCTGGTTTGAGATTGCTAAACCACCACTATGAGGACCTTGACATCCAAGAGGAAGGACGTCTTGGTTTGATGAAGTAGCATCAGAGAGATCAAGAGGCCTTCATAAGTGAGAACAAGGAAAAATCATAAGTTACTCCACAGTGCAAACAATGGCAAATGAGCCAGCAATGCAAAAAGATGTAGATATGTAGCGAATTAAAATTATTATGGAGGAAAAAACAAATAAATGATGAAACTATCATCAGAGCACGAGAAAAAGAGAACCTACGTTAGAAGAGCTCCATTAAGGTTATTGGGGCAGACTTGGGAAAGAGCCATAACATGAGAATTGTGGACTGCAGCTATTTGCTTCAAATCCTGGTTTTCATTCTTCACAAGAATGACAAAATACGAACATCAGAAGTAGATGAGAACATCAAGAAATTGCTCGACTTAATGTTCACTCTTCAAGTATTAACAAATAAGCATATGATACAGCAGTCTCCAGAAGTGATAAGGACCAAAGCTCAAAATAAGATAGAAAACCACGATAACAACTAGGCAAAGCCAAACGCTTAAGTCGTAGAGTCTAATTTTAGGGCCAAAACAAAAACAAAAATTAACACAAAACAATAGACCACCACGCACGGCATGCAGTCCAACCACCAAGAAGATTGCATTAGCCGTATTTTGGCTGAAAGATGCTAAATGGTAATCCATGCCTATCTTACAACTCACAAACCTGAGTCCTTCGGTAATGCTGCTTCCCAATCTTAATAATTTTATCAAAATGAGACTTGAGGGTATCCTCTTCCATTGGCTCTTGCAGGCGTTGAAACAACTGCCTTGCACTGCCCTGCTTCAACACAAAAAACAGCCAATTGAAATAAAAAATAAAAAAAAATTATCGATCATAACAATTAGCTTGCTTCTAGCAAGGCTAATGCAAATACATGAAAAATAGTGTGCAAGGTAAGAAAATCCTGCCTTTGGAATGCCTGGTAATGTAGATGAATATGGTTGAGATGACCCTGAATCTTCAGCACTATCAGCCCCATCACCAGCACTCTTATCCATCAATACTTTGTGACGTTCCTTGCACTCTTTAGGCTTGCGAAACATACACTGTATTGTTTGAACAAGTTACAAACGGTAGTGTACCCGAAAAAAAAATTGAATTGAAACTTAAAAAGTGTAAAGATGACCAAAACAAAATGGACCACTAAGAAAACTTGCAAACACTATGCATGCTCAGAACATCAAGAGGCCAAATATAGCAAAGATGCTTTGACACGTATACATACCTTAAAGTGCAGTGTACTATTTATAGCATCACTGATGAGCTCCCAATTTTGACCCATGTCGTGTACAAGAACAACTAGTGCCTATGGTACAAACAGTAATAAGATACTAGGAAGAAATTTCAATTTAAAAAAAAAAAAAGGAAGGAGGAAATGATAAATGATAAAAAGTGCATTCAACCTGGTCCTCATATAGCGACCAAGGACTTCCAGAACCCGATTGCCCAACAGAGACCTGCAAGGTCAAACGCTCAATTCCATAGAGTAAACCATAAAAAAACATCAATACCAACAAAAAACCAAAATCCATGAACTCTAAATAATAATACAGGGTATATAGCTAAATAATCTAATTTTAGAACCTATTCAAGAAAATGTCTATAACATTCGTTTTAGAGCCTGTATTTGGCATCTAGAAAATATTCATGGTAAGTCAGCAATATATCAGCTAAAAAAGGTATATTGCTGACTTACCATTATACCAAAAACAGGCAAACAGGCCTTTCACCTATTAAAAAAAAGTTTGACATTTATTTTTAAGTCTAAAAAGTAGACTAACTAAAACAATTTTCCTAATAATAATTTAGTTGCTACTATAATACTGCCATGCAAACAAAACTAAAAAAGTACCTTCAGCGTTTTAGCTTTCCTGCCCCTATCGCGACCACCAATCATTTTTATAAATTTACTTGTGTTAGACATGTTATTTTGGGACGCCACCGGAGAAGGAATGGAACCAGTCATTGTATTGATATTGTCAAAACTATTTTCTAGTGATTGTTTCGATAGCTTTGGCTTCTTGGCATTATGTTGCACATATAAACCTGCAGAAGGATTTGATTAAATGTACATGATACAAAAAACAAAATGCCAGGTCATAGTTTTTTTACCAACTCCAGAAAAGCTAAATGATGGAAAAGAAGTTTACCACTTGTTCCATTAGAGTCGAAATGGTGACTTTCCAGCCTCTTTTTAGCATTATCCCTCTGTATATTAAATGGCATCATCAAATATCCAATTACTACTGAACATAAGTAACAGTTGACTGACAAGGCAGTTATAGTCGGGCCAAAAAGCAATACTGATCTAGCTATTTCTTCAAAATTATTTATTTCAGAATTCTCTTGCATATTATTTAAACTAAAGCCTCAATACCAAACTAACAGAGAACTGAAATGGAAGAATCCTAACAAAAATCGTGTTAAGAAACTTTACTACTAACCTGTTCATTAAGTGTGTTAGAATCCAGCTGCCATCCCTGGTCATATGTGGAGCCCTACAACATAAATCAAAAGAAAGTTAACCATTGAAATAAAAGATAAACAAACAGAGATCTGTGGATTAGCGCCAATATGTTGAAACATGAGTCTTAGTGTACCAGATGCTTTGCCTTCTTCTTCTTTTTAGGTTTAATTGATGTTTCTGCACAGTCATATGCTAACTGCTTATCAAAATCCCCAACAGACTCAACCTCCATACTTTTCTGAAACTGAGAACCACCATGCAAAGTACTCTGGTCATCCTGAAAGGAATTAGTATCTCCACTTGAAGCATCTGTCTTCACCTGAACCGGAACATTTGCATTAGGCGTAACAACCCTCTGCCGGGAAGCAGTGCGCATGCGTTTTGTCGGAATTGAACCAACATTAAGACTGGCAGGCCTTTTTGTCATCAACACAGACTGTTGAGTCATGGAGGTGTTCTGTCCATAAGGCAAATCAGTTCCTGCTTCATATGACCTTGGAAATGAAACTATGTTTTTCCGTTTCTTCTGGGTAGATTTTGATGGCCTGCTGCCATCAAAGGCTCCAGACAAATAATAAGTGCTCGTTTCTCCTTCGTCCTCGGCGTACACATTCTCTTGATAACCATATTCTGCAATTCAAAGCTTTGATCAAACAAGCACTAGAAGCATAAAACGATCCATTAACATGTAGTTTCAGACACTTGGTTATACCTGCTACAGCATCATACATAGATGTCTCAACCTCCTCTTGCATGCTACTACCAGTTTTCTGAAAATAGTTCATAAAAATTAAAACGTCAATCCCAAAACAACTTTAAGAATAAATCAGAGACTCCAGAAGCAATAATGTCTAAACCAATAAAAATGAATCAGTATCAAAAAATATAAAAACAGAAAGCAGATTTCATTCCTAATATGACAGATTCCAGATTACACCAATTCCTTGGTGTTCTCTTTTATCGTAATTGCTAGTAGTTATTACAACTTCTCTTGAAAGCTAAATACCAAAAGCAAAAAAGAAGCTACAAGCAGGAAGCGAATGAAGAACACACAGAGAGGCAGACTTACCTCAAACTGTACAAGATGAGCTTCAATGGATTTTCTGTAAGCTTCCATTGCACCACAGGGCACTGTATAGAACAAACTCTCCTGCCAAATCATAGCTTAATGCATTATAACAAAGATGTAAAAAGCTACGATTATATGGGCAATAAAAATTAACAAATATAAATATTCAAATCGTGTTAAGCAGAGACATAGGAATCTGAAGAAAGTGTGCACTTAAAAGTGTCTACAAAGATTAAATATGACTAGGCATATGCGTTTGTATTACAGTTGAGAACAAGAAAGAATGAGTGAGGGCCGAGGCAAGCAGTCTTGACCTATGGCTAAATAAGATATTGACAACTTTATTAAAAAGGATGCATAATAAAAGTTAGGCATACTTCTGTGAGATGGTCCTCCCAAGACATTTCCTGAATGCCTAAATCAGATACCCTGTCAGGCGTTGCTGGTGCTTCCGCTTTTAGGTGAAGACCAAGAGAGCTGTTGGATTTCAAAAACCTCACTGCATAGCCCTGCACAGTGAGTGAAACATCCTTTTTGGGATATTGTACTTCCAGTTCTTTCACAGGCTCCTGTAGATAACAGGATATATGTCAGTAATACATAGCATATAAAACTAAGACAGAAAATTCAATATCTCTAAGGACGTTTGCAATGTAAGACACAACATTCAATATGAACGGAAACTATCTCAAAGGAAAGAAAAATAATAATAAACCAATTTTATGGCTCTCTCATCTAAATGGAATGGAAAGGGGGAAAAAAAAAGTATAGAAGATCTCAGAACACCAAATGAAACTCGAGGAAAGACAGATACTTGATGTAACATGTATCCCCAGCGTCAGCTACACAATAAGAATAAACTAGATACGATAAGACACAAGAAAACAGTAAATCGCTCAAATTTTGAAAGGAGTGACTGCAATGCAACATGTGCCTAACTTTAAATATTGGAGGGCCCTAACACCTCTTTGTTTAATATATTAAGACACGATTAACACAGGACGGAAAAAAAAATGAATCCTTATCGCATCATAATCGTAAAAGCTACAAAACTGACCTAGAAAAATAACTCGCAAGAACATCCATAATGATAAATCTAATTAGCAGCAATTCGTATTTTTTTTTTTTCTTTTGAAATGGGTTAGCAGTAATTATCCATTGAATAAACAATAAATGAAAAATTACTAAAGTGTTACAACAAGTTTAGAAGATACCCGGACTATATTAGATCCACTCTTGTCTCTAGAAACTACTTTCGGTGCCTTTTCAACCAAACTGTATTCGCATTTTTCTGGAGAAACACTGGGGTTATCACTGTTTAAAATCACCTCAGCTGAATGCCAAAATTGCATGACAGCCTTCGCCAAATTATGAGCAACTTCTTTTAGTTTCCAACGCTGATTTTGTTCTTCAAATCTCAACCGAGAAGTAAAAGCAACACGGTGGCCTATTTGTGCTGCAGCAGTTATCTTCCAAAGACGCTCCTAAAATTAGAGGAATGGAAAAAGAAAAATCAGAACAGACGTGGTCGATGGTTATAAAACTATTATCATTTGCTAAAGATAATTCCATCCTTATAAAGATGTTATCCTATCAAGCAAATAATAATAATAATAATAATAATAATAATATATAAAGATGTTCTCCTAGAGGTGGGGGAAGCCTTTTATGCAAAAGAAGGCAGACCTGAGCAAAATCATTTGCCAACCATGCCATTTCTTCGAGGACAAAATCCCAATGAGATTTCCGGCGGTTCTCCGGGAGTATAGAGCGAACAGATAATTCAGCAATCCTCTTATGCTTGGCCTATGTATCAAATAGTGTCATCACTTTAAGGCTCAACTACGAAGATATTAAGAGGAAAAACAAAAAACAAAAAAGAAAAAAAAAAGAAAAAGAAAATACAATAAAACAAATAAAAGAGGCTTAACAACTAAAGTATTAAGCAAAAAGCCGAAAAGAATATGGAACCTCTATAATCCGAGCCTCTTCCAAAATAGAATCTTCATGTGCCTTGTCTGAAACTTTCAAGCTATTAACACAAGGTGCTTGAGGATCAGGTGCAACAGTAGATTGCATATCTGGCAAAGCAGTCTCAGGAAGTTTGTGCATAGAGATATCTAAAGACTCGTGACCAGTAGAGTTCTCCTTATTGAGGCTGGAATCATTAATTGATTTATCATCCACTTTGCCATCAGTTTTTGATAACATTTGGTCACCGAGTTGACATCCCTCAATATTAGGGAGAATCTTAACTTCATTACGCAATTCAGATGTACTTTCATGCATATCTTCATCAGGTTTCACTGCACCTGTAATGTCGGAATGACTCCGACAAACAGATGAGTGGTCATCCTTGATGACAGCACCATCATTAACAGTTTCTATCTCGTCCTTATCCTTTACTGCTGCAGTCCCATCAGCCATCGCTGTCCCCATGACATCCGAAGTTTTCCCCATAGAATTTCCATTAGAATCTATGTTCCTTGTATCAGTACACATATCCCTATCTTTATGTACATCTAATCCTAGGCTATTTTGGGTGCATGAAGACTGAGAATCTAAACCTTTTGTTCCTACAGCTGCATTGCTAGTTTCAACTTCATTTAAAATACTTTTAGTCTCTTTCAAATCACCAAATCCATTCAGCTGACAAGCGGTCTCCTTTTCAGTAGTTACTGTAGCTGGACGAGGCAGACATTGTGAACTTGCTGAAGCCAGCTGGTCGTTTTGTCCAACATCAGATTCCCTAGAAGCCACATCGATAGGAGTCTGCTGAGCATCAACTTGAGAAGATTGATTATGTTGGCTCTCATTTGAATTTTTGTTATGCACAATATCCAGCTTACTTTCATGCAAGCTAGATTTTGTCAGTTCATTTGTTCTCTCTGGAACCAGTGCACCATCTACTTCCATCTCTAATTGATTATCAGAAGCAACAGCCCGAGGAGTTATATCACCATTTGAAGTAGCAGACTTTAGGTTAGAAATAGATGGCTTATTCTGGTCATTTTGATTATTCTTTTCACTTAATTGTGCCTTAGCATCCCTTGTGCCTCCCCGAACAGCTAAAGTAGATCCCTGACCACCACGGTTTTGGGTCATATCAACTGCATTTGATCTAGCACCATCCCGATTTGATCTGGACCTATTTCTTCGAGCATAAGGCCGAACAATTGCTGAATCTTCTGATTCTTTAGCATTTTGAGCCCCATCAATTTGGGAAGATTGTTCAGATCGAGCAATATTATTCCTCCGACTAGGATGTACGGAATTCCTTTCTGCTTCAGGCAAATCGTGTTCGCCATCAAAAAGTAAGAGATTATCAGCAATATTAGGCTCACAAACTGTAGGTACCCCTGGCCTACCACTGCTATCCACAGAATCCCCATGAGGTGAGGCAGTCAATGCAAAACTACCTTTTGCTTCACTGAGATAATGAACAAAATAGGTAGGCAGGAAAAGTGAACTTTAGTGGTTAAGCTTAGAAAATGAAAAATTATGACTAAAAACTGAAGACGAGACAGAACCATACCTAGTCACAAACTGCTCTGGATTCTGATCAGTGAGGGAAGTAGACTGGACACTAACAGAAGCTGCATTCCCAAATTTAAAGTCCAATGGATTGCCACCCTGAAGGTAACAAGCGCCCAAGAGATCATCAATTACATTTAAAATATATATATATATGTACTAGAAACTCTTGAAAAATTCAATAACCATACCTTTTCAAGAAAATCTAGCTCCCTTCTCCTTTCCTCTCGGACATCATACTCCTGCCTGTTATAAACACAGTGCATCTTATGGTTAATTTATTTGGAACTCCATGTAAATTATTCAATATAAAACAGAAAACAATAATAATAATAATAATAATAATAATAATAAACAAAGAGGAGGAACATGCGACCTAAGCTCCTTTTGAGCCTTCTCAATTGCCGCTCGACGAGGAGAGGTTTTCAACCCAATACCAACTCCACCGTCAACCACTCCTCCCATGGAATCAACTTCAGCATTTACTAGGAGAGCAGATCCTGAGCTACATCCATGCATTCCTGTCCTAATATCTACAATCTTCCCTTTCCATCTAATTTAAGAGTCTACAAAATTAAGAAAGCTGAGTATCAGAAAAGTCAAAAATAACAGAAAATCACCAAATAAAATAAAATGGCAACAATAGGTACAAATTATCAAAATCACCTAGAAATTGATAGTTATGACTTCGTAAATCCAGTTGGATATCAGCAAAAAATGCAAGTTCTAACCGAGGCAGCTAGAACAGGAATAAGGAAACTTTGAGAGGAGCCGTTCAATAAAAAATAAAAATAAAAATAAATCTAGAAACATCCCTTTTCGAAAAACAAAAATTAGATTCGTTCAAAAAGTTACATAAATTTTTTCATGTCCTTGAAGAGAAAAAAGCAACCTTAGATTGCAAGTACAATCCAACCCCACTTCCAGGAAATAATAGAGAGAGAGAGAGAGAGTAATTATTCACATGAACGACGGCGGGTAATGGGTATGGTCTAGAAAGTTTTATCGCTGAGTTTAAAGATACAAACACACAATGAGTTTTTCGTACAATCTACTATATCCGTAATAATCGTAATAATGTCTAGTGATTATTCAACCAATATTGTTACGAGCGTATAGATAACCAAACACTTTTCCATTATAACCCTCAAGTAACAAAACCGTACCAAAAGCATTACACTCTGTCTGAATTCAAAAGAACGAACAACACCGGGTAGAAGGAACCAGTTCAGCAGGTTGAAAAAAGGAAATAAAAAATGATATGCAGTGTCTCGGAAGAAATTGAAATGCAAGCAATAATGTAAATGCATATTGGCAAAGAACCCGTGCTCGCGAACAAAAAAAAAAAGTACGCCTAAAAGGTTTCACTATATATTATGTGTCTAACTATCCGTAATTGCGTGCAAAAAAACTTGCCGCCAAAGAACACCTTCGAATTTTGACAATAGAGTCACTCAAGACAGCCCATTAAAGTTTCAAAACCCAAATAAACCAACTTCTAAGGCACTAAACAACATTCCCAAACATGTTCGTGACGAAACTATGGCATTCAATGCCATTCGAAGCAATCACGACCATGCACAACGCGACCTATTGCACAAACACGAGGGCATTGGGACGAAATGCACAACGCAACACGAAACCAGACGCAAATTCGCGCGAATTGCACAAACGACCAAGCCCTAATTCCACTCACCCCCAACGGATAGGGCGGGCTAAAAATTCTAGGGTTTTTTTGGGTTCCTCTCTCGCAGCAACGCGTAAAAACGATAATCACCTGAAATTGAAAGCGCAGTCGCGAAATTGGAAGGTAGGGCACGGCGGTGGGACCCTCCGAGGGTTGAATTCCGTGGAGTTTCTCTCTCCTAGGGTTCAAATGGCGAACAATTCGCGCTCAATGGGAAACGCCCAAACTTGCCCTAGCGCTCAAGGCGTGGGTGAAAATGTCAGCCATGGAAGCGTTGGCGAGAGTCTCTGCGAAACCCTAAGGACATGAATTTGAATGCCTGGTCTTGAATTTGGAGTGGAATTCGATTTTTCGTTCTGTGTCTCTCTTTCTCTCTCTCTCGATAGGTTGGTTTTTTTGGTTGTTCGTGAAGTTTGGGAACTCTGCGAGTAGTGGGCTGGGCAAGAGGAAGAAGACGCAGAAGAGGGCTTTGAGAAATATTGGACGTTTATTTTGGGCTTTTATTTTTTATTTATTTTAATTTATATAAATTTATTTATTACAATTTTTACAAGTGCTTTTGCAAGGAAATTTTGTCACACGCTTGTTCTTGGTTTGCTTTGTGAAATTAAATGAAATTTTAAAATTTTCTTAATATATAGCAACACTATTCCTAAGTCGTCTATCAAACGACATATTAAATTAAGTCGTCTAAAAAAGTGTCATACATATAATTATAGTTTTAAGAAATAAGAAAAACGGAATATAGTTTTCACATTTCAAAAAAAAAAAAGCACCTTTAAAAATAAAATAAAATTATAATAAATAGTTATTTTTAAAGTTTAATTATGAAAGATAATCTTTGTAACACTTCAAGTTTTACTCATTATTTTTTGAAGTGTTAAATAATATCTTACAAATACTTATAGATATGTTATATTTTGTGTGACATTTTTCTGTTATACAATTCATAACATGGCTATTTTTTTAGTTTTTTGAAACATAGGCTATCATTTAAAACAAACATTTAATTTTGGCCTATTTTTGCAACTCACCCTTTTTCTTACTTTGGTAACTATTTTTTAAAAGAAACTTTGACAAGTACTTTTATGAGTGCAAATTAAGTTAATTTTTTTATGGTTAATCCCTAAAAAAGCGCTTGAGTTTAGGTTAAATTTAGTTTTATCGTTCTTATTTTCATAGTTCTAAAATAATTTATGTATTTTTAAAATCAACTCCTGACTTTAAATTAGCATTGATTTTTTTAGTTTTTGACAAATTATGCGTCACATAAATGAAACATGTCAACCAAATAGTTAAATTCAACACTAATAACTAATAAAATTTCACTTAACACCACAAATTCTTTTATTCTCAACAAACTAAAAATGATTTTTTAGGCATTTAACCAAACTTTTGAGTAATTTTTTAGGATTTAGTCCTAAAATATCAAAATTATAGATTTAGCCACATGTTATGGCAAAATCCTTAATTTCGTGAAACTCTGACTAAATCCTTCAAACTTTACATTTAAAATAGCTAATTACTTAACTGATCTAAATAAAAATTGATAATTATTTTTTAAAAATATTTTTTTCAAATACATCCTCTATTTCTCTCTATTTTCTTCTTTCCCTCTCTCTTGCCAGCGGCCACTTCACATCGCTCGACAGCACATGTCCTGAAAACTTGCATGAGAACTAGGGGTGTAGCTATGAGTTAAAGTGATCGGGGTAACCAACGTTCAAGGGTTCTGGATCGCATTTTCACAATCTCATCAGAATTATCATCTTTCACTTTAAGATGGTCACATCAACGGATATATGATTGATATATATATATATATAGCTCGTAGTCATCGTCTAATATATGCTCTAACTTACGTATTTCAATATCTCTATTCATAATTACTTCTTCTACCATCTAAATAAGCCATCTCACTACTTAGAAGTTATACCATAGTATAATCCTAATTAAAGAAGAAAATATATTTTTCTTTTACATTAGAGAAAAACTCTAGTATTTGAGCAAACCATTCCATTCCATTATTTGGGATGGGAAAAATGGTTTGAAAATGGTTTGGAATGGTTTGAAAAAAAAAATATGTTGAATGGTTTGACTTTGTGAATTTCGAGGTGGTATAAATGGTTGAGATTTAAAGATATTGTATAGGGATTTGGAAAGTTGAAAAAAGTGGTTGAAAAAAAATGGAATAGAATGGAATGGTTTGTAAGATTAGAAAGTTGAATGGTTTGGAATAGTATGGAATGGAATGGGATGGGTGGGATGGTTTTCCCAAACATCTAGTTAATCATTGTTACGCCTCCACATACAAAATCTACTTGTGTACATAATAATGAATTTTTGTTTAAAGTGGAGTTATCTTGTATAATACTTAATTATAAACTTTGACCATGAATATTTGAACTTTGTCTAATGCTCAAATATATAATATCAATAATACAAAGTTTTGTCTTTGATAATTTTGCCTCAAAATAGCGTTTCCAATAGATGAAACATTTCGCCTTATTCAACAAAACGATTTGTCTCTGAGATTGTTTTAACATGTTTAAAAAAAAAACAAAACAAACATATTTGACCAAAATGCTCGTTTTTGTCGAAAAACACTATTTTATCCCTACTCACATGTATAGTTTGGTCATTTTGGCTAAAATAACAATGTTTAACCCCACTCACACTTTTATATATATATATATATATATATATATATACACTAAGGTTATAATTTGAGAAAATACTACATTTAAAGAACACACTTATAGAAAATTATGACGAGGAATGAGTACATTAAAATATCAATTTAACTCATTCTCTTTTAGCCTATCATTATTATACTAAAAATATATATAAAAAAGCATAAAAACTATTAAAAAATTTAGTGAAATTATGTATAACTTGTTTTTAGTATTCTTACATAAAAAATTTAAAAACTGTAATTTGAATACAAATTTGTCATGACTTACACATCATAAAAAAAATAACCACACCAAAATAACAAATAATATAAACGTATAGTATATTGATTATATTGTATATTCTGTAATATATTTTATATCTAAGCGTAAAAATTAATGAAATAAAAAATGAAAAAAAACAATTTTTTTGAAGAAAAATGAATAAAAAATTTTCAAAATAAGCATTTTTAGGAAGTAGAAGCAAATAGAATATTCATATGGAAAACAAAAATCCCAAAAAGAAATTTATAATTATAAACAATTAAAAATTGTGACTTTGTGGCAGTTAGCGTTAGTGTGCTTATATAAGAAGTATTTTAAACTAAGAAAGATAGTACTATTGAAGCTATAAGTAAGTAGGACTAATAAATTTACTTTTAAAACTACTGTTAAATATTGTGTACATGTAATTACTAAAAAATATTAATATTAAAAAGTTTATGATTAAAAAAGGAACAATTAGTTAGAAAAATTTTAGTAATTTAAAATGAGGACGGCAATTTCAGTTAAAAAAAAGAGAGAATTTTAAGAAAATAGCCACTGTTTACAAAATGATTTTAAAAAATAGCCAGTTCAAAAATTTCTGATAAAATTTTTGACTAGTGTCAGAAATTTCTTACAGTAATTTTATGTGTATTTTTGTTATTGTCAGAAATTTCTTACATATTTATGGCTAGTTTTTTTTTTTTTTAAACTGTAGTTATTTTTTAAAAACACACAGTCCTAAAATAGTTATTTACCTAACTGACCCTAAAAAAAATTGTCTTTAACTTACTTATCAAATAACACTAAACGTCTTCATCTATTTTAAAGTCTTTTATAATCTAAAAATAGCCTTAGAAGTTATGCCAAATATACCCTTTGTACATAAATATAAATAGGGAATTTAAAAAAATAAATATTTTTTTAGGAGAAAGTATAGTGAATACCCAATTTTTAACACCTAATTTAAATTATTACCCAATCTTTTAAAAAATATAACCAACTACCATAGTGATTCAATTACTTACACAATGGTAAGTAATTAACTTAGTTATCAAAAACATGCTCAAGTAATTGACGAATTTACTAAAAACTCAATTACTTCAAAAGTTTAGGTATTTATTTTTATTGTTACATAAATTCTGAGTATTTCCCTAAATCACCCTTTTTTTAGAGAGTAATTTTATAAAATAGCCAATGTTTCAAAATTTTAAGAAAATAATCATTCATGAATTTTATTACCTTAATAAAAAATTTATTACAATAAATTTTATATGTAATTTTATTATGGTAAAAAAAATTTACCTGGTAATAAATTTTTTATGATTATTTTTAAAAATTTTTAAAACTGTGGTTATTTTTTAAAAATGCACATTTTAAAATGACTATTTACCTAATTGACCCATATAAATATTTAAAAAACATTATTCCCTAAATGAGATATTATACCTATGTGTGTGTGTAATTATTTGCGACCAATACCATACATACTTGCGTTCGACTCACTCTCAGGCTGAAACGGAACCTATTTGTGAGCGAGTGACCCACAAGTATTACCATATCTGTGAGGTAATCGAGCCGTGCACAACAAAAACCTTTTTCAATGGGCTCAGAAGCAAAGACTCTATGCTCATCCTTGCTATATCATATCTGTAATCTTTGCCATAGTCAATCTAACCTAAAAGCTCTGAAATGAAGTGATAGAACACATGAAAAAATAATAATACAACCCCTCAAGATAATATACACCAAAAATGCACAACAATTGCTCACAGGCAATGAATGATATTGCACAAAGCTCTCAACATATTATGCAAAACATTTTATCTTAAGTCAGGCTTTGCCTTCTCCAACACATTTAATTTACTTCCTTCCTTTGACTCAATGAAACTCCGAAGCTCCTTGGCATGGCTAGTCATTCCATTGGCTGAATAAGCTTTGATCATGGTTCTGTAAGTAATTTTATCAGGCTTACACCCATTCTGTTTCATTATCTCAAGCACCTCCTTCATCTCCGTGACAAGTCCGAGCTTACCATAGGCATCCACCAGACAATTGAAGAAGATGGTGTCCAATGTCACGTCCGAATTCTCGATGAAACGCAAAACACCGTTGATCTTTTCAGGCTTACCCGCTTGAGCATAAGCCCTCACGAGGGAACAAAGCGTGACACAGCTGGGCTTGATCCTCTCTGATCGCATCAGCCTGAACATGTACTCCATCTGTTTCAAATCACCGGCTCTCCCAAATGCATCTATGACCACGTTGTATGTGACAATTGTCCATGAGTAGTGATACTTTTGCATGTACTCCATTATCGCGCCCATTTTCGTGTATTCCCCGGCTTTTGCGTAAGAATCCAGGAGGATGTTGAAAGTCTTGATGTTGGGTTCGATCCCGGCGCGCTGAAACTGTTCGTAACACTTCTCCATTGTCTCAATCTGACCACTGCCACCGAAGGCCCTCAGTGTGGAATTCATGGTCCAAACATCGGGCTCGCAGTCATCTTCTAGAAGCATTTCCACAATTATGGATTCCATTTCCGCAAACCTTTAAAGGGAAATATAAAGAACCAGTTACTCCTTCATTCAACCACAAAAATCACACTCCATCTGGTTGCTGTGAATTAGAGAGAACTTTATCGAAAATAGGACTAAATTTCCAATCATATTCTGATGAGAAACGGAAACATGATATGGGCAGTGATATATGCTCTATGTTGAGGGATAGAAAATGAAGAATTTAACATATCACAGAAACCGACGGAGCATTAGAACTTCGAAAGCAAAAGGATATATTGGAAACGTACTTTCTAGCTTTCCCATAAGAGTCGATGAGGATATTGTACGTAACTGTGCTGGGTTTGATCCCCATAGTTTCCATGTCCGAGAGGAGAGCCTCAACTTTGTCGAACTTGAAAAAATGCAAGCAGGACTTTATGAGGACTGTATAAGTGTAGACGTCAGGTTGACAATCTGAAGTACTCTTCATATGCTCAAGGAGGGCAAACGCTCGGTCAAAGAGACCACTCCTGCTGTACGCAGACAGAAGCGCAGTGTAGGTTTCGTGATTGACGCCGCAACCTTCCTCAATCATGGCCTCAAACAGCTCATGAGCCTTTTCGGGTTGCTTGCATTTCCCAAGCATTACAATCAACTTAATGTAAATACCGGAGTTTGGCCTGTACCAAAGCTGCTCTCGCAGTAGTTCAAAAACCTGAAGGAAAAAAAAAAGTTGTGAACATGGCAAATGAGAATTTCAGTTGCTCAAATGCACCACAACTATGGTAACAAGAAATCTTTATATATATATGAAAAATGCTAGACATACCAATTATTTTACTAAATTTTTAATACCAACCTATGTGGCAATTGAAGTATCATGTTTTGATTGGCATCCTTCTAATTAGACGATAAACACTCGCCAATAATAGTATGACACATGAGTTTGTATTAAAAAGTTGATAAAAAAAGTTGGTATGTCTAACATATATATATATATATGCACCAAGAAACTATTAGCTTGCCTATTTTCCCAAAACTTAAACTAATAGGAAGTGGACCACCATTAAATCTTATACTCCACTTGACGAACCCAACGCGCAAATGTTTAAGCTCGGAATATATAATTATATATTATATCCGAATAAAAAAAAATTGGTTTTTACACTAACAAAAGCGAAACTTAAACCAATATGGTTTTTGGATTTGTATCCAAAGCCTAATCATCTTCTTTATCTTTTACATATATCCCATCTTGTAAATACGGCCTGTTCTTTCCTTTTCCCTAAACATTTATATGCCTTACCTATCAATTCAATTACAATTCTCTCATTCTCATTAATTTTTGTTAATTATCCATCAATTCAAGGTACTACTAGTCTCTGGACAAGAAAATTCAACATCTTTTTTCGTTGATAGTAACAAAATCAAGCCTGGATTACGAAAAAAACAGACCGGAAAAGACCGACCTTGAGAGCCGATTCCCAGCGCAGAGCCGTAATCCTCTCATGAAGCGCTTCGAGAACAGTCCTCGGAAGAAGCTTCTTGGAGTTGGTCGGTCCTCTCTTCTTCTCGATGAGCGCTTTGGTGGCTTCTCGGCGGAGAATAATGGAGATGGCTTTCTTGGAGGCAATCTTCCTGTTGACCTCCTCTTTTCTCTCCTTGGCTTCCTTGGCTCTCAGCTTCTCCATCTCCGGCACCGCCAGAGCTCTTCCGCGGCTCAGCGCTGTGCTCGCGGGCTTCGCTGGACCACCGCCGTTGGTGGCAGGCTCGGCATCGGCTATGGGCTGAGGCTTGGAGTCCGGCGACTGAGCAGCGAGCTTCGTCGGTGGTCGCCGACTCAAGCCCGGCGGGAATGGTTGGGCGGGGCTGAGTGAAGCCATGGAGTCTTGGAATTTTATTGACAGGGAAAGGGTCATGAACTGACCGAAGCTATTGAGCTTTTGATTTTTTTTTTTTGATGTTTAATAAGCTTGTGTTTGGGAAAACTATTATAGTCATTTTTTATCATTCCAAATGGTTTGAAAAATAGTTAAATTATTGAAAATAGTTTAGAAAATGGATTTACTTATAAATTTTGAGGTGGTATAAATGGTTGAGAATTAAAGATATTATATAGGGATTTGGAAAGTTGAAAAAAAAATGGTTGAAAAAATTTAAAATGTAATCGAATGATTTGAAGGATTGAAAAAAGTGAAAAAAAATGTAATAGAATGGAATAGTTAGAATGAGTAGGGCAAACGGGGTAAAAAAAAAAAGATAACTGTGATTTTTCAAGCTATCCCCGAAAGAAAAAAGAAACGTCTAAGGTCAATAAATTTGACGATCCGATATTGTTGAAAAAAGTTACTATTTTATATTTACAATTTTACATTGTAAATTAAATTAGGATTATTGTTTGGCTTCTTCAATTAAATTGAAAATTTGATATAAGTATTATTTTTATTAGGTAAAAGTATCTAAATGTGAGTTTAAGTTATTTGAAGGATATTTTTGTCGTAGGAACCGAATTAAAAACCCACACCCACTCGTGGAAAACGATTTTAAGTTGATGTTTATGTTAAAGTGTATCCAAAAAAATATATATCTTGCCATAATTGATTTTTTTAAAGTACTATAAAAATAAATAATGTCTTGATCGTTCTCCTTTCCTTCAACAATCTAGACTCTAGTCATGTATAATGGCGACTCTGGAATTTTCATCTCAGCAAACCTTGTCGGAGAAACCCATCTGTAACACTGAGTGACTATGTCTTTATACTCCGCAGCTCACTCATGGCGACCCGATTGTGGTAGCGCTTTAGCCAGACCTTCAGCGTATCTCCGTCGAGGTCGTCTACAAGGTGCTTCATTATTGGTCTAACACGATTAAAACACAATTTTAGGACTAATGCTAGAGTGTGATTTCAGGTACGACCACTATTTTCAGACTCACATATTTTTATTTCCTTTACTTTTTTATGTTTTATTTATTTTAATTTATTTTTTAAATTTTGTCTCCTAATTATTTTAAGGGACTGTTTTTGTTCTTTTTGGATCTCGAAAAATAATTATTATCGTCGTTAATTATATTTTCTTTACTTGTTCTTTTAACACCTATTGCTTATATTTATTTTAACTTGAAAAAAATTACTTTTTTATTTCATTTTTTTATCTTTTTTTTATTTTTAATATATGTGGTCGTAGCAAAGTCACAATGCGTTTACGCTTGTGTTGTGCACGAGGCTTGTATAAATTTGATAAGCAGGGAAATATCAAAAATTTTAAAAATTGCTACTTCACCCTTTGTTTTAAAACATACCACTGTAAAAAGAAGTTTGCGGTCTATATCACTTCTTACTAGTGATTTTAACCAAATTATCCTTAATCTTTTTTTCCAAATAAAAAAGACAAGAAGGATACAGAGGACATAATTTACTGATAAAAAAAAGTAATATGAAGTGCAAGAGGATAAACTCGCTCGACTGTCTATGGCATATGAGATCAAAATCTTGTCACTTTTCTTTAGTTAGAGCCCACGTTGTTTGCTCTGACAAGGCCCAAGACCCAACTCATTAGGCATTGATCCAAGTCCGTAGTCACTCACAAACTAGGAACTGAGAAATCCTCATACCTCAAGCCTCAAGGTGTTATCGTCGTTGGCCATTTTGTGCACTTGTTTCTGTTTGTGAATTCCATGTAGGCTGTAGCTGTAGGATGGCCTACAGTGCCACTATGAGCTTCGCTGTCAAAAGCAAAAGCTGTAACTTAGCCAAAAAAAAAAAAAACCAAAACAAAACAAAAGCTGTAACGACATTCTGATTTTGTTGCATGTTCTTATTAATCTTAGCCGAGTCAACTTTCTGTCCTTAATCTTACTGGTCCCATCCCATGTCCTCTGCATTTTGCAAAAGTGATGTGCGAAATTTTGTTCATTGTTTGCTGAACAATATATGCATATTTTTATAATAAATAAAGTATTTAAATAGTTATTTTTTAAATAATATTTAAAAAATAATTAACGTTTTCGTTAATTAAAGACTACGTACCTTTATATCTTTGGTTTTTATGGAACTAATTATTAGTTTATTAATTTTATAATATTAATTATTTTTTAAAATATAAATTAAAAAATAATTAAATACTAAATAAATTAATATATTTATTTATTATACGAAATGGAGAAATAAATATTAAAAATTAAAACTTTGTAGTGAATTAGTAAATCAAATAAACAAAGGGAATTTTAATAAAATAGTCACTATTATAAAATAATTTTAAAAAATAACCATAATTTAAAAAGTTTAAAAACTAGCAATGTAAGAAATTTTTTACAAAATTTTTGCCTAGTGTAAAAAATTTTGACAATATTATAGCTAATTTTTAAATTTTTTAAAACTGTGATTATTTTTTTAAAATACACGATCCAAAATAACTATTTAACTAACTGACCCAATAACAAATCCGATAAATTATGGCCACAACCACTCTGGAACTGAGGGAATTTGCTAGCAGAGCATGGTTCAGAATTTAATAATGAAACTTTTACCAAACATAATATCTCCCACTGACCAATGTCTCTTCACTTATCATCACTATCATTAAACCACATGCAATCTATATTCCTAATTTTACCAACCGCTCATTATTCAAGCTCTTTTATTTTTATATATTTTTTATTTTAACTATACCCTTCCAAATATGAAGATTAGACAGTTGACCATGGATGGAATAATATTTGGCATTGTGTATGTCATCCATATTGATAATAAGATGTACTAAAATAGGGGAAAAAAAAAACTGCCTTGAGGCAGGCTTGTGAAGTTATCTTATATGTGGGATAAATTGTGATAGAATACTAGTGGTCAAGATGTATTAAACCTACTAATAACAACAAAAAAGATTCTTTGTTTGTATTATAAACAATCAAAATTCGTACACCTATATATTTTTTGGAAGTATATATTGTAGAGAAATTTGGTTTCCATGAAATCAACTTTTGGGGAATCAATTATAGCTTCAACCACCCAACTTCCAATCTAGAAAAAGAATAGTTTGAATCTGTTATCTGCATATGGGTGCATATTCTGTGGTTGTGTCATTTCTCAAAATTTTCATAAAAAGCCAAAAACCGGTTTATGTCATCTTCGTTTGTAAATTCATTTATTTGGAATTGTTTATTTGGTTTGGCAACGGAAATAATTCGGTTCAACGACAAAATTGAATTCTAGGAGTGAAATATAATAAGGAAAGACGCGTTACGTGTACTCAATAGCTATATGATGATCTTTTAGTTAGTAGTTATTAGTATTATTCTATTTAAATGAAGATTGACAAAAGCTAGACTATAGTATACATTACATTTATGACGCCCATAAACACTTCAACTTGATTTAGAAAAGAAATTACTTTTTGACACTACTTCTTCACAACAAAAAATAATTGTCATGTACAATTTCTTAAGTAGAATTATATCCGAGTAAAACATTTTGGGAATTTATCCGAAAACTTATATGGCACGTGAGTGAGTGTAAATAGTGAATTATTGTTAACAACTCTATTATGCATTTATATCTTTATTATCTTGTTCACCATTCTTCTAGTGACTCAATGGGTGAGTATAGTTAGAAAAGTTAGACTCAAATTTATTTCTATAAATAACGAGTTTGATGAATAATAAATTGAAGGAAAGAAAAGAAGAGAAGGTAGTTTCCTTTTTACATGATTCTTAGAACTCATGTGCACCTAAGTATATGTATACATACTAAAGAGAAGAGTTAGTGCGGCTATGAGCGTGAAAAAGGGGGATTAATACGAGTGTGTCACAATTGAGAAAGTGATATGAGGTTACGAGTGAAGTAGCCGCATCCACACCCGCACTAAGAGAAAGAAGTGAGTATTAAAGATGTAGAAAGCCATACTGTGATGAGTGAAGTAGCTGCACCCCGCACCAAGAGAAAGAAGTGAGACGCGCAGCTGAGAGTGCACGAGATAGACAAAAGAGTGTAACAAGGTTTTGGGTTAGTGTAATCTAAACTTGTATTAGGAAAAGTGAAGTCTATCTACAATCGAAGTGGACAATTCACCGAACTACTTAAATTATTGTGTCATCTCTATTTTATTACTTTGTGTTTTTCTTTTGCTATGTGCATGTTTGCATTTGTGTGTGACTGGGTGTGACGATTTTTTTTTAACAACTATCAACAACAGACCAACATTGATCACTATAGTAACTCTACTAGATGTCAAAGTAGGCCGAGCCTAGAGGATTGACATAAAAAAAAAAACCTCGATTATTGGCGATATAATATGATATGATGCATTGATTAAAGAGGCTTAAATTTGAATAGACTATGTGGACAAGTCCACATAATTTTTGAGACATGAAATACAGTTAACATGACTAATAGCACATATAGAGTGAGATATAAATGATTTGAAATAAATCTTTCGAATACCTATTATGAGTATAGTTTAATTTCAACTCAAACAATATTTTCCGATTAAAGACAAGAGTTCTTCATTATGGGTATATTTGGGAGGTGGGATAAGTGGGGGATTGGATAAGACTAAGATTAGTCCCAATCCTTTGTTTGATGTATGTCAAAGATTGTATTAGTTTTTGTGGGCCCCATCGTATAATCTCACTCATTTGGGATATCTAATCCCATGTAAAAGTATGAGATAAAAATAATCCTACACTCAAATTAATATGGATCTTATTATAAAAATATATTTTTGCTTTAAACTTAAATTTAAATATATAAATATATTTATTTAAATATTTATATATTTTCACATGTTTTATCATTAATTTTTAAATATTAAAATTATGATAATTATCCAATCCAATACTACACAAAACATATAATAATATTAAATATAATCCAATCATATCTAATCCATTTCAATCAATCCAATCTGACATACCAAACGTACCATATATTCTCTATTATTTTATTTGGTAAGGTGTTCTTATAAAACACAATTTCTAATTATATACTAATATTTTGTTACTATGAATAACTAATTTACTTTTTTTTTTACTTTTAATCTTGAATATTTCATTGAACTTGCATGAAGACAAATTTAATTTTTTTATTAAATAATAATTCTTGCGATGAACATAAAAGTGAATAAAGCATGATAGGGATACAATCAAACCACAACATAGAACGGCATGTGTATGAACTGGTATAGGTTGAGTTTTGATGCTCATTTTAACTTCTGGGCTAGCACGAGCACGATATGAAACACGAAACTAAATGATCGACAAAGTACCTGAGTCATGACAGATTTTACATCTCCAAACTCAATTGGTGTCCAAAACTCATCCATTAGCTATCGTAGTCATGATCATTCGATCCCACCATTTGGGGTTATCTAACTAGATTTTCATCGGCAGGGCCTTCAACAAATAACATCAATGAGTTGCCGGATGTCACTAATGAAGTGTTCGTTACAATGGGTAACCATAGACACCTACTAAATTTAACTCTTGAGAGGGTGATTGCTAAGGTGACTCCAACAAGTGACGTCTGGTGTCGAGTTAGTGAATTGATATGAAAATGGAGATGGGTGATAATTAAAAAAAAAAAAAAAGATAAAGCAGAGAGAATGTAATAAAAAAAATCTAAATTGTACAAATAGCAGAGATCTAAGCTCCTATATATATATAATATATATATATATATATATATTTAAAGAATAATGCTAGAGATCTCAAAACTTATTCTAATTTTTTTATACACATGTGACACGTGATTTGTCAACATATGATTGGTAAGTATATTTTTAAAAAATTATGAATAACCAATTATATGTTGACAAATTTCATGATGCATATATTGGTATAAAACTTTAGATAAATTTTAAAATCCATAACATTACTCTTTTCTAAAAGATCGTTTCGTAATCATATTGTAAATGAATATTTTTTCGTAGACTAAGATTTCCAAAAAAAAATAAGGAAAAGAAAAAAAAATCTTGTTTGCAGTTTGCATCAAGAAGAAAAAAGATTCGTTATAGAAGTTCACACGTATCTAAGTTGTTCTTGTTTCAAAAAGTGCGTATTTACAAATAGAAGATGCTTAAAAAAAATAAATTTGACAATGCAAAATCGTTCATTAACCTAGTGTATACACATTGAAGATTTTTTTTTTATTTTTATAAGTTGTATTGTGGCAAATAGCAATCAAGAGGGGGGAAAGTTAAGTTTGTTTAGTGTGGAAAAATTATTTGAGACTTGTGACTTTGTGAGAGCAAAAACAAAAGACACAAAAGCTTCCTCATCCGACCATCCCCAATGTACCCGAAAACAAAGGGAACTATAAAAACTAGCTAAAGGGACCCCTTTTTTCATGTCTCCCCATGAGACTCGCTCCACTTCCCAAACCCAAACCTTCTTTTTTTTTTTTTTTCCTTCCTTCTCTCTCATCACATCTCTCTCTCTCTCTCTCCCTAAACAAAAAAAGGGAAAAAAAAAAAAAGTGAGACTTTGACAGACCCCCCCCCAAAAAAAAAAAAAGGGGTAAAACAAACAAATAAAAACAACATAGAAGAAGAGAAGAGATCTAAAATATTGCAAAAAGCAAAAGAAGCTCAAAGTCGAAAAGAGAGACCCACCCTCTTTGCCCAACATCACCCATTTATGGAGTCAGATACTCTCTTGACCTTTTGGTGCGTGATTTATCTCTTTATTTATTTTATTTTATTTTAATTATTTTAAATTAATAAATCATTTTCGTCTTATCTGAAGACTCTTTAGAGAACAGCTTTTGTCTCCGTTAAGAATTTCACCTTTGCAATTTTTACAGGTTAGGAAATAGGAAGTAATAATAATTGAAGTCTTCATATCTCAAACTCAAACATAAAACTGCCACAGGACGTAAGGTATCCAATGTGTGTGTGTGTGTGTTTTTTTTTTTCCTTTTAATTGTTTATTGTACTTTATCTTCCGGTTTTACTTTGGTAAAATATTTATAAAAAAATTTCGATTTCGACGTTTTCTTTTTGGAAGCTTTTGAATTTTTGGCAGATCTGGTGGTTTTGGAACGTTGAGTCGAAATTTGCATTTGCATTCCAAATTCTATAATTCGCCGTTTGGCCTCTTTCGTTTAACAAACATCTTATATAATCATTATAATTATTTCAATAATTCCGTCCATATATGCCAATCTGCCAAGCCACAGTTTTTGAGGATGAGGTTGTTTCTGTAATTTTGGCTTTTCCTCTGCAAAACATGCATTTTCACAACTAGACTTAAAATTGGATCAAATGCCATATATATATGCTACATATCTTGCTTTTTGTCTCATTTTCTACCCTTTCCGAGAAAATATCGAAATCGCGGAAACCAAGCACAGATGTTTCCTATCTCTCTTGAATTCCATACAAAATCCTAATTTCTTCCATCTTGATTTCTTGATTCCCAATTCCTCGGGATACTAATTTCAATTCAATTCGCTTCTGCTAAGTTTCGCATTCAATGCGTATATAAATCTGTATCTGTAAATGATTTCTTGACTGAGAGAGCTTTTTCTTTCTTCAATGGAAGGTGGAGGAATTAGGGTTAGGGCAGAGTCTGGCCGACCAAGACTCACTCTCCTCGACCAGATGTCCGCCATCACCGCCGACGGCCGAGAACTCGCCGGCTTGACTCTCGACGACATTTTAGGCTCACAGAAGCGCGCCGCGCCGGCTCCGGCTCCGGATGCGGTTCCGGCTCCGGCGCCGGAACCGCCGGGACGGACGCTGCTGGACATCATCCGAGACGAAGACCCCATGGCCGGCTCCTGCAAGAGCTTCGACGCCGCGAACAGGGACCGGAGGTCGTGGAGGTCCTTCAAGGATCGCCTCCGGCTCAAGCGCTCCGGCTCCGGCGCCGCCTGGACCTCGTCCGTACACGTACCCACCTCCGACATTCTCATCCCGACCAGCCGATCGATGGTCTCGCGGCGGAACTCGGTCGGGAGCTTGTTCGCCGAGTCGCCTCACGACGCGGCACACCCAGACGACGCCTCCGCCGCCGCGGCGCCTCAGGGATTCCGGCCGCAGATTTCGAGGCGGAGCTCGTGCCGCTTCGGGACCAGCACGTCGTTCGCGTCCGATCCGACCCGGAGCTTCGACGACAACAGCGCCGGCAACGACGGCGTCGTTACGGACGCCAACAGCAGCGGTTCCAGCCCCATCCGCCGCCCGTCCCTCTCGCACGCGCCGAGCCTCCGCCACCAAATCTCGCGGCGCCACTCCACGCGGTTCTCGCCGGCAATGGACGACGGCGGCGTGAGCGACCCGACGGAGCCGCTGCCGCCGCAGCGCGAGGGCTCGCGCCGCCTCTCCGCGGTGCTGGCCGAGGAGCGCTCGCTGTCGGCACGCGAGGCCGTCGCGGCGCAGGAGGCGGCCGAGGCCGCCTCCGCCGCCGCGGCCGCTGCGGCGGCGGATGAATCGGAAACGGATTCTCCGGCGGCTGCGACGGAGGCTGCTCCGGCGGTGAGGATGTCGCTGATGGACCTGCTGGAGGAGACGGACCGGCAGATGGGTCTTGTGGGGTCGAGGTACATGTTCGACGACGACGAGGATTACGAAGAGGAGGAGGAGGAGGAACTCGGCTCCGGTGCCGTTGCCGTCGCCGGAGCGGAGCAGAATTGCTGCGTGTGCATGGTGAGGCATAAAGGCGCGGCTTTTATCCCGTGCGGTCACACCTTCTGTAGGCTCTGCTCCAGAGAGCTTTGGGTCAGCAGAGGGAATTGCCCTCTCTGTAATGGCTTCATCTTGGAGATTCTCGACATCTTCTGAGAAATCTCCTGTTTCTCTCTATTCATTTTCTCGGTTAGATTTGTTCAGAACAATTTTTCCTTTTTTTTTTTTTGGTGAATTTTTGTTTTGTTATATTTTTTTGGGTTGTGATTGAACTGGGAATTAGAGTACATAGAGCAATGGTATTACCAGTCGGATTATCCAACTTAAAATGTATTTCATAGTTTCAGCGTTCAGGAAATCAATGCCAAACAAAAGCTCGTAGTTCGTTTGAAATCAATATAGCATTATGTGATAAAGAGTAACATAAAAATAAAATATTGCACCAATTTTGGACTTGAAGCAGCTATTACAGTGAATACCCTTCAAAAGTAACCAATTATTCAAATAATTTAATTACTTACACAATAATAAAGTGATAATAATTCACTTAATTACTAAAAATATGTGCAAATAATTCACAAATCAATTAAAAATTTAATTACTTCAAAAATTTAAATATTTATTTTTATTGTTATATAAATTTTTAATATTTGCATACTTCACCTTTATCTACCTACTATTAAAGTGTGCAAATTAATATATGGCGTGGAAGGACCAGCGTTATTGCAATTTGCATGACATGATTTTGTTTTTGTTTTTGTTTTTTTGTTTTTTTTTTTTCCTTAACACTAAAGTCGTTTGACAATGAGTGGTAAATTCATGAAATCGTGATGGGATGAGAATGGAGCGTGGTAGTCAATAAATGAGTGCACGAATTTGAGACTCAGTCAGCTACTTGGGGACGTAATTCGGCCAATTTTGGGACCACGATGAGCAGTTACTTATCTTGGTATTTTTATAAAGGTATAAATAAATAATAAGACCAACCAACTGAAATATACACACGAAAAAAGAAAAGAAAAGAAAAAGATGTCACTCCCAATGCTCAACCATTTATCCTGTATAAAATGGCTTTGAAGTTTGAAGTCTCTATCACAAATAAAGAAACACCTAACTGATAGGTAGATACAGAGATTGGTGAAGATGAACCAATAACCATTGCAAAAAATTCACAATAAAAAACTGCCAGACCCTTCCAATTTTTTTTACATATATCCTTATCTTAATTTAATAATAAGTGTCGTAGCGGGGTTAAATAATGGTTAAAAAAATTAGTTTAGGGGTGAAACGACCTCTACCATCTTCTAAGATGTGGTTTTGATTTTTTTAGGATATTTAAAAACGCAATCAATACTAAACACGTATAAAACCTCCTCGATAGCGCGCATGACACCTCCTCGATAGCACACATGTCATGCACGCTGCGCTTCAATTAAAAAAAAAATAAAAGGAAGTTTCTATAAGGTCGCATGTAATGCTTTATAGGAAAATTCTCAGCTGGATTTTTTTTTTTTTTGTGTAGGTAACAATTATAGATCGTGAGATTTATTTTTTCAGTAGACCCTACATCTTAACTGCCCAATATCGAAATTGCCTGAATTTTTATTTATTTATTATTATTATTATTATTATTATTTTACGGTTTTGGGTTTAAGCTTTTTGAATTTTTGGTTGATATACCCAAATCCGAAACCGTCCAACCCAAAACTTGCCCAATGTTAGCCCCTACGTGGTAGCATAAGATACCACATTGTTTGAGTGGCTCTTAACGACAACACTTTCTAGTAAAAAGCTGAGGGAAGGGTCCTTGACTCCGTAAGATGCGTGGTCGAGCAAAACAAATACTGGTGTGGATGCTTCGGACTGGTAGAACGAAGCCGAATAGTTGTGTGAAGAGCTTCGATTGGTCTGAGGGTTTAAAATTTTGATATTCCAAGCCCTGCAGACTGATTTGAGCCTGATTAGAGCCTTAGTAGGCAATCTCTTGAGAACTTCGTATCTAGTCTTCTCCAAGTTGGTGTCCCGCGCCTTTTTAATACCGTCAACAACCTTATTTCCTTCCCAAGCAATTTTTGGTTTTTCCATGGCCAAAAATACTTGAGTGTCCCGAAAAAAAAATCAACATTTCAAAAGTTAGGAAGCAAAACAAAACAAGAGAAAACTTGCAAATTGTCGAAATAGACACTGTCATTTCTTGATTATAACAGAGAATGCTAAAACGGGAACAAAAGAAAACTTGCAAAATTGTGAAACGATAAAGGACAAAAGACGATAATCCTTTTAAGTCTGTAACGAAACACGCACATACAAAGAGATAATGAAAAAGAAAAGCAAGAACTCATATCTTTACAATGAAAATGAAAAACGTGCAATCCAAACAAGAGAGGAAAATGAGAGAAGAGCGACCTTAGAAAACCCAAAAATGGCGATTCAGTTTGAAGAAGACACTTTCCTCTTCTCATTCTAAACCCAACAATGGCAATGGACCGTTGGTTCCAAAGATTTCTTGTCCCTTAAGTAACTTAATGTTGAGCAATCTTCTTCTAAGACTCTGTTTTGGCGCTCAAGAAAGTAGTCCAATGCTCAATAACAACAGATTTTTTTTAATCCTTCTTTCTTTTTAGTTAGACAAATAAAATGACTAAAGACAGTTATATAGTCTCTGAAATGTTTGTTATTTCAAATAAATGAGCATGTGCTTCGGCCGAGGTTTATTAACATTGGATATTAATACATTAAGAGAAATTATAACGAATACCCAATTTTTAAAACTTAATGTAAGTTATTACCCAATCTTTTGAAAAATGTAACCAATTACCCAAATGATGCAATTACTTACATAGTGATAAGTGGTGGTAATTCACTTTGTTACCAAAAGCATGTGCAAGTAATTCACAAGCTGACTAGAAACTCAATTACTTCAAAAGTTTAGGTATTTATTTTTATTGTTATATAAATTCTGGGTATTTGCTTACTTCACCCATACATTAATCTAATATTGACGGAGACGTATTTTTCGTAAAGTGCATGAAATAATGTTATAAACTCAACAAAATCTTTAATCTGACCTAATAGTTATATATACTTTTTGTAGACCAATATTTGTTTTCACCGAAACGTAACGATTATATATAGTATTGAAATCGGATTCTATGCATTGCTATTCAAGACACTATAAATTCAAGGCATATATATTGTAAATGCAAATTGTCATTTTAGGGTTGAAAGAATTATTTATATAGCTACTCCGCTACTTGAGTTTATCACAATGCCTTGTATATCTTAAAGATTCCATTCAATTAACATATACCCATATATATATATATATATATATATATATATATATCTGAAGGGCTTCCAAACCACCAGCAACTAGTAAGCTGGTTCAGAGCAACTAGATCCCTACAAGACTGTCCACATAACCAACAATCTTAATGTCGTGACCGACGACATCAGGCGAGAACCGAATTTCTTTGCTGTTCATGTCGCATCATAATTCGCTCCTTCAACAGTAGGTAGAACTAATTGGCTAAGATTTTACTATTATAATTTATGGTATAAACAAGTTTCTAGAATGACCGTCTTTGAGTATAATTAGGTGCATTACGCAGGCTTCTCTATAGTATTCGTACATAAGCATCGGAAATTCCTCACGTCTTCTCTATTCATAGTCGCGGATTATAAGGACTTGTGAGAAGCTTCTTGTTTTTTGATCCATTGACGAGGACGAGAGCGAATAGCTCACAGGTTCCAGATTCATATAGCTTCAAATTTTCGTTTGGTTACCTTCTTCTGATGACTGGGACAAATATGAGGTTGCCTCACAATATATATTTCATCTGCCACTGTTTTTTGACTGTCCTGATTGCGATACCATGTCCACATAGCCCAAGTCTCATTCTTCACCTGCAAGTCATGGACATTATTTTGACATATCTATATTCTCCAATATCGAGAGCTCGGATCAATAAGCTTGCGTTGATCATACATCAAACGTATCTAGTTATATGCTTTGATGATTTGCAATCAATTCAAACTCAAGTATCAAAACTGAATGGGGTAGAGAATATATACCTCAAATATCCCATGGCCAAAGCTGCTTTCCCTGAAGGCGCTGTAATCTGGTTGCCGGTCCCAACAGAACTTTCCTACTGCCGTCCCAGATGTGAAATTGGTTGCGCAAAAGCCACCCATGTAAGGGTCGGGGGTGGTTGATGGCTCTGGGCAATTACCAGGTTCGTCGGCGTACTCAGTTGCCATCTTCTCTCGGTTGCCCCCATCTCCCACAGTGACGTATACAGGACCACATGGATCTAATGTGTAATTATAAACCCGATTTGACCGCTCGTAGGCATGAACCTGATGATTTTTAATTATTTAGGTAACAGAAACCATTCAGTGAACTTTTTACCAAACTATCGTTTTGAATTCACAACTTTATAAGGTAAGATTTAGATGTGTTGTTTCATTATGTAACACATAAAGAAAAGTAAAAAATCCACTTTTTTCAAGCGTGGCAATGAGGTTGAGTAAATTCTTGCTATAACAAAAGAAACAACCAAGAAATTTATGTTTGTTACAATGGGTTTTAAGTTAGCATTACTTACATGTCCATTAAACACAACGTCAACACCATAGGAGTAGAGTAGTTCTTCCATTGCCACTCTCATACATTCAGCCTCTCTGTAATGGGCTTTATAGGTTGAGTACCACGGTGGATGCCAGGCTGCTACCAGCCATGGAGTCGTGGATCGGTTCACATTAGCCAAATCTTGCTCCAGCCACTTGTACTGCTCCGCTGTAATCAAAATGTGGCCTTTTTTAGTTATCCGACCAACAATTACTTCACCAAACTAATAACCAAGTGTAAGCATTTCTGAGTTCTGATAGTATAGACTTCCTGTTCCTCTTCGCAAGGCATTTACTTTATCAACTTTTGAATTTTAAGAGATCAAACCACTTATTTCGTGCTCCGACACCTAGAGGCATTGCTTTTATCTTACAGCCTGCAATGAGTGTGCAAGGAAGGAAAATATACTTTGAAAAAATTGGCCTATTACCTGATTTATCATAGGCAATGTAAGCCCCAAGCATGACAAAATGAATCCCGCCCGCATTAAACGAGTAGTAGAATGTCGATGAAGATCCACTTTCTTCAGATGGGAATGCAAACCGGGAACTGTAAGCCACGAAGGTCTGGTTTTGAGCTTGTTGTTCAATTTCATGGTTACCTTCTAACACCATTATAGGAACTTTAGAAATTAAATTCTGCATAAATCTGCAAAGAAATGCCATGGTCACACAAGAGATACTTAATAAGCATAAGATGTTAAAACCATTACACAAAAATGAAGGGGAATATATTTTCACCTTCCCCAGTAATCCCAACGAGGCTGATAAGTCTCGTGTATAGGAGTTTGAGAAAAAGAACAAGAGTAACAGTCGGAACTCGTTCCATTTGTGAGGTACAAGTTTGCGTAAGTCACATCACCAACCAAAAGAACAAGATCAGGTTTATTACTAATCAGGTGACTGACAGTGGCCGACGTATTGTACGTAAGACCAAGATCTCCCACGATCGCTATCCTATTTGGGTAGCTCTGAGGACCAGAAACCGGCATAGTCTTGAAATGGTACATATCGCTCATTGCAGGTATAGAAGGATCTCCACATCGATAATAGTACCGTGTATTTGGTTCTAAACCTACATTTAAAAACAAAAAGAATAATAAGCCTATCGTTCTTTTCATCGACACAATCAATGCCTCGAACAGAGAGCTAAACCAATATTTTCTTCAGCCTAACCTGTTAGGCGAACGTGATGGATGATCCCAGAAGTGTAATTTTGCAGGCCTTCAAAAGGATAAAGCTGACTGTAAATAAGAGAATATCCTTCCGCTTCATGTGTTAAAGGATGTCTTAGCTTCCCATACCGAACAACACTCGATACACTTCTAGGGTCTAATGGCTTTATGTCAAAACCAATTTGGGATTCCCCTGAAAACAATAAGAGATATTTCATTTAATAATTGACCATTTTAAATGAATTGATTTTGAAAATAGCTGATGTTAAGAAATTTTACGAAAAAAATCAGTAATTGAATCCTAGTACTGATTCAGTTACTGCAAAATTTACGTTGTAGTAACTACATTTAGTACTTGAATAGAATAACGAAAAATATATATTTTTTATTTATTCAAAACTAAATTTTGATTATTTTCATTATTCACCCAAGAACTCAATCACTCATTTAAAGAACAGAAAGTATATTACAAGATCACAATAATAACAAATAACTGACTATCTTAGATTACTAACTCATATCTAAAGAGAAACAGCACATAATAATATTACAAATATTACAAAAAGCTAATTTATCCACTTTCCCTAATTTAACTCGGCAACCAAACAAACCAACAATCCATCAAACCTATATTCCCAAAAAACAACCACTTTCCGAAATGAAATTCAAAAGAGAAAAAAAAAAAAAAAACCTGTGACCCAGGAAATCCAAACGGCGTCGTAATCGGCGGAGAGAGAGAGCGAAATCTGCTCGGGCTCGAAGCCGTGGACGCGACGGCGAACCCTGGGGTCGGAGTCCGGCAAATCGACGGCGTTGCCTCGCAAGTCGGCGTCGAAAGGGGCTGTGAAGGGCTCGAAGGGACCGTCCAAGGTGCTCGGAGTTCGGGTCCCGACTGTGCCTGTGCTCCCCAACATAGCCACCCATGCGAGCCCCAACACCAGCACTGCACAGCAACGGCGACCAAATAGAGCCGCCATTAACGATAGTACTGCTCAGTCAAAAAAAAAAAAAAAAAAAAGAATCCATTAACAGTGGTGTTTTATAGGATGAGAGGAGAGAGAAAACGGTGCGAGCGAGGAATGTGCGGAAGGAAGGAGCGAATATTCGTAGAGTTTTTAAAGTTTTAAAGGGTTTTTTTTTTTTTTTGGGGGGCAAAAGACAAAGTAATGCGTCATTGCACAGTGCTTTTTATAATGTGTTCTGTGCTGTCTTGTCTCTCCACTCTCCAGGCGGTTAGTAGCCGTTGGCGCTTTTTTTTTTTTTTTTTTAATTTGATTTTAGGGTTTGTGCGAATTTGGGTTCAGATTGGCAAACAGCTTTGTGTGGTTTGGTAATTTGGTCTGCCAATATGTGGGAATAGACCTGAAAATGTGGGGAGGCGGATATGGGATCCTGCATCTCCTTTCTCACATTTTGTGGAAATGAAAACCCATTTCTCGTGAAAAATGGAAATGGGTCGTCCCGTTTCCGTTTAGGTGGGAAAGCGGAAATTCTCACATCCTGTTTTCCCTAGGAAAAAAAAACTAAAATAGCCGTTGGATTTAATCCAATGGTAATAAAAATTCTAAAAAAAGAAAATGGGAAATTCGTATTAAAAATTCTTTAATATAAAAAAAATAGGCGGGATCTGGAAATATGGGATTCTCATCCCTTTAAAATGAGAAATGGGATGACCCGTTCTATATTTATGGGACAGGTCATCTTATTCCCGTTTTCTCACATTCTGGCATAATGGAGTGGGAAAAACCCGGCTCCCACATTGCCACTGTTATGTGGGAATGACAGAATTAGAATATGAGTTTAGGGTTTTGGACGTTCAAAACCTAAAAATCTTAAAAGAAATATATTCCCAATAAAATTTACTTTCCTAAACGTAATTTGTAATAATAAATTAGTTGTTTAAGTAAGAAAATTTTTAAGTGCCTTATTTTTTCAAAATTCAAAAAGGTCAATTAGGGAAATGGTTATTTTAGAAGGTGCGTTTTAAAAAAATCGCCACAATTTCAAAAATTAAAAAAGTAGCAATAATTTTTTTTATAGAAGTAAGAAGTTTCTTACCATTACAAAATTACACGTAAAGTTTCTTGAATGACTATTTTTTAAAATTTTAAAATGATTGACTATTTTTTTTTAAAGCATTCTTCAAAAAATGGCTATTTCTTTTGAAACTCCCATTTCGAAATGTTCACATTGTTTTCTTTTTTTTTTTTTTTTTTTTTTTTTTTTTTTTTAGTGATAGAGCCGCAGGGGCAGTAGGGGAAGGGAAACCTTGGGGCATCATTAAGAGTGTGTTTGAGAGTAGACGAGTCAAGAGGACAAAGAGAGGATCTCACGGTTTTTATTTTTTATTTTTCTTTTTTTCTTTTTTTTTTCATAATAACATTTTTACTCCAACCGCAAACTCCTCTAGTAAAGTTGAGGATTTTAATCTCAAAATTAGTAGGTGCGAACTCTAGCAATTAGGCATAACTGGACAATTAACAATGTAGCTTCATTCTATAATAGCAGACAAAAAGTCTTTTCAACCATTTGTTAAGACTGCTACCAGGCATAGAAAGCAAAAAAGCATGTGAATTCTGGATACTGAACAGGGTAATAGTGCACAACCACAATCTTTTTTTTTTTTTTTTTTCCTTTTTCTTTTTCTTTTCTTTAAGCTTAAAGGCCTGCTCCAACCAAGCACGCTTGACCTTTGCTTTGCTTTTTCATTCCCTAGAAGCAGAAAAAACTGCCCTTTGTTTCTCTCTGAGATGCTAAAAAATCGAGCAAGGTCTTTTCTTTGTTGCCCTTTTAGGTACTGTGTGGTCATGGTGTTTGACTAGATCTTAGTTACAGCATTGCTAAGAAAAGATAGAAGCTTCAACCAACTGAGAAGAGCATCTAAGATATTACATCTAAGAAATCCCATCACATTTCTTCACTTTTAAAGCTCTATACAACTAAAACTGAAAAATAAATGTGTTATTGAAGTAATGCCTAAGCCACCATATGTCCTAATTCCGGATGCAAGTTTCTCAGACTAAAAAAACACGCAATTTCGACACTTCATGGAGAGAGATGTCAAGCAAATTATGCCAAAACTTGTATGCAAAATCAGGTATAATTTGCAGTTACTATCTCATCTAGAATAAACCCTTGTACATATACATGATTACCAGAACATAAAGATAACATATAACTGAATTCATGAAAGGCATCAATAACATGATTCTTTACAAACCAAAGTGAAACAGGACCTACGAGACATAGAGATTCTTAGTGTCTTTGCTTAAGAGTCCATGTATAAAAGACAGCTACTTGAGACCTAGAACACAACTTAGAAACATTAACAGTCTCATAAGTTGCTACATTCCATAAACAACTCCCACAACAACAAAAAAATGCAGTAGCAACTTCTATTAATTGATGGCGCTGGGAACACAAAAGGGAAAACCTCAACCCCAGTAAATAATGGGGTTACGGAAAGGGCGACAAAAAAAGGAAAGTTTAGAGTTACACTTATCTATCCAATTAGCCTTTGGTCCTCATAATTGTGATGCTACCTTTTCCTCCTTCAGTGTGAATTTTAGTTTTACCAACAACAGGCTTCCCGGAAAAGGCCGAAGTGGGATAAGAAACACTCGGATCTTCATTCTTTTGTTTAGATTTTGGAGGTGGAGGAGTGCGAATCTTCTGGTTTATATCTTTCAATGTTACATCTCCATGAGCTCCGGAGGGTTTAATAAAGGCAAACGGGTAGGCCACCGAAGATGGCAACTTTGTGGGAGGCCTTATGTAAGACTTCTTACCTGTGAACAAGAAATTGAGCGCCTCAGATTCTTGCTTTGGATTTTTTAATAGTTTTATTGCCCTTATTCAGAACCTTGACACTTTCTACCCATCTCAAAAAGGGCGAGATCATTAATGCAGGTTCTTATTGTGCCCTTTGCGACCTCAACAAGAACTTTGTCACATTATAGTGGGATAATTATTCCAATCGGATTGACTAAAAGTCTTCAAATGTAAAAATGACATCAGCAAAGGCATACTAGGGGAAAAGGGAAGTACCTTTAAAAACAATCTTTCGAGGAGTAGAAGCAGGTCGTTGAGGAGCATTATTTTCAAACTCGGGTGCAATTTCACAAAACTCTACACCAACAAACCAATATGTACATAAAGTCATCGACGATGAAACAACCGAATGCAGGATTGAAAAAAAAAATTTAAAACCAATTGAAGGAAATTACAAGTTCCATATACCTGTAACATCAATTGGTAAATCAGATGCCCCAGATGGATTCCTGAGTTTCATTCAACATAGCAATCAGCATATGATGAAGAAGTTATAAAAACATTGAAACTATAATAAAAATGAAGCCTACACTGCATCAGGGCTGAAATGCATTTCTGTATCGTTCAAGCAATCTCTAATCCATTCGGATGACTGATCCAGTGCCGCAAACATCGAAGCAGAAGAATTTTCTGAAACAAGTAATACTAGAGTTCAAAAACCAGTTAAACATATCAGTGCACATTTTGTATTAAAACAGTATTCTACAAGGGAAAAACCTGAAAAACCAGAGACCCAGTCTGATACTCCAGGTAAATCCTCCTCAATCGAATCAACATTCTCCTATATAAAGAACATAAAAATAAATAAGCACAACATACAAAAAATACACGTAACGTTCTCTTTGGCCACTAAAGTAGTAGAAAAACAGTTAAGCACCAACACGTGAATTAATTAAGTTAGACATTAGTCCTGAAAGAGTTGCAGATGTATGAAACTTTGAAGATAAAATTAGTCTTTACCAATTACAAAATAAAAGAAGCAAATGTTGAATTTACAGAAATCTTATTCAACAATGATCAAACAGCTCCGACAATCTTTTCAAATTAAGATTAGTTTCACATGTAGTGATAAATATAACAATGTAAAACATGTTATCGACGTGATAGCTTCAGATAGTAAAGTAACAGTGTGTACAGACATTTGATTTTAGGAACAAAGATGACATCTCTTCGCTGCAAAGAGTAGAACCCATGTCTTCATTGCTGAACTGTAGCATACGGCGCCTCTTCATTTGTGAAAATGACTCCCTACATGCTTGAGCTTCCTTGCTCATATTATCTGAAATTTAAGATTTATAATTTGAAAAGCAATTAGGTGTTTCCATGGGACTGCAATGAAAGCAAGCAAGAAAATGTCATGGTAGATTTTAATTGATGGAGAAAAAACTTGCCGCTTTGGCCAACATGGTATGCCAAATCCCCACAGGCCTTAACCGGGGTCGTTTCATCATCAAACATGTAGGAAATGTCTTCTTCATTCTGAGCCACTTCGCCATTCCACAGGTCTGCCGACACGTCTACTCATACCAATAGATTAAAAATCACTAACTTTCAACTATCTCTACATGCCAATGATTTATTCATTCCAAGACCAACATTAAAACCGTACCGTAGTTGGAATCCTTTTGGACATCACAACTCTCTGATTGCCAACCCCATTGCCGACTTCTACCAGTTTCACATTATCATGTCCAGTCAGAAACAAAGGGTATGAACATGTAAATGAAAACAACCAAACTACAAACTATAACATCAATACCAAAAATCAAATTAAGAAATTACTGAAATCAAAACTGATAATCATAGTGAGAATGTAGCATTCAGTAACTACCAGCCAAGTAACAAATGAGCAGCAAATACATCATTTAGATAAAATTAAAACAGGGAATTAACTTTGGACCATAGTATCCATTATCCAAGCTCAAGAGCACCAAAAAGATAAAAAAAGGAAAAGAGCAAATCAAAACAACCAAAGCGACGTGTAATTTGGATCTAAACGATCAAAAAGAGCCATAAAAGCGTATCAATCATAATCCAAAAATGCCATAACATAACCCAAACATACAAAAGCCAAACGACCAATTTCCTCATGCTCATTTTCCAATCCATCAGCAAATCAAATCACAAATACACCATCTCTATATCTCTACACAATACAGTGAAATGAAACAACTAAAAAAGGGATAAATCTAAGCGAACCCACCCATCTACCCTAAAGGCTAAAACCTTCAATCAATCCACAGTTTCATCAAAACAAATACATTATCAACAATAAAAACAAATCAGCAAAACCAAGCACATTACACAAAACAAACAACCTCGTTAGGCAAAGAAATTGGGATTTTACTTGTTACTCTCGTAATCCATTTCCAGAGAAGCAACGCAAACAGTCAGTCCTCACGAATCGCAGACTCGCTCACAGTCTTCTTCACCGCCACAACCATCAAGCAGAAGCGACGATGAGCGAAAAATAGCCGTTACGGAGAAGAAGACGACTCGCTTCAATACATATACAATCGCATTTTGCTTCTTTTTTTTTTTTTTTTTTTGCGGTCTTTTTTTAATAATTTTTTCTATTCTGTTCTCTGTGCTGTGTTTGTTTGTGGCTTGAGATTTGTGCGGTTTTATGCGGAGAAGAAGGAAAAGAAAGAGCCGACTCGTTCACTAATGTCTTTCTTCTCTTATTACTCTCTCTCATTCCTTAGTAGCAAAAAAAAAAAAAAACTCTCTCTCATTCCTCACTCTATTTTATTTTTATTTTTACCTTGAGTTTTTTTGTTTTTTTTTTTTTAAGATTTTTATTATTTTTTTGGGTATATATAATGGAAATATTAAAAAGAAATAGGCAAATGAGGGTTGATAATATAATGCCATGACTGACACAAGACGCTTTAACTTCGGTGGGACCCACCTCTCTCTAAGCCAGTTACCTTTGGAATTTTCTTTCTTTTTCCCAACAAATCATGATATAATTATTCTCATTAAAATATAATTGGCATTCCTTCAGCTAATTTGTATTTTTCCTACTTCTGTGTTTTAGGGCAATATTAAGGAAGTGAAAGTGTGAAAGTGAAACCGATAGAAAATGTATAAATGAAATTATATTAAATACTAATTAATTGATAAATTATTAATTCATTAATATATGAGGGTTAAAATTTTTATTTATTTAAAATGCCGCATTATCATTTTATTTATGGTACGTTTGTTCAAAAGAAAAAAACTTTATAATTTGAGGTTAAAATCTAAATGACATAAATTTAAAAATGATACTTTATATGTATAAAGTTTTGTATTAAGAAATTTACAAGTTTTTTTTATATGAAATGAGTTATGAATTCTTTCAACATTTTCTCTTATAGATTTAACGAATTATTAAATTAATACAATGGATTTCAGTTAAAGACGGAGTAAAATATATTTAACCAAATGAATCATGTATTAATATATCATGTTGTATCTATTCTAAAAAAAAAATATATATATATATATATCACGCTGTAATGTACGTTTGTATCTATATTAATACAAGATAATATAGAAGCCACACCTACTAATGTATTGTTTTCTCAATCAATGAGGCACTATAATATCAAATGATGTGAATTCATTTTCTAGAAACATTTTCTTCTAAATGACGGTTCTAAATAATTGATGGAGCTCTTATTCATTTCATAATCAAAAGGCCCACTTAAAACCTAAGAAGTCTCCAATAGCTAAGAACGTTTGAAAAGCAGAATTGTAGCTTTTAAAAAAAAAAAAAAAAAAACCAAAGACATTAGACAATGACCATAATGGAGGGAGGCCTAAGGGTTTCATAAACAATTAATTTGTGTACTTTGGTTGACTTGTATTAGTTTGGTCTTTGTTAAAAAAATATTTAAAAAAAAAAAAACACCTTGTGCTAGTTGGTGACAATGATCAAAACACCGATTAACAATATTGTTTAGACTAAAAAATGTTAATCGTGTAGTGTTTTCAATAAAACTATCTTTTTTTTTTTTAGGGAATATAAAACTATCTCTAAAGAATTATAAGAAAAAGGAAAATATGTGACGAATGAAGAGATTACAAACCCATTGTATTAATGCCATTTAAATAAATTGACTTCGATGTACTGGCGTGTTACGACAACGATATTGTGTATGATATACTTATTAATACTTTGATTCGAATTAATAGTGTCACATAATATTGTCAGAAATTCTCACAATTTTTGTTTATTTATATTTCATCAGCAACTCATATATGAATTTAGGATTATCATGTGATTGAAATAACTCAAACAACTTCACATTATAATTCCTACAAATTACACTAATCTCGAAAAAATGAATTGCACATTCTCAATGTTTTTTTTTTAATTATCCTCACGTTTGATTAAAAAAAAAGGATTTTTTTTTTAAATTTTCTTATATTTTTTCTCCAAGACATATCTGATTAATACAATAGTACGCTCCTTTAATTATAGTGAACAAACACGAAAAGGACAATAGAAGTAAAAGAGGCTTGTTTTCAAAAAAAAAAAAATGGTAAAAGAGGCCCATTATGGATTTCATTGTTTATAAGCAAAAAAAAAAAATCACGTGGCCATTGAATTTGTTATCTGCACATCGCATGAATCGACAGTGCAGTTAGATAGGAGGACGAAAAACCTCTCACGCGGTCCCCACTTGGCAGGTCGTTTTATCCACTTTCCTACCATTGGAGCGTTATCGTCACTTTTTGGAGCTGACGTGTTGTTGTCGCTTATGGGTTAGAAAAGCACTAGTCAAAAAGCCTAACTGGGGCAGGCCCAATATATTTTAGAGAGTGATTTTTAGGAGAAAATTTGACCTGATGCTACATTTGAAAGTACTATTGGAAGTTATGTCATTTTTTGCTGTTGTAAAATTATTTTATTTTTTCTTTTATCTTTTTTTTTTATTTTGTTTGTATAAAGTGAAGTAATTTTGATCAAATTCGTTACTAAAAAGTGACGTGGGTTGTAATTTTTATCATTTATTTATTTTTTTATCTTAATATTTTTATTCTTTTTTTTTTATTTCCTTAATTCATATGTAATATCTTTAAATCTTAACCATTTATATTATCTCAAAATTTAAAATGTCAATAACCATTTCAAATGATTCATTCGGATAGTTTTTCCAAATAACTTATTATAAAGTAGCAAATTTCAAAAGATGTTGACCAAAAGTAATATTTTTAAAAATTTCTAAATATTTTAAGGAGATGTTACAATTAATGTTTGAAAAAGGCGGGCTTGCCTCAATTAAGCTTTTTGACTTTATATTTTTTTCTAGGGATTTTAATTTTTTTGGCACATTAATAATTTATATCTCATTTGCACACTATTTAAGACATTTATTGTTAAAAATATGTTTTTTTTTTTTTTTGCAATCCATCCTTTAAAAAGTATGATATATTATATAATATGGTGATTTATAAAAATAGACCAAAATTGAATAGGTCTTTTAAAAAATAGCATATGATTCAAAATATCGTCAGTTAGATAAATAGTTATTTTGGACCGCAAATTCCATCCTTAAACAAGATTAAAAATTTAAATTGAGAATTTTAAATTTTGTTTACTATACATAAGAGTATCTAATTATAAATTTAAATTATTTAAAAAAATATATATTAAAAATATATTTTCAATATAACAAATAATTTAAATAAATAATAATAATAATTTAAATTCATTTTCAAATAAGAAATAACGTGTAAAAAATAAAAGAATTAAAATAAATCACTTTAAGTGCCACTTCATAATTTATGCTCAAAGTAATATATTTTCTTATTTTTAAACTATCTTTATAATCTTACTATTCTTACTAGGGCTCAATCCGTTTTTTCCAACTTTGCAAAAAAAAAAAAAAAGAGTGTTGAGGGGACAACATGTGGCGTCCCCTGCAGATGACACGTGACGTCCCCTATATATATATATTTTTTAAATTTTTTATTTTAAAAATAATTGCATTTAGGGGCTTATTTTGGGGGTTTTTAAGAAAATTTGAAGGGTTTTTTCGTAAATATAGGAGGATTTTTATTGCAAATTCATAAATTTAAGAGGACTTTTTTATAAATTTTTTTTTTACTTTTTTGTTTCAATCGTTTTAACAACTTTTTCTTTGATGTAATGATCTCGATTTTTTTTTTGCACAGTTGGATTCAGAATATTTTTCTCAATCTTTTGACACCCATTGTCATATATATTTTTTTTTAACGTAGCTATTTTTTATTTATTTTATTTGTTCTAAGCTTTTATTTTTATTTTTATTTTTTCAGTTTGAAAAAATTTATAAAAAGCCCTTGTATTTATATTAAATGGTAAATTTAACCCTTTAATTATTAAAAATTACAAAATTATCAAATTTTTTTTAAAAAAATTAAACAAAAATATACTTTATTATTTTTGGGTCATATTTTTCAAGCTTATATTATTTTACACGTGCTCCACATGCGTGTAGCGCGTGTATAAAAAACTAGTCTATACTATACTACTAAAGGGGGATCCGTTTCTCTCCTCCTAGCTAAAAAAAGGGCAAACAAGGGGATGCCATGTGGCGTCCCCAACAGATGACACGTGGCATCCCATGATTTTTCTTCTTTTTTTTTTTAAAATTTTTCTTTCAAAAAAATTGCATTTAAGGGCCTATTTTAGGAATTTTTAAGAAATTACTATACAGGGATCTGTTTCTCCCCCCTTAGCTAAAAAAACGCCAAACAAAGGGATGCCACGTGGCGTCCCCTACGGACGACACGTGGCATCCCATGATTTTGCTTTTTTTTTTTTTTTAATTTTTTCTTTTTAAAAAATTGCATTTAAGGGCCTATTTTAGGGATTTTTAAGAAATTTTGGAGGATTTTTGTGCAAATTTAGAGGGACTTTTGTACAATTTCTCTCTCTTCTCTCATCTTTTTCACTTTTTTTTGTTATAATCGTTTAAACGGCTATTTGTTTGGCGTAATGATCTCGAAATATTTTTTTTTGGCGGTTGGATTCAGAATATTTTTCTTGATATTTTAACACTCATTGTCATATACTTTTTTTTACCATATCTATTTTTTATTTATTTTCTTTGTTCTAAGCTTTTATTTTTATTTTTAAATTTTGAAAAATTTTAAAAGAGCCATTGTATTTATATTAAATGATAATTTTAACCCTTTAATTATTAAAAATTACAAAAATATCATTTTTTTTAAAACTTAACAAAAATATACTTCATTATTTTTTGATCATATTTTTTAACTATTATGTTATTTTACACGTGCTCCACATGACGCTTGTATAAAAAACTAGTATCTTACAACGGCGAGACCCGGAGCTGCAGCATTTAAGACACGACCCTCCAACTTTTTACCGCGGTAATTTTTGCCAACAAAAAAATAATAATAATACACCGACTTACAGCGGAAAATCAAATGACAAGATTGCCCTTTCGAAGATCTACTGGGACAGCGAGGGAGCGAGATTGTAATGTTCTTTTGCATTTTAGGTTTGTTTAATTTAATTTAAAGACCAGACAAAATTAAATCAAATAAATAATAATAATAATAATAATAAAAAACCCCGACCAGAGAGCGATTCCAAGCTTCGTCTCTGTTGCCTGATTCTATCGGAAAAGTAAGAAAGAACCAATCAGATCCAGAGAGAATAAATCAGATCGGAGCGAAATTCCAGTCGGAGAAGATGAATATATTCAGATTAGCCGGTGATATGACTCACCTCGCCAGCGTCCTCGTCTTGCTCCTCAAGATCCACACCATCAAGTCTTGCGCTGGTAAATTTCTTTGCAAATATGCCCCTCCAAATGTGCCTTCAGCTTTGGTCCCCAATGTTTCTGTCGATCCATTTTGAGTTTTTTCGGCCATTTGAGGTTCACTTTCCGGTTTGAAATTCGGAGTAATCGAAGCTCATTTTTCTAACGAATGACTCGATTTGGTTAATTTCTTCGCCATAACCGGAACCCTCGTAATGTATAGTCCGTATTTTTATCTGCAATGTTTGCGTTTGATTATTGGAAACTTCAGTTGGGAATATGGAAGTAAATTTTTTGTTGCAGATTCAAAAATAAAGCAGTATTACCTTTGGCCAGATTGTATTGAATCATATACGTTTGATTTGATCAAGTTTGAGGCACATTGTGTGTGTAGGTGATAGAATTTGAATGCTTTTGTATTCAGGTGTTTCTTTGAAAACCCAAGAGCTCTATGCGATTGTTTTCGCTACCCGTTACTTGGACATCTTTACGGATTTCGTATCTGTGTACAACACAATCATGAAGTTGATATTCTTGGGAAGTTCTTTTTCGATAGTTTGGTACATTCGGCGTCACAAGATCGTCCGTCGGTCGTATGACAAAGAACAGGATACGTTTCGCCATTTGTTCCTTATATTGCCATGCCTAGTCTTGGCCATTTTTATCAATGAGAAGTTCACCTTGAAGGAGGTTTGTTCTTCTATAAATGCCTTCATGTTTTGCTTGTCAATTCCAAAGTATAAATGTCATTTTTTGTTTTGTTTTGCTCATGTGCTTCACGTTATGGGTCAGGTCATGTGGACATTTTCCTTGTATTTAGAAGCTGTTGCGATTCTTCCTCAACTCGTGTTGTTACAGAGGACGAGGAATATTGACAACTTGACTGGCCAATACGTACTTCTTCTTGGGTACTATAATGTGCTATGCTATATTGGATTTTGGCATCCTCATTTGACTAATATAATTGATACTTTCAGTTTCTTTTTTTCCCGTGGTCGATCCATGTGTGCCTGTACTTTTTGTTTTTTGGCGAAGATTTATTCTTGAATAAGCACATCAGCTGAAAAGATGCTATTTTGTTACTTTACAATTTACATCCTCCCTCTCTTGATGCAGTGCCTACCGAGCGTTCTACATTCTCAATTGGATTTACCGCTACTTCACTGAGCCGCACTATGTTCACTGGATTCGTATGACCTCTCCCTCTCTTTCTCTTGAATATAGTGTTTTTGTTTTTTTGTTTTTTGTTTTTAAGTATATGTTCGTTTATGTTTTTATTAAATTACATAACCGCATTGAAGATGGAAGATTTCAGATGATAAGGCCTCTTTTGCAACTTTCGTTCTCAAAAGACTGATATATGGGTTGTAATTACTAAAAACATTAAGCCACTTGGACTGCTTGATCTTTTAGATGGATTCCAGTTTCATACTGAAATCAAGGGTTGTTTATAATTTTAGAGGCACGCCGTTTCCTTTATGTATCGTCCAACTGTCTGCTCATGTCTGAACTAGTGAGTTCTCATTTTCTCCAGTCACCCCCTTTATCAATATTCTTCTATGTTTGGTTTATGCAGCTTGGATTTCAGGCCTTGTCCAGACATTGCTGTATGGTGATTTCTTCTATTACTATTTCCACAGGTGATAGTCACTCATCATGTGTATTTGGCTCATAATCCTGATTTGATTTATGTCCTTTTAAGGGGTTTTTTTTTCCTCTTAAAATAAAAATTTTTATGCTTGTTTGTTGCAGCTGGAAAAACAACAAAAAGCTTCAGTTGCCAGCTTGAGTTATTTTCGCCTTCTTTCGTATTGGTGCGGAGGATATCATGCAATGCTTGTGATCATAGCAGAAAAAATGCGTTACACCTTAGCACTCATTTTTGCTATTACATGTTGTTATACATGGCTTTTCAAGCAGTAACTTCTTATCAGTTACTTAGGAGTATAAACAAGCAGAATGTGACATTGGTTCAGTTGTGTGAAGTTTCTATACCGTTTCTAGATGCAGAAGATATGAATTTTTTTTAAACTTTTAGTGTAATGGATGCTTTCACCGGGTATTCCAGAAATTTTCCATAGTTGAAACTAAACGAGATATTATCACTCTTCTCTTGTAGGCGTATTTATTTTTCATTATGTCAAGTTAGTTTTTTTCGCAAATATCAAGTTAGTTGCTCCATGGCTTATTATTACAGAGAATATTTATATTAAAAGTTATTAACAAGAGGCCAAAATAATGGAATATTTAGTTGATGGGAAACACCAAATGCCATATCTGTCTTTCTATTTTTATAATACCTGTGTCACTGTCGTACCTTCTGTGGATTTTTTTATTGTAATTTTTTACTTTTAGGAAAACACGCTTCGAAGCAAAAAGTCTCTCATAAGTTTATGCCATATAGTGGAGATCGAATTACGAATAGGCTTCATTTCTTCTAAAATCAATCAGACAATTAAAAATCATTCTTCACAGGAAAGAATACCCTGCTAAAGAATTTCTCAAACAGTATAGCTGATTGCTTTCCTGAGGCTTTGGTACTGAAGAGTGCAAGAAAAACATATGTATGCATTACATCAACAGAGCAAACCATGTAACTAGACTGATTTCTTGCTAATAACATTTCACAAGCCTTAGATCAATTTAATATGATATGATAACAGCAACCATTGTAGATAGATTGATTACAAGCAACTAGCAGAAGTTAATGGCAGCTAGGCATCGAAATAGTTTTTCAAATCATCGATAACCAAAAACCTCAGGTATGATTTAGAATTTGCATCACATCCACTTTTATTTACAGTAACTTCAGAATATATGAAGCAAAATATAAAACTTGGCAGTCTATATCTCTATATTCCATGGCTTTTTCATTCTTTTATAGCTTGGTCACACCCTCAGCTAAGACAACTTCACAGGTTCCCCCCTCCGGTTTGGTGTAGCATTGCATCGATCTCATCTCCGTCCTCCATCTCGAGCTAAATCCAAACAAGACATGATAACAAAACAAATGAGACGACCACAAACATTTAAAAAAAATAAAATAAAATAAAGAAATTATAGTGAATACCCAATTTTTAAAACTTAATGTAAGTTATTACGCAATCTTTTGAAAAATGTAACCAATTACCCAAATGATTCAATTACTTACACAGTGATAAGTGGTGGTAATTCACTTAGTTACCAAAAGTATATGCAAGTAATTCACAAATTGACTAGAAACTCAATTACTTCAAAAGTTTGGGTATTTATTTTTATTGTTATATAAATTCTGGATATTTGCCTACTTCACCCTAGCCAACAAAGAACATTTAGCAAAGTTCACTGGTGTCTCGAGGAGATCAAATATTAAATAACCGAGACAAAATTCACCTCATCTGGAGTCTGCTCAGCGCGGAGTCTGCGACCATCAAAAAGGAAAGCAATGGAGTTCATTTCCACAGACTGGCGATCACAGTATGCAGTCATGAGCTTACGCAGCTGGGTGCTTCTTTTAATCCTAAAGAACACCTCGTTACCGTCCTATCAAACAAAACACAGAGACATTACAAAGCCGATAATGGATAAAGAAACCTAAAAGGCAAATCAATTCTTGCTTGACATTGCCTGAGATAGTGACATCCCACAATTGTTACTTGAAACAATCGCATGAAACTAGGGTTTATAGCACAACTACTTTACCGTCAAGTAATTGAATAACATTCTCAGCAAAAAAAAAAAAAAAAAAAGTAATTGAATAAAATTGATCATTACTCATTCCCACACTTAATAATTAATAACCTGTCGTTTAGATTAATTAAGAACTAATCAGTACACAAAAAAGTTCAAATGTGAAAAGTTCACTTCATCCTAAAGAGGGAAAAATTACCAGCAACCAATAATGAAAATTGAAACTGCTTTCAAAGAATCATTTTGGAAGCACAACCAAGATTCTCCGCGCTGTGATTACTGATTTATGATTTAGGACAGTGAATATTCAGCGATACCATAAAACTATTACCAATGCCACTTGCAGATATAAATCTTCGAGAAATCAAAAACTACCACAGCACAAAATCACAAATCTGACAAACTAACGCTCGAACAAATTTCAGAAAACAAATGACGTTACAAATCACAAATCAACACACTAATGCCTTCAAATAATAAGATATGTCCAAGAATTCCAGTCTCACCTTCCTCACCAATCTAACGTATTTTCTCGGCAGCCAAACAGAGCCAAAGCGAAAAAGAAAAATGCAAATCGGTTTGAAGGAAATACCTGTCCCTTGACTTTGAGATTGATATGAGCCGCCGACTGGTCTGCAGGCTTCTTGTCCTCCTCTCCTCCTCCGGCCGCCGACATAGCTTCACCACAAAAACCTTCCTTTCTCTCTCTATACGTATATACGTATATATATATATATATATGTATACAAAGACCTAAAAAAATAAAACTGTATTTGTTGTTTCTTCTTTGGCAACAGACTTTTCTTCTTCTTCACAATCACACCAAACAGCAGTGTGTCTCAAGCGTCAGAGTCACGCCATTCGTCCATGTTTTATACACGCGCAAATAGAAGAGCTCGTATTTCTCGATGGTCATATCTGTAATTACGCAATTGCCCCTGGATTCTGACGTGGCGGTGGGAGAGAAAGGGCGGGCTTTTGGGGTATTTGCGTACGAGCGGGAAAAGTGAGTCTGAGCTAGATTTGATAAAGATTTGAGTTCCGGGAAGAGAGGGAACCGTTGGTTGTGGGCTTAAAAAAGGTGTGCGAAAAATGTTATTAAAAAGGAATGGATTTTGTGCGCGATGCGGGGTTGGAATCGACGGCTGGTATTTGATTTGATGGGCTAATGGACGGTGATGATGAAGTGGATATGGGTGGTAACGGTGAGATTGGGTGTAGGAAGTCAACTTCAGGCTTTTTTATTTTTTGAACGTGTGGGGTTGGGTACGTCATTGTACTTTCTTTTTTACAAATTCTGAAAGCTTCCAATTGGTTGTTAGATTCTTTCTTATCCGACTATATAGATATAAAATTTCCCTTTGGATCTATAATATTTTTATTGCAATCTAATTTTTTTTCTACGGCACAAATTTTTATTTGGGAACTTTTAATGAAATTCAATTCAAGTTTTGATATTTATAATGTTTGGATTGTAATTTGAATAATTTTTTTTGGGTTAAAATAATAATTACATTAAAATTTAAATTTAAATCATGTTATTATAGTAAATAGTGGTTTGAATTTATATACAAATAATTATTTGCATTTCGTAACTCAAATCTCACTTTAAAAAGGCATATATCAATAATGATTTGCATTTTTTTTTACTCAAATCTCATTTAAAAAAAAAAAACTCATTCCAAACTGTGGTTTGAATTTTTAACTCAAATCTTGTTAAGAAAGTCATAGCCAAAAATTGATTTAAATTCTTGACTCAAATCTTTAATTTTTGACTACTTCAACTCAAATTCACAAATCTAATTTTTTGTTTTCGTTTAGATTGCAATCGAAACGAGCCCTTACAAGGTTATTGGAATAAAAATTTAAATAATAAAATTTTAATTGAAGTCATTTGTTAAAAGTCTCTTTTTAACTCTTGATTCGAGTAGTGCAATTAAATAATAATCTAAAAACAATTTAAATTTACAAGTTAAACATATTTGACCTTTTCAACTCAAATCAAGCTAAAAACAAAATTAAATTGCTTTATCAAATGACCTCAAAATTGCCTATTGAATGAAATAATTAGAATTGATCACGGTCAATATAGTAGGGCTTTTAGAAAACAAAATTGAGAAAATAAAAATCATGGTTTTGTTTTTCATTTAAGATTCAACAAAAGTTTAAATTCAAAATAAATTTGAAGTTAAAAATAATTGTCATGTGACAATATGTTTGTTTCGGTTAAGGATTGTTTGACAAGCAATTCGGATAAAAAAAGAAGAAGAAGATAATTTCCAGTCTGAGAATTTTTTAGAAAAGTCTTGTAATTCAAATCAATGTTTACATAAGAATTTGATAGTAGTATTTAAATTAAGTTGATAACACATTCTGTCACTATGTCAATGAGTCTACATTAATATTGACGATAACATAATTTGGTACCAAAACAATAACAAAGTCATGTCACATGGAGGGACAATGTGCCAGTTTGGCATTGCTGTGCTTATAAAAGAAGTGCTTCAAACTGTGCTGATGAAAGAAGTTGCTGAAGTTATAAGCATATAGGGTGTTTGGTTATTTTATTTTTAAAACTGCTGTTAAAATAGTATGGGTATGTAAAATTACCAAATAATAATTTTAGAAAATCATTTAGTGGAATATGGGTAGTTAATTAAGGATATTTTAGTAATTTAAACTGGAGAAGCAGTTTCGGTTACAGAAAAGCAGCCTTTAACCTGCTTCTCAAATTATACTACGTAAAAGCAGAAACGGTTACCTGCTTCTTTAAGAAGCAGGTTTACCAAACGCCTATAGCTGCTTTAGATTGTTTTATAATCTAAAAGCAGCCTCCAAAAGCAATACCAAACTGGCCCAATATAAACAACTCGTATAATTAAATTTTTAATTTTGAAAATAAAAACTGTCCAAAAATAACAGTTGATTTTGGTATTTGGTATGCATTTGGATGATTTTGGTATTTGGTATGTATTTGGATGGTTTTCATCTTTCAGATAACCCAAAAATTAAGCAAGAATAAAAAGGTTGAAATTTACTCTATATTAATATTAATATAATAAAACTTATTCTTGAAAAACAATAGTTATAAACAAATTAGTTCATAATTCATAAAGAAAAGACATTTATAACAAATTCATAACAAAAATATGAAGTAATAGCTAACATACATAACAAAGCACTAAGCACAAAACTAATCTCTAAAAAAACTAATACATATATATTTTGAGCCGTTTTCCGTACATCAAAAACTGATTTCTCAAAATAAAAAATCGCCAAAAAAATTTGTTGATTACAAAAAAACAGCCAAATAACCACAATAATTATTATTTTTTTTTTCGGTTTCGATAATAAATGGACGGTTATTCGGTTTTTGATTTTTTGTGCACGAGCATAGTTGAAACTTGAGAGTATAGAATTTCAACAAAAGATATACTTGTGATTATTTTTATTATGCAGCACTTTTTTTTTTTGGTGTAAATATTATGCAGCACTTGTCTTTTATTTTATTACTATCATTATTGGATAAATTTGCAGCACTTGACTTTTAATTTTGCTTGATGATATATAATGCTCTTAAATCAGCAATCAGTATTTAGTATTTACCTTTACCTACCTAGCTGAGGCCCAATACAGCGTGGAAAGACCCTTTGCAAGAATATGATTGGTTGTCGTGAAAAACACGCCACTTTACCTTTATTATTATTATTATTATTACTGAATTCGTCACCAACATCAACATGCTTCACAATATTATTCCATACCTTAAAAAAGTCAAATCGATCTTTCCAAATTCAGAGTACAATTCGAAGCAATTCTCTAAATTCAGAAGCATTTGACTTATAGTTGCAAGTCTCTTATACCATATCTTCTTCTATCTGTCCACTATGTCCGCATATCAAATTTCTTAATTAGTCTTAGTTCACAAAAACAACCCAAAATATCAAAAAAAAAAAAAAAGCGTTCAAAATCGCGAGAGAGAGAGAGAGAGAGAGAGAGAGAGAGAGAGAGAGAATTTTGTACGTAACTGGCAATAATTGGCCGTGTATTCCAAAAAACTTGGAAAATGAAGGCATAACCAAAAGCATCTTCAATCTTCATCTCAGGGGTCGATTGGTAATTTACACAATCTTCTTCTTATGATATGTTATTGTTTGATCAAAGAAATTTTATGTTGAACGATTTTTCATTGCTGTTTATAACTTCAGGGAAATTACAGAAATGGACACTTCATGTCCTGATTATGGTTATCATCTTTATCCTTTGACCAGCTTGCAGATTGGGTAAGAGTGTTTTTAATCAATTTTCCATCTTTTAACTTTTAAAGTTGGGTTTAGATTGATCTGTGTGAATGGTTCTATTCAATCCAGAACCAAGCATTTCTATAAATACATCGTTGCTCATTTATATAATATTATTCTTTTTTTTTTCTTCTGCTTTTTAACTTTTTATTTTGTTTTCTGGGTAGTGGAGAATCGGATTCATGAATGGTGGGCGATGCATTTTTTTGGGTTTATTAAAGTGGATATTTCATTATAAGTGACCAAGAAAATCTTTTGGCCTTATTTATCAAGTGTGATATGATATGATATCATATTCAAGTCCTTGTCATCACGTGGTTATAAAATGACTTCTTTGTCTCAATTCTGTGTTTGATATATTTTCTCACATTGTTTAATTATATTTCCCTCTAGGGATATAAAGACAAATCTGTCCCAGGCATTCTTGTATTTTGCCTCTGATAGCAAGAAGTTTTTTATCCTTGTTGACAATCAATCTTGGAGGAAAATCAAGCATTCAAGATCAACCCACATAAGGGCATTTGTGACAACTAGTGTTAGTGCTTGCTTTTTTATTTTTTATTTTATCACTTAACTTATTAAGGTTATTATTTTATCTTTTTTGTTTTTTACTTTTGTTGTGTGATTTACAGTACAGAACTTCACCTTTTAGAAACACAAGGCCTCTGCAAAGAAGTTCAAGTTTCAGCTTAATTTCTTCCAACTGTGGCATTATGAGCTTGTTCAAGTGGTTCCCCAATATCGTGGACAAGGCGTTGCACGGTTTCATCGTCTTCGAAGTTTCTTGGAAAGGCGTTCGCGGCATCAATTATTTGAATGAGCTTCAGGTACGCGACGAGTACAAAAACGGCTATTCATCAACTTCACTCTCCATGTTATGTTGACTTGCATTGTTTACCAATTGTAGTATCTTTCTTCGCAATAGACAGATGGGTCAATCGCTCTGGAAGTGAAATCCTTGACGAAACGGGAATTCAATAGCATTGATCAAGCATTGAGCTTGATGTCATCATGGTTCTCAGGGACTCAATCTGAAGAGCAAAAGTTGAGGACCAGCCTTATCCATTTGCAAGGCAAAGTCCCTTCTTGGTCTGCGCAGGAAATTATTGTTTCTTCTGATGACTCTCGACATAATGACGATGACACGTATCAGGACTGTGAGGTTTTATCTGAAGACGAGTTCCTTGATGCCAGAGAGAGTTTTCACGACGATGACAAGGGAACTTATACGGATTGTCACGAGCTAGAAGAAGAGCCAGCAGTGACTAGAAGAAACGCAGAACAAAACATGGAACCAAACAGCGATATTGAGCCAATGGTATATGAGGATATTCTTTTGCTCTGCAGGTTCAACAATAGAGACCTTCCATTTAAGTTAAACCGGGTCATCACCTCCGATTTGAGGCTTCTTACTTTGCTCGAGTCAGGTCTGCCCTCTTGGGTCATCTTTCTCCAATCGTATCCCCTATTTTGTGCGCTATATCGTCCCTGGATGAGACCGCTCTTCAGAACTCTTTACATATTGGTCTCTCTTGTTACTGTCATAATTGGATTCTACGATCTCTACAAGAATGTGCCTCTCTTGAAGTCAACTGTTTCGCACCTTTGTGGACCTCTTTTCAAGTGGATTGAATCTTGGGACATGATTTCGAGGATCAGATATCTGGGGACAATGTTGTTCCTTCAGAATTTCGAGAAGGCCGTGAAGGGGTTGCTAATGATGACACGGTGGCTTAAGCTGCTAGTATCAGTTGTCAAGGAAACTCTGTCATACCCTTCCACAATTATGGCAGATTTTTTTATGCCACTATGGAGCTTTTTATCTCATACAGCAACAATATTGTACGACTTTCATTCAGATATGGTGGAGTTCTTGTGTGTCGTCGTTGATAACATAGACGATTTTTTTATCCCACCTTTTGAGCTTGTCTACTCGTATCTATCGAGTTTAGGTACAAACAACTAACTTTGAATTTCGCTTACTTCCATGCCAGCGTCTCTCAAATTCGCCATATTCTTGAATCTTATTATCTGTCTTTTGTCTCCAGCCATATTGGTTCATACAATATTAAATTCAATTTGGGAATTAGTGCAATTTTCTACACAAGGCTGTCTTTTCTTGGCAAATTACTTGGGTTCTCTGGTCTATGACGTCTATGAAGTGCTCGCAGACTGCTTCGGATTCGCCTTCAGTAGCATCGGTCAGCTGACCTATTTCTTCCGCACACAGCCTAATTCGTCCCACTTCTCATATTGGCATTCTGTTTATAAAGATCTCTTCTCAAAGGTTTGAGTCATGTACACCTGAATCTTTTTATACATTTTCAAGTGCATTGATTAATCGATTCTTATAGAGACATGGAAAAATCGAGTTTGGTCTAATTTGGTATGCAGGTTTTCCGTTCTCTCCGAAGTGTTATACGCGTTCTTTATGCATTCATCGCATCCTGCAAGAGGCATAGATTAAGGTAATAATCTAACAAGGTCAATACAGTGCTATTCTTCACGGCTGAACTATGCTTTCATTTTGTGTTGTTTCGCTAAGACGTGCTTTTGCGAGGGCTTTTCGCCGAATACATGACTCTGTTTCTGATTCTACTAAAATCTGATTACCAATTTTTGCATATGTACTGTACTACACAGCATTTACAACTACGTAAGAGCTATTCTTCAGAAGCTTTCCAATATTGGTCACTTCTCCTCAAAGAAGTGTTCTTGTCGCCTAGGACCTCAACCCAATAGCCATATTAAGGTAAATTTCGTAACTTGTCATGTTCTCTACAGGATTTCCCAGAAAAATAAACGTTAAAAAGAAGGGAAAGTTTGCTAAAATTGTGATAGTATCGCAATGGTTTCGATTCTGAATAATGAAAGTTGATGAGTGTTGTTTTGAATCACAGGTTGAAGCTAAAGAATGCGAACATTGTAAATGAGTGTGCTTGTGCATCATTTCAGCAAAGCAAAGTCTCGTTTGTATAGTCTTAATTTGTATTTTCTGTAAGACCTTATAAGCTCGTAGACTGCCATATAGGCCATAGTTCATCTGTAATTATTTACATTGTACAGCTAGTTTAGCTTTCCCTTTTTTTTTTTTCTTTTTTTTTTTTGGTGTTAGTTAGCTTCCTTCTTTTCTTTTGTTTTTTGTTTTTTGTTTTTTGAGAAGAAGAGTGTATAGATGTTATGTATATGATTTTTTGTATTTGTTATTTTTTTATAATAATTTTTATTTCTTTAATATATATAATATATATATTTATTTATTTATGAGATTTTTAAGGATTTAGTCAAACTTTAGACTAATTTTTTAGGGATTAGCCATAGATTTAGAAATTTAAGAAATTAGCCATTTTTATTTTTTATTTTATCATACAGCCGATGCAAATTTTGGTAATGGTAGGCTTGGTTTGTTTTTTTAAGTTGCATGAGCCGAATTTTCATAAATTTTTTTATTTGATTTAGGCGGTTTTTTTTTTTAAAGTAATTAGCATGGATACTTATGTCTATTAAGATATTAAATGAATGTTTCTTTAATTTTGACATTCTAGGGCTAAATCTTTCAAGCTTTACAATGGCTTAAGAAATTATAGTGAATACTCAATTTCTAACACATAATTTAAATTAATACTCAATCTTTTGAAAAATATAGCAAATACCCAAGTGATTTAATTAGTTACGTAGTGGTAGCTGGTTGTAATTAACTTAGTTATCAAAAATATGTGCAAATAATTAACGAAAATACTAGTTACTCAATTATTTTAAAATTTAGGTATTTATTTTTATTATTGTATAAACTTGAGTATTTTTCTACTTTACCCATTTCTTAATTGCCATATTTTTAATTTATTGTTTTTATGTAGTGTCCGTTCTACGAGATTACCGCCGTTTTTTAGATTTCAATTTTTCGCCAATATTGTCGTTTACTACATGTTGCTGAAATAAAAGATTGTCGTATATTGCTAGATGTTTGGGGTTCGTTTTGTTTCCTTTTTTATTTTTTTATTTTTGGAGTGCCAGATCTGTGTTTTAAGTGTTGACTGTAATACTGAGGTAGTTTAAAATGTGTAAAAGTGTACTTTTAAAGGGGAAAAGAAAAAAGAAAATTTTAATCTCATTTTTCAAGTTGATATCATGCCCTTTTTCAGTTTTATGGGTTATTTGGGGTAAACATCTTAATTATTTTTATTTTGAAATGGTTTGACTTTGCGAATTTTGATACAGTATAAATGATATTGCAACTGGAAAAAAAATTGAAATGTGAGAGATGTTTATCCTAAACAAGGGATTAGCTTTAGCTTTTAGCGAGAATCTATATTTTTTTGGCACCTTTTCTTTTTAAACTTAAGAGATACTACTTCTTCAGTAAGTCTATAGGTAGATTTGGTTCGACCATCCATAAAAAAATTAACATTAATTTAATTGAACATTTTTTAATGCCGGCTCTATAAAATTATATTGTTTCTATACATAACTATATATATTAAATAATTTTAAATTGTGATATTTGGGCAAATTAATTGAAGGGCCAGTTAAGCAATTACTCATTTTAAATATAAAGTTTGAAGGATTTAACTATAGTTTTACGAAATTAGGGATAATATTTTTTTGTAACTTGTAACATATATACGTGTAAAAATGGATTTTAAAAAAATGTAAGTGCAAAATTATAAAGATAGGAAAGTTAGTGCGTCCTTTCTGTGTGTACCTATATACAAGTATGATTTAGTATATTATATAGAGTATTAATAATCTTGAAGACATATACATAAATCCCATTTGATTTACACAAAACTGCCCGTGCCCGAACCGAATTTGATACAATAAAAATTTTCGGCCATATATATAAATACCATTTGAATTTGGGAAACTGCTAGCTAGTAAAAAATTTGAATAAATATATATTAGAATTTTCCGGCCATATACATATATACCATGTTTGGCTCTGGGAAAGTGGCTAAACAAAATTTTAAAAAGTATACATTAAAATTTTCGGCCCATAGACCTAAATTCTATTTGATTTTGAGGAAACTGCCCGAACCAAATCATGTACACCTATAAATATATAAGCATACATACATCAGCTCTCTCTGTAAGTATGATTATAGCTAGCTAAAATACTAATTCAATAACATTACCACATATAATATATAGCTAGTCCTCTGATTAATTAAATAAGCAAAATAATGAAGTGGTTTTTGATAAAAAATCTCGTTGTCGTTCTTCTGATTCTTGGTCCCGAGAAGGGCGTTATCGCAGAAGAGACAACTTTTGATGAGAACTATGTCGTTACATATGGCAACGACCATCTCTTACGACTCAACCAAGGAACTGAAATTCAGCTCTCTATGGATTTGGCTTCAGGTTAATTATAAATCACTTTAATTTCTCTCGGCTAATTGTATGATTAAATATATTAATAACTCTCGTCCACTTTATCAAATGCATATCTATCCGAAGAAATATTGGAAAAAAGCAATTTGCATGAGTATTGTGTTAATATGGTTAATGTCACGCGCGCGCGCGCACATATATATATATATATATATTATATATTTATGTATATATAATTAGGGACGGGATTTAAGTCGACGCTTATTTATGGTTCGGGATACTTCCGGATGGACATAAAGTTGCCGCAGAGCCATTCTCCTAGCATTGTCACAACCTTCCACGTAAATATTTCTTTCATCAACTATGAAATTAATTATATATATCTTGTTTAAAAAATCATATTATATACGTATGATATTAGTACTGCGCTTTCTCGTTTAATTTAATACGACATTAATTACTGTTCTCTATTTTTAATAGATCACGTGCTTTACGTCTTGTAAAAATCATGATAATAATGAACATTGTTCAATCACTTTTATGTCAAAATTTTAATAAATTAATATTGACAGGAATAAAATTTTGAAAAAAATTTATAAATCATAAACCAATTTATTAAAGGGCTTTTGAAATTAAGCGATGAACTAAAATAAAATTAAACCAAAATTCACAAAAAAAAAAGCATTTTATCCTAATGTGATGATTTACTCTATATGTTAACGAACCTTTTTCTTTGATATCTCCTATCCAATATTTTGTAAATTTTATTTTTCTCAAACAATAATATATTATTACGTAGTAACATTGATATTTTCAAATAAAAGGTTTACAAAAAAATAAAAATAAAAATTTGCCATTATTTTGACTCCATCAAACTAAGATGTGCATTCACATTGTGTTAGTTTTTTATTAGCCATTGATTAACAAAGTTCAATATTCCCACATATTTGAGTAATCTGGTCATGATTATGGTATCACATGTACGTACGTATAGTTAACTTCACTCCAAGATAATCAATCTGGGAACCATGATGAACTGGATTTCGAGTTCTTGGGTTGCGATGGACCGCCTTTTAAGTTACAGACGAATATTTTCGCCAACGACAATGGCGGCAGAGAGCAAAGAATTAATCTATGGTTCAACCCTTCACAAGATTTTCACCAATATGCCATTCTTTGGAACAGCCACCAAATAGTGTAACGTCTCTCTTATTCCACAATTTTTTATTTTTTTGTCTCAAAATATTCAAAGGTCGAAATACACATAGAAGTTTCCTATAACAATTATGAATCATCAGATTTAGACTTTGTCTCCAATGTGCATCATAACAAATGGCAAATTTTGTTTATTTATTTTTTTTAGGTTTTTTGTAGACAACATTCCTAGTAGAGTGTACAAGAACTTGGAAAACATGGGGGCAAGATATCCGACGCTGGGAAAATTTGTGCTAGCAAGCATATGGAACGGAGAAGAGTGGGCCTCGAGTGGACGGAAAGTGGACTGGTCCTGAAAGCCCTTTCGAGTCTCGCTACCGAGGGTTTGACATCTCTGGCTGCGAATTCGGGTCAGGAGATTGTTCATCAGAGAGCCTGTATTGGTGGAACGCGAGAGAGAATTGGGAGCTAACACCGAAGCAACAGAGCGAGTACGAGAATGCTAAGAAGAATGTCTACTATGACTATTGTACCGACAGACCAAGCGGCTACGTAGAATGTCAACTTGGTTGAAATGCGACTATAAGGGTCTGTTTGGTACGCGGTAATTAGGATTTGGTCATGTAATTTCTTTCTTTAGCTTGTTATATGCTAAGCAATGCAATGCTTATAAACAATCTGTTAAGATATATATAGGTCCTAAAGTAGTTTCATTTGCAATCATGTTAGTCCTTCCAGAAGTGCATTGTTAACACTTGACGTATATAAAAAGGATTCTCTCTTCTTTGTGGTCATTGCTTTTTTTTTTTTTTTCGGCTCCCTTATATACTTTGTCTGAATTTGTTTATGCACAAGCAAAAGACTTAACATTACGGGACATAATTAATTTTGTCACGAATTTTGATCTGTACAACCACTGTGACTTTTTTTTTCCCCCGTAATTTTAGTTAGTGAAGAAAAGCAATCTTACTTTCACTATTATTATCTGGCAGCTAAACAAAAATTTCCCGCACAAAAGGGAAAAAAAAAAAATACCGTTATAGTTTCCTTGTTTGCCGGCAAGTGGCAACTGTGACGATTTTTTAAGTCAAGTCAAGTTATCTCTATTACGTATTTGAAAAAAATACAAAGGTTTTAATGCTACTTTTTAATCAAGTCCAAATTTACAATTTATATCAATAATCTTATTAGTAAATTTTTGTTTCACTATTTCTCATTAGTAGAATAAAAGTAATTTAGTAAAATTTGCAACTAAATAAAATTATATGAATTGCAATATTTTTCAGTAATAATTTTTAAAGAAATATTCAACTGTCCAATCTGAGCCGTCCATGGACGCGGATCCCATATGGCACCTACGTCTATGAATGGTTCAGATTGGACAGACGTATCAGTCGCGTTAGTCCTTAGCATTGTTATTTTTAAAACACCTTTTTAGAAATGACATTTTTCAAAATTCTTTGTCTTTGCTTTTGAAAAGTATTATTTTCTTGTGTGCATGTGTAAAACGAGATTGCACAATCCAAAGACATTTAAAACTTTCGATTTCATTTAGATTTCATTTAGAGAAAGAGAAATTAGGAAGAAAGAAGGGGTGAGAGGAAGGGAGGGAGAGAGTTGTTTAAGGAACTAATGACTAGTTTTTTAATTTTTAAAAATATTGGTTATTTTCTTAAAATATAGACTAAAAAATTGCTAAATTTCAAATAGATCCAAAACGAAATGAGTGAAAAAAATGAAAAGGTTATATAGTAAGAAAAATAAATAAAATGAGTTTACCAGGAAGGAATAAGGGAAGGAAATGTATAAAAAAAAAAAAAAATACCTAGACGTTACCAAATTTAATCACCAATATGTATTTTAAATTAGCCAATCTAGCGAGGGAAGTGGTCGCTCCGTATTCATTCTTATCTTTTATTTCACCCATCCTAGCCTTATATACCAAACTAATTAACATATATAATTAGAGGACCACACATTAACTTAATTTGCCTTTCCTTCGTTGGAAAGTGCAGCTGTAATTTTTCACCTTGGTCCTGGCAATAAGACCCAAACACATACACATTATTTGTGTGTTTTAATTCAACTTTATTTCCTTTCTTGCCCACAATATTATTTAATAAAAATTAGAGACATGCATAAGGCTATATCATTTAATAGTGTAGAGATTTGATGACAATCCACTCTTTTTTTTTTCTTTTTTTTTTTTTCGTTTTCTCTTTTCTTTTTCCGTTTGATTTTGCTTCTCATTTTTCCTTTCATGATATCATTAAAATGAGCAATGTATTTATGAATATTGGTTGATGGCTGTCATGCATCAAAATAATCCCTATATATTAGTCTTATCTGATTATTTTCTTTCATTCATTCATTCAATATTCTCTCTCTCATTCATCTACTATTCTTTTTTTCTTTTCATTTATTCAATTCTTTCTTCTTAATTTCTCAACTAATATTCTGAAAAAAAGGTGTACCAATAATCAAAATGAGAAGTGGAGGCCTCCTGATCAATTTCTACATAATGATCAGGTAAGAAACATTTATAAAGCCCTTTTCATTTGTTTTTAGAATTCGTTTTATAATATACAGTTAGATTTCTTATTTTTAACGAGATTTCTTTAGACTTCAAATATATATATATATATACACATATATTTTGGAATACTAAACTTTTCACCGTTATCATAGTAGGCAGTTAAAGGAAACAGTTGCTACCATTAATCTAAACTTTTTTTTTTAATTTTAATTTTCCTCGTTATCAGATCTTTGCCAAAAGATAAGGTCAAATCTATGCATGTATATGAGCTAAGGTTTAGTAGATCTGTACTATTTATTTAGATCATAGAACATACTACAACATATTATGTGTAACGTACATTTACACACGATATAACGCCAAAGAAAATGCTTTGCAGAAACTTGACATATATCCATTTATTTTCCCTGAAGCAACAAGAAATCTTGTGCAAGATTTTGGTGTTTATGAGCCATATATGAATAATGAAATATCCAACATATATACTTGGATCTTAGGCCAAGTTTTAATGTCATAACTTCTGTCTAATTAATGGAGATACTCACGTCACATGCGTTTAAAATTTTTAATCTTACTACTAATATTTAGGCCCAATTTGTGTGTTACAAGATGAAAAGGAAGAGAAGGTAGAAACAACTTTTTTTTTTTTAACCTTTTCCTTTTCTAGGTGCCCTTCCCATCTATTCCCGCACTCTTTCTCTCTCTTCCATAACTTTATTTCTCTTTTTTCTTTTTCTTCTCTCTCCTCGCCACACTCAAAACATACCAAATATAAATAGAAATCTATTAATGTTATTTAGTTTTCTTTCCAATATCGTTAATTTACAATTGACTCACGTTCGTTCACGATCGAGGGCTCGAAACCACCGATTATATATACCACTACTCTTATCTTTTTCGAGTGCAATCTATACCCCTCTTTTTATCCTAATATGTTTTGGACATAAATTTTTCTACTACTAAATGATTATTTAAGCATCATCTTTTTCTTCTATAAAATTGCATATGTTAAATTTTTAATCATAAGAAAATGATGGCATTAATTAACACAATCAATATATAACATAATATGAATAAAATAACTTGATGTAAAAAAAGCCTCATCGTTCTAAATAGACAACTCGAGTTCCGGCTATCTCATAATCCCCAATTTACAAGTTCCCGGTTCTTAAATCAAGTTATAAAGTACATATATAATATTTCGAATGCAAAGTAAGGGGTTTTTTTTTTTTCCTTGCAGATACATAACTAAGATTGGCAGCTAATTAATAGTCTCTATTAGAAAAAAAAAACCCCCCAAAAATCTCAAGCGTTTTTTTGGATGCTAGCTTAATTATCTAGTATTATATTATCTTATGTCCACAGGTGGTTGTTCTGCCACTGAAATTCTAAAAAAAAAAATGTTTATAATAAAATTGTGTTAAATTTTAATTATATATTATTATCATTATTTTTTAAATTTCTCGGGCCACCTAATTATAATTAGGCAATGTTTGAACAGTTGAATCTGGATTCCAGCACTTACGACTAACTAACTATCAAAGTTCTGAGTATAGCAGAAAAAACTATAAATTAGCTTCTTGTTTTTTTTTTTGCTCGTATTAAAATTATCGACTAATCATGACGTTAATTCACTTGAGTACTAATTATTTCCTGCTTTTGATCAGCTTGTTTGCCCTTCTTCCGGCTACGAGTACCTGTAGTGCTTATAACACAAGCCAAAGCCATCAATTCAACAATCAAGACGTCGATTTCGATGAAATCTATAAGATAACATGGGGAGAGAATCATTTAAATTTTTTCGACAATAGAAAAGAAGTTCATCTCACAATGGATAATATTTCAGGTAATTTTTTTTGTAGACTCTATTTGCAAAAGGTAAACGCGCGCATACGTAAAATGACCATAATTTAGGGTTTGGTAACAAAATGACACAAATTTTATCATAAAATTTGCATATATATAAATGCAGGTGGGGCTGGATTTGAGTCTAAATTGGAGTATGCTTCCGGGTTCTTTGCATTGAGGATGAAGATACCCGAAAGGAACTCTACCGGAGTAGTTACAACCTTCTACGTAAACATTTTTCGAGCCCTAACTTAATTTTCTCCAATAACTTATCTATATTCGAGTACTTGTATTTATTACTTATTCAACTTTAAATATCTTAGTAAGTAAGAGTGAACACGAATTCACAGCTATGTTCCGTGAAAGATAGTCAGCCTGGTGGGAATCACGACGAACTGGACTTTGAGTTCATGGGTAGTGGTGGACCAAATTATACTCTACAAACTAATATCTACTCTGACGATGTCGGTGGTAGAGAGCAAATGATCAATCTCTGGTTCGATCCGACTAAAGATTTTCACACTTACTCAATTCTGTGGAACCGACATCAAGTAGTGTAAGAAACAATATAGCTCTTAAACTCGAAACTTACCTTATAAAAAGGAGGATTTTGAGAAATGCCCATCTTTTGACACATTAATAATCTATGCTCATTTGTGTTGCACTTTTAGTTTATATACCAGACTTTACACTATACACATAGAGAGAAGGAACAAATCACTTAGAGAATAGATTATTAAGTGGCACATAGAATGATTTTATTTAGCAATACAAAAATTAAGCTCAATTTGATTTAGTCATTTACGCAGTAGTTTTAGTACTCTTACACAAATTCAATAGTGATAATGTAGCTATGGCGTTTATACAAGGCAATATATATAATATAAAATGACATGGTTACTTATCTTTTCGTTGTTTCATAACATGGAATTCTACTGTATATATGATGTCACTGGAAAAAAAAAAAATGACTTTTAGTTATTACGGAAAAATTTTCTGAGTGAATATCACAACCTATTAAGAATTGTCACTAAATTCTTTTAGGATCAAAGTCAAGTATGTTTTTAGTGCATAGGCATTAATTTGTAAGCTATTTTATTTTAGTACTTCATAAATTTAATTTGGCCTTCCTAGAAATACAGTCCTCTGTGTGTTAGCTATATCATGACAAGAAGCCCCTTTAATATTTTATTGACCATTTAGAGACAAATATTCAGGTTTTATGTGGATAACACACCCATTAGGGTTTTCAAGAACGACACAGGCATTGGTGTGAAATTCCCTACACAGCTTATGCAAGTCAGAGGAAGCATTTGGGCGCCTGGAGACAGCTGGGCAGGGAAGATTGACTGGTCGCAATCGCCTTTCGTGGCTCAGTACCGAGGCTTTGGCCTTGAAGCCTGTTCGGTCCAAAACCCTAGCAATTTGGAGCAGTGTTACGCTCCCGATCTCTGGTGGAACGACGAGGAGCACGCGAAACTGGACGATCGAAAGCAACGCGAATACGAGGACATTCGGAAGAAATATTTGGTTTCCAATTATTGCTGGCACCCCTCTCTAAGGAAGTTGCACAAGGAATGCGAGAATGAGTAGCATGAAAGGCCGTTTCTCTTAGAAAAGAAATAATTACTTTTTGAGAATCACTGTCAATCAAGTTCATTTGAACATTCCCCTTGGGCTAGTATCTATTTTATTTCATTTATTATTTTATTGAGAATGCAGTGATTTGTGCTAGCTTATATATTGTTATGAAATAGAAAAGGGAAATAATCTTCTACTGCATCATTCATAATTCTCTTTGATTATTTTTCGGTTTATCTCTGTGTTCATAATTGATCTTTACATACAATATCCTATAGTTTGTTTTCATTGAGGAAAAAAAAAACATACATTCTAAGAGAAATATCATAAGTTTTCGGGCCTATTTGATACTTGATCATTCCAATGAATGTTTCAAGAAATGACAAACGTTTTCAAAAATAATAATAAAAAAAATAGACATTAGTTCTTGAAGAAGTAAGGTCATAAAGGTAAAATTGCAGTATTATGAAAAATTAATTATTTATATAAATTTTGACAAAAAATTTCATACACTTAGTAAAAGGATATTTGACACCTATTGTCCTTATATAAAAATACAATTAGGAATACACTTTGGTCCAGACGGTCACAAAAATTTATCACAATTATTAAAAGTGTATTTGGCACCTATGATCTCTATACTTTTTAAATTTATACACTTTGATCCTTACACTATATTTATATGCATTTGTAGTCTCTAAATTTCTTATTTTTGCCAAGTTTAGTCCCTATTCACCAATTAACTAAACTACTACCAAAACATGTACATGGACCATAGGTTAATGGGAGAATACAATTCAAAAAATTTAAGAAATTTTTATTTAATTGTAAAATTTAATTGAAGTAATATATGTGTAAATTTGGCAGTAGTTTAATTAAAATTGATGAATAAGGAATAAAAAATTAAAAATTTAGGGACTGTATATGTATCTATAGAAATAATTCAAGGACCAAAGTATAAAGTACAAAAATACAGAGACCCTATGTGTCAATGACCTTTATTAAAAAAAAAGATCACTGGAAAATTCTTTGGTTTATCTATCTTTAGCCGGTTTTTTGTTAATATGTAAATTCTAGAGAGAGCGGACGAAAATTAGATGCCTAATTATGGGTTATAGATTGATAATGTGGTGCGTAATGCCAGTGTTAATTGGAAAAAAAGACTCGATGTAGCTATCTTTCACTTTTCTCCTCCTCAAAGAAAGCTATATCAAATTGCTTGATTCATTCAAGGAAACATAATCAAGTACATAGATCATATTGGAATTATAATATCAATATAATATATGCCCACGAGCAAATCTAATCAATGACCTTCACCAGAAAATGAAAAAAAGAAAATCCAAAAAAAAAAAAAGTTGAAAATCAAGTAGTAAATATAAAGTGGTGACTCGTGAGGTACTCGTTATGGCAATTTTTGAAGGACCATACAGCTTTTTAGCCTTATAATATAGCGTGTAACACAGGCACAGCTCAGTCCAAAGAGGTCGTGATGTCAAGCCCATCATGGCCTAATTCCCATGCATGATTAAGCCTAAAACAGAAAACCCTTTCTCTTTAAATCTCACACTGATAGGACCAATCAAGAGAATAATGTGTGGACCAAAATTTCCTATTTTTTCCCTAGGGTTTTGTTCTTTTGGACCCAGGCTCATTTTGAGCCACAAAATTAACAATAATTTAATGCAAAAAGAGAGAAGTTTCTTTGTTGCACTCTTGCACTTCTTTACTCATCATTTTGTCTATTTATGTGTGATTAATTTATATGGTCAAAGAACATTTTCTCTAATCAAACTCTATTGTGATAAAAACGGGCTTATTAAAAGTACAGTGCAGTTTTGTGTAAAGATGTGGGTAGTTATGGTGGATAATATATACACCAATGGCGTGTGGGTAAGGTAAAGAGAGAAACGTTGAGTCACACCCTTTTTGCCTTTTTAAGGTTTTTCATGGGCAACACTATGATGTCAACAACATAATATCTAGATACACACAAATATGTATGTGACAGTGTGAAATGGTGAAATTAACTAGGTAGCTAGCTAGGTCAGGTTATAATTGCATATAAATAGACGTCCAATATTATACTATCATATATTGTAAATTCATTCTATAGGTTTCTCGTCTAGGAATGGCTTGTTCAGTGCTTATGTTCTTTATGTTCTTCTTTATATGCGATTGGAGACCGATTAATTCAAGTGAAAACAATGACTCGGTTAGTTTTGATCACAATTATCAAGTCACTTGGGGTTTTGATCATGTCTTGCCTTCTGACCAAGGGAGAGAAATTCAGCTTTCTATGGATAAATCTTCGGGTTATTGTCTTCTAATTTTCTGTTCTATACGTGATTAAATACTTCCAAGCATTATTATTAATATTATTATTATCATCGAGTGCTGCGTACATGTATTGTTTACTTTGATCCATTTCCATGTTACATATACTTCCCTAGTTTTTCGAGCTAGGGAATTTGTACGACTCACTTAAAGTCATCTATGTATTTTACAAATATATATATATATATATATATATATCTAAGTTCTTTTGTGAACGCTATGGTTCTTTTTTTTATTTATTAGTACTATTCCAACTCTTAAATTCATCGGTTATATTCAGCGGGTTTTTTCTTTTGAAAGATATATAATGTAGATTTAAAATTATAAAACTAGGTTTAAAATTATTAGGTCAATTAGGTAAATAGTCATTTTGGATTGTGTGTTTTCAAAAAATAGCCACAGTTTCAAAAAATTTAAAAACTAGCCATAACACATTCTAAGAAATTTCTGACAATAACAAAATTACACATAAAATGTGCTGTAAGAAATTTCTGACACGTATCATAAATTTTTGAAAGGGATAGTTTTTAAATTTTTTGAAACTGTGGCTATTTTTTAAAATCATTTTGCAAACAGTGGCTATTTTCTTAAAATTTCCAAAATTATTTTTCATTGATAGTAGAACATATGTAAGGAGTATTAAGTTTTTACTTAGATCACACAGCTCTATATATATATGTATGTATTTCCACTACATAAGTAAATAATATTGTTTATACGTCGTAGAAAAAAAATTGTTTACTTGTTAGCTTTTATACTCTATGATTTTATATTAACTTATCCCCAAACTCTCTCTAATTAATTTATATTTGTTAATTGATTGAAAAATATTTTAAAATTGCAGGTGCTGGTTTTGCATCCAAACTAAGCTATGGTTCGGGATTCTTTAATTTGAGGATCAAATTGCCTGACAGAAATTCTGCTGGAGTCGTTACTGCTTTCTACGTGAATATTTTTCTTTCACAATTATATATATCAGTCCACATTCGTAACAACAAACAAACAAACAAACAATAAATGATAACATTATAAATGAATAGATAAAACAAAGACAGTGCATATATATAATTAGATTTATTATGTGTACATTTTTGTAGCTAACCTCGCAAGGTGAGAAACACGATGAGCTTGACTTGGAGTTCTTGGGCAATAGACAAGGAAAGCCTTACACTTTGCAAACAAACGTGTTCGCAAATGGGAAAGGCGATAGAGAGCAAAGAATTACTCTTCTTTGGTTTGATCCTACGGCTGATTTTCACACCTACAAAATTCTTTGGAACCATTACCAAATAGTGTAAGTTCATTCACGATATGATCCCTAGTTATATAATCTCTAAACAAATATATGGTCTCAGTCAAAATTGATACGTGAGTTTATTACAATTAGTTTAATGATGATTAATTACTAATTTTGGAAGATAACATGTAAAATTATCTCATCAAATATTTTACTATTTACTACACAAATATTACATACCAAATTCCTCTTCTCTTTTTTCAATATCCAATAAATGTTATAATTATATCAGAGAAATGCTATATTCGTGTACTAGTCTAATCAGCCATTACATAGGCTCTCTGTGTGTAGAACCTACAAATAGAGTCCAGCTCTATGAGTTATTTAGTTATTGAGCCGGTCATAACTTGAGTTAAATTACATTTTTTTTTATTATATTAACACCTTTTTTTTTCCATGTGATTTTTAATTATTATCATTAGTAAGCAAGGAATTGACATTTTATAACATAATAAGATTATTTTTGACGTAATATTCATATATATTTTTTATCAGATTTTTCGTGGACGACATCCCAATCAGAGTGCTCAAGAACAACGCAACGAGCGGAGACTATCACTATTTTCCCTCCAAACCCATGCAAATCGAAGCGAGCTTGTGGAACGGAGAGAGTTGGGCAACGGACGGAGGCCAAACTAAGATCAATTGGACCTACGCGCCTTTTAGAGCTCACTTCCAAGGATTCGATGTCAACGGATGTTCTACACACAACGTTGTCGACGGAGACATTAATTTGTCACGGCCATATTGCGACTCCGACGACTACTTTTGGAATACGAGAAGGTATCGGAGGCTGAATTCCGGGCAGCGAAGAGAGTATGAGTACGTGAGAAGGACGTACATGAATTATGATTATTGCTCCGATAAGCAAAGATATCCCACGCCTCCTCTTGAGTGCCTTAATCAGCCTTATTAATGTGCCTTAATATGGAGGCAAGAGACTGATTTATATAATAAAGTCAGCAATAATAATAATAATAATAATTAAAACAAAAAGAGACAGATTTAAAAGGGGACGTACGTTGAAGAATAATATAAGGTGGTCCAAGGAGACAAGAATAAGGATGTATGTCATGATGATGACTCTGAATTTCACATTCTGCGTGTATTTGTGACGATTGTTGTTATCGAATGAATAATGCAACATGTCTTAGCTCTAATAGCATTTTTTTAGTTATTAGATTATGCTATAATAATTTTGTTAGAACCTAGCATGCCACATTAATAAGTTAGTCAAATTTTAGTATAGTGTCCTAACTTTGATTTATATTCCGTACCCCCAAAAATGAGAATACAAAGTATATAAGCTTATCTATTAAGATTTTAAAAGCCAAGACTCAATTTAGCAAAATAAAATTTTAAAGATCGAAGTACAAAAATACAATCAGTAAAATAAATAAGTATATAAAATAAATTAAATGTCGCGCGCTCTCATTTTTACTATTAATTCTACGATATTATATAGTATTTTTCCTTTTATTATTTGTTTCATTTATTTATTTTTTCATTTATGTTTCTTTTTTGTATCTATCAATTCCTTCTCCCAAATATTAGAGATTTTTAGTAATTTTTCCCTCGTGTAATCATAATCTTATCCTCTTACAAAACGCTAAGTCGGGAATGCTTGTATTCGCGTTTTCATTTTGTTTTATGAAAATTCTAAGCAAGGTACATTTATGACTTATAGAAAACAAAAGTTTAATTTGATATTATTAAAAAAACAAGGTTTTATAAGGGTTATATTTAAAAAAAAAAAAAAGTCGTTGTAGTTTTGTGTTGGGTTAATTTCATCATTTCTCCCCCTACTTCAACCCGAATCTCAAATTGCCCTCTGTACTTCAATTTGTAACATCCGTTCCCCCTATATTCTTAAAACGTTTCAAATTTGTCATTCCGTTAACTTTTCCATTCAAAGTTACCATTTTCCATCCAAAGTTACCATGTGTCACATAATTAGAGAGGTTTTTGTGCATTTGTAGGTAAAATTATATTTTTGCTCATGTTTGATACTTCTTTTATTTTCTCGAGTTTTTTTTTTTTGTGCTAGAAACACTTAACTAAAAAAATTATTTTTTTTCTGCAGCTAAAAATTTGATAATTTTTAGTTTATTTTTTTGCGCTAGAAACACTTGATTGAAGAAAAAAATTTTTTTTTCAAAAAAAAAATCTTAAAAAAAAAACATATCAAATAGGGGCAAACACATAATTTCACATACAAATGTACAAAAATCTATCTAATTATGTGACACATGATAATTTTGGATAGAAAATGATAATTTTGGATGGAAAAGTTAACGGAAGGACAAATTTAAGATGTTTTAAAAGTATAGGAAAAATGGATGTAACAAATTGAAATACATAGGGCAATTTAATATTCGGGTTAAAGTAGAGAGGGAAATGATGAAATTAATCCTTTTGTTTTTTTGTTTTACATCATCTAAAACTACACGTCATTCCTCCTTGCAAAACGACAGGTAGTTTTCCGTCCAAGATTCAGCGTACAAAGTACAAACCAACTCACTGAGTCACTGACCATTCTTCAGCCGAGCTTTCCTCCCATGGCGGATTCTGAATCCCCAACCCCAATCAACCTCCTCCTATAGTACACACTTCATCCACACCCTCAACCTCTCATCACCACCATCAGAATGGCCTCTTATTCTCTCTGGCCGATTCTCTTTCTCTCTCTCGCCCTCTTCTGCTCCTCCTCCGCCGCAGCCGTTCACCGATCCGCCGCCGCCGCCGCCGAAGAGGAAGAGTTCTCTGAGGAGTTGGTTCTGAGGCCTCTTCCGGATCGGAAGGTTCTCGCTCACTTCCGCTTCGAGACCAGAGCTCCTCCGACCGCCTCCAATGGCCGCCACCACCGCCTCTTCCCCAAAGCCATCGCTCAGCTGGTACGTCGCTCTCTCCTCTTCTTTCGCGATTCGTTTCTCGGGAAAATTTCTCGGAATCCGCGCGAGGAAATACGCACTTTTGACTGTTAGATCTTGCAAGATTTTATCTTTCTGTGGTTCTAGGTCTTAGCAAAGTTGTCTGATTTAAGCTCAACTCAAAATGTTCTCATTGGAGGTTCAATATGGTTAATGCATTTTCAGGTCTATATGAGATTTTGAAGTTATTATGGTTGTTTCTATAGTTTTTTTTTTTTTTCCAAATTTTCTGTGAGAAAGTTGCTTTGATACGTAATTGATATAGACCATGTTAATTCTATAAATTGTGAAGTTTAGTGTTTTTGTGCTTAATAATCTGTAGAATTGCGTTGAATTGACAGGCTCTGAAATTTCAGAGTTATGGTTTAATACCTAATTGCAAAAGACCAGCATATACGTGCTTTGGTGTTTTGTGAAAGATCAGCTTAGCCCTAGAAATCGTGTAAAATGAAGTTTAGGTTTTTGTGAATGCTTAATGACTTTTAGAATAGTGATAAATGCGCAGGCTTTGAAATTTCGGATAAAGGAAATGGAATTGTCTTTCACGCAAGGTCGTTGGAACTATGAGAGTTGGGGAGGGTTTGATCCTATACCAAGCAACAATGCCAAACCTCCTGGGGTTGAGTTGTGGGCTGTTTTCGATGTACCGCATCATCAAGTTGATGCTTTGTGGAAGAATTTGACTCATGCTCTTTCGGGTCTTTTTTGTGCTTCGATTAACTTTCTAGAGTCGTCCACGTCTTATTCTGCTCCACAATGGGGATTCCGATCGGCTTCTGGAAATCTGAGATATGGCTCATTGCCCCGTGAGGCTGTTTGTACCGAGAATCTAACTCCGTGGCTCAAGCTCCTCCCTTGTCGAGACAAAGCTGGGATATCTGCATTGATGGATCGGCCGTCTATTTACAAAGGGTTTTATCATTCACAGCGGTTGCATTTGACCTCAACTGGGTTTGATTCAGATGGTGAAGGTTTGGGTATTGTGCTTGAACAAACGCTTACTGTTGTTCTACAGCCTAAGGAAAAGAGATCTATTGCATCACTGGAAAGCAAATTACAGCCAAGTTGGTCTTTGACTTCAATCTTTGGGAGAGCAATCAACGGAAGATGTGTTCTTGCCAAGTCCAGTAATGTGTATATTCAACTTGATAGGGGTCTGGCTGCTGAACTGAATAGTTTGATTAAAGAAAATAAAGTACCTGTTGCTAATGGTATAGATGATGAAGGTTTTAATGGTCATGGATTTCAATTGTCCGTTAAGCCCGACAAGGTATTGGAGGAAGTGAATGGCTCAGATAGGAATCACCCATCTGTTGTGTACATATTTTCAGTTGAGAAGTACAGCGAGTCAGAGCCATTTAATTTAGGCTTATGGTGGAAGCTTCCGGTAGTTTGGTCATGTCAGGAAGCACCCTTACACGCAAGCAGATTCTTGATGGGAAGTGGGAATGAAAGGGGTGCTATTGCAGTATCTTTTAAATCCACAAGATTGAGCGAGGGCTTATCGCATTCGAATACAATTGAAGAAAGTTGCAAATTGCAGGTTAAGATTTTCCAAGTCGTGCCTTGGTATATCAAGGTGTATTATCATACACTACAAGTGTTTGTCGATGGACAACTGCAAGCAGTATCGGATGCTGTTGAGAAGATGCGTGTTTCGCCTTCTGAAGACAAGGTGTCACCTGGAGCTATGGAACTAATCCTGAAATTTCCTTGCGGCATGAAATCAGCTGGCGCAACGTTAGAATTTGATAAGGTATGTTTGACATGATCAGGTCTCGAGTCTGATCTAGTTTCTTCTAATACCATCAACTTAGTTACTGACTGAGCTATAACACCGTTGTAGGGATTTTTGCATATTGATGAATATCCTCCAGATGCTAATCAGGGATTTGACATCCCATCAGCTGTCATAAGCTACCCCGACTTCAATGCAAGCATACAGTTTGTGGAAGACGAGTCATTGGAAACCTTCCCAGTTTTGGCCAAATTTCAGGTAAATTGAACTCCTCTTGGTTATAATGTGGTTGGTTTTCAGATTCTATATATTTACTCTCTGTTCTGTTGGCCTTGTGATGTAGGAAAACAGTTCGGTTCTCTCTTACACAGAAGTGTTACTAGTTCCGTTGACCACTCCTGATTTTAGCATGCCCTACAATGTCATCACCATTACGTGCACTGTCTTCGCATTGTATTTTGGATCTTTGCTGAATGTACTTCGGCGTCGTGTTGCCGAGGAGGAAAGATTCCTAAAGAATAGAGGTAAAATTATTCTTCCTCTTTATCTAGAACACTAAAGATCATCACTTTTGAGGATACCTTTCGTAAAGAAGTAACCTCAATTCGTGGTCTTATCCTTCTGGAGTTGGTCAAGATTTTTCTTTCGTTCTTTTGAGGACTCCCTTTATATATAGGAAGTTAGCCAAGTTTGTTTTCTCTCTTTTTTCTTTTGGTCTTTTCGCTGGCTTAAAACTTGCTTTACCGGCATCTGAAATTTTCTTGCAGATGCTAAGAAAGGCGGGCTGTTATCTCAGTTCGTTGCAAAGGTGTCTGCCAAGCTAAAAGGAAGACCGCTCGAAGCATCTCAATCGCCTTCGACCTCATCTTCCTTCATCAGTTCAAAACTATTACTCAAGGTTATATTAGTAGCTGGGATTGCTGTAATTTGGCACTTTTTTATAGAATAACACCACCACATAACCGATGTACAATACGAACGAGCTAGGTGCATTTTCTGTACAATACACACTTCCAATTTCATGTGATAGGGCCCTAATTTTATGAGTAGGGTACACAACTCTCGATTTCAAAAGAATTTGTTCGGTCATTTCATTTTATGAAGTCTCAATTCAAACAAGCATTCTTCAACTTTTACACATTGCATCTCTCCCCCAAGTCATTTTATTGTACAAGATCCTACAAATTTTTCGCTTACACTAACCTTCACACAGAAACTTTGCCATTTACAAGTTGATACAAAGCGAGTACAGGAAAAATAATTGTTTCATCGTATCCTCTTGCACGGAACAGTCAAAACCGCCTCGTCTACATTGCCCTCCCTCGTCCGCTTTGTAGCTTTATTGGGACTGCATCGAAAACTTGTGCTTGAAATGGTCTTTGAGACTCCATTATTGCCCTTAGCCAAATCACCAGTACAGGTTTCGTTTATCCTTAGCCTTTTGAGCAGGCACAATTCCTCAAGTAATTGGTTTCTCTTGATGCCATTGCCAGGGCCTTTGTGTATTGTGGCCCTTTCACCTTGAATATGTAAATAAAAGTCAAACCACAAAACTATAAATAAACGATTTATAACCAATGCCCACCTGAATTATCATTCCTCATCTTCTTCCTATTCTTGACCATGTCATTATCTTCCACTGTTGAACTTCCACTATTTACAGAGAAAGCTCCATTTTCAGACTCCCATGACTCACATGCTCCTACGAATTTATGCGTTTGGGCAAGTTACGAAAATGTCTGGTTTTTTTTTTTTTTTTTGTTGAATGGTCGGATTTATGTATGAAGCAAGTTAATATAGTGAACTTACTCTTGGTTCCTACTTTGGAGAGCTTTCCATGGACGACAATTTCCCGAGCGGAGAGTCCTTTGGAGGCGAAGAAAGAGAGGAGAGATTTCCAGGTAACAGAAAGAGCGACGAAGCCGAGACCTGTGCTGATGAAACGGCCGTTGAGCCTGACTGTTGGTGGGTCCAACCCGAGAGCTCTGGCTATGGACCCCAAGTCCACCCTCTCATCGTCCCACACCACCATCTCGACCGTCTTCGACGCCGACGGACACTGGAGCTTGATCGTTCTCGGTTTTAGTTCACTCATTTTTATTTTTATTTTTTTTGAAGAAAAGCGAATTTCTCACTCTGTGTGTTGATGAAGGCGATAGTTCTTGTCGTCGTCGTCGTCGATATCATTTGGAGTTGTGTGTGAATTTGTGATCGAATGGAAAAGATTGTTCTCGTCTTGGCTCCAACGGTTTCTGGAAGAATCTTAATGCTCTGTCTCTCAACTCTCTAGTCTCTCTCTCTCTCCTCTTTTTTTTTCAGCTCGACACGTCAGATAATAGCACTTGACTGTGGGCTTTAGTACTGGGCTTTATGTACAAACAAGACAACACTCTTGGAAGCCCTCGACTTGCGCTCGAGACATGTAAGAAATCTTGAAAAATGGGGTCCGTCTGAAATACGTCACTTTTTTTAGGCTTTTTGCCGATGGTCTTATACGCCACTTAAGAATAAAAAATAAAAATCTCACGTTATTTCTAAATCATTTTATTTTTTTTAGTTTTAATCGGTGAAGATTGATTTTTATTTTTGAAAAAGAAATCATGTATCATTATAAAAAAAATACAAATATATAATTAAGTACAGAAATTAGAATAAACTTGTAGGAGCATATAATAGTGGCAATTTTTTTTAAAAAAATAATAATACTTTTAATAAACAATCCCTAAAAACTATATCTTTTAATTTTATTTTTAGATATGAGCATTGTACGTGGCACAGGAAGGTATAAAATGGTGGTTTGACAGTAGTGATGAGAATCAAGATTATGTATAAATGAAGCGATGAGAAGCCTCATGGAGAGGGAAAGAATCGGCCAAATAAGCACAAGAAGAGCCTACCCGTTTTCTAGACTTGTAATGGCTGAATCAAAAACTCCTCACAAAGAAAACGAAACATTATAAAGCAGAAAATCAATAAAAGACAAACTCACCGAACTCTTAAAGGATAAACGTCTCAAAAAGCCTCAGTGAACTGAAAATTTGGTATTAAGATTTGTCTTCCTTTATGGTTGGATTTAAACACGCTTCATTTTTTTTTTTTTCCCTTTTTGGCATTAATCCACTTGAAAGAGAAGTATTTGGCAATTGCGTTTGCTTGGTGGGGTTGATGTCTTCATTTACTTAATACATTTCTGTTCTGAAGTTACTTTGATTTAGAGTTCATAGTAGAGGTCCGTAGTTCTTTTTTTTTTTTTTTTTTTCTTTGCTGAAATAAATAGAGTTCCGTAGTTCAATAATGGAATGGTATATATTTTCACATACAGAAATGGCGGCTCCAAAAGTGAATGAGAATTTTCTTAAAGAGCTCGAAGAAATGGGATTCCCGCGGGCTCGAGCAACACGAGCACTTCATTATTCCGGTGAGCCCTATTAAGCCAACAGTTTTGCGCTACATATTCCATTCAAAGAAGATTGTACTTCATCACATTCCACACATTAATGAACAGATTTTGTTTTTCTCTGATTAGGCAATACAAATATAGAGGACGCCGTAAACTGGATCGTTGATCACGAAGACGACCCCGACATTGATCAAATACCTAAGGTATGGCTTGTCATCGTATAGTTTTTCACCGGTCTAAATTCATGTCACCGCAGAGTACTGTTATGGCTTAAAAATGTTTATTAACTTCTTAAAGGTGGAGGTTGATATTGGAATTGAGTCAGCTGAGCCATTCGATATGACAGAAGAGATTAAAAGAAAAGCACAAGAGCTTAGGTATAAGTCACACTTCCTGGTTTTTAAGATAGTAAATGAATCCGTAGAAACATCGGTTGTTTTCTCTGAGATTTCGTTTTCGCTATGTTTAAGGGATCGAGCACGCAAGAGAAATGAAGAGGAAGAAAAGAGGAAGGAACGAGAAATGGAGAAGGTACTCTTTTCCTTTTCAATATTCCTTTTCGATTCTGATTGTCTAGATTTTAAAAAAAAAATAAGGCTTTAATTTTAAGTTGGATAATTGATTATTTTTCGCTTCAGGTGAGGATTCGATCGGGTAAAGAGCTCATTGAGGCAAAGCGAATTGCAGAAGAAAATGAAAGAAAACGGTATGTCTATCTCCAGTACTACTCTTCCTACGTGCTGTGTGGATTAGTTTCTGTCTCTTTTTAGTTTGAGAATTTGTCTCCTCTGGAGTGAAAGAAGTGCTTTGTTTCTCAGTAATTTATCCTTGAGGCAAACCGAGAAAGAGGAAGAGAAAAAAGCGAGAGAAAAAATCCGGTGGAAACTGGAACAAGATAAGGTGCTCCTGTAATATTATTTGGTACAAAACGTGCATTAAAACTATTTTTTATTTCATTTCAAACAAGTATGATAACCATAAACCTGCCTTAAAATTGATATTTAGAGACATCATTTTGTTCTTGCGCATATTCGAATTCCGTATTGAAGTAAATTGAACTGTAATGAGTTTTTATTTTCTTTTCTCACGATCCATAACGCATTGCTTAATTAACGTTTGGGAAAAGCTCATGTCGATCAGTTTCGGTATCCATATATTTTAGGAACAAGTCTCTAATATAAAAATCCGGTGATTGAAATGAAGACTTATATGCCTTGCCACTAAAGTTCTCTATCGGACAAGTTAGTATTTGTATTATCTGATTTAGGATTTTCCATATCATATTCTTGATCTCGAGTTCTATATCGTTCATGTTCACAGTTAGAACGGAGGGGTAAGCTTGCAGTGCCATCGAAGAACCCTTCATCAACAAAACTTTCTATAACCGTTATGCAAGATAAAGAGGTAACAACATTTTTATCTTTATATGCAAATATTTCAGTGAAGTACTATATCTTATTTCAAAATGTAGGAGATCGATAATTAATGTGATCTTGATCCTCTTTTGAGTGCAGAAATTGCAGCCTGTAAATTCTCTTACAAAGGCCGAGCTTTTGAGAGAGTGTTTGAGGTCTCTTAAGCGCAACCACAAGGTAAATTACTTCTTTCCCCGTAACCAAGGAAAATTAAGGAAAAGAAAAAATGTTGCAGCTTCAGCTTCTTAGCTCAAATCGGTGAAATTTGTTTACTCGTAATTCGTCTATAATTTTTGTTCGGTCGGTTTTTCTGCGTCTAGGATGAAAATGCTAGAGTGAGAAGGGCCTTTCAAACTTTGTTAATAATTGTTGGAAACGTAGCAAGGAATCCTAATGATGAAAAATTCAGGAAGATCAGAATGAGTAATCCCTTATTCCAGGTAAATTTCTTACTCCCAAAGAGTATAGTATTCAAGTTTTCTATTTGTCTTTTGTTTCAATTCTAATTAACAAACTTATTTTGTTCACTTATAATATCTTTTGACAGGATAGAGTTGGTAGTTTGAGAGGAGGTATTGAGTTTCTTGAGCTCTGTGGGTTTGAGAGAACAGAAGGCGGAGATTTCCTGTATCTTCCTCGGGATAAAGTAGACATGGCAGTACTAAAATCAGCAGGCTCGGAAATAAAGTCTGCGATTACAAATCCTTTCTTTGGTGTTCTAAGCAGTAGTGAGGATATCGTAAAATGATCATAAACAAACAATTTCGACATTTAATAGAGGTTATAAACAAGGACAAAAATATCGATGTCGATAAAAATATTGGTGGTTCAGATTTTAAAAAAAAAAATCCGAGAAAAAATGTAAAATTTGAATAATTTTTACTAAGTATCATAAAATTTAAATAATATTAAAATGTTAGAGCATAAACATGATATTATTTTTATCAAATTATTGTTTACCTGTACGAAATTGCCATTGATCCTTACTTTTTTATACAATATTTCCTCTTTAAAAAAAATCGTGGGTCGGGCTATGGCACATACGGTCCAGCCCGGCCCATTTTATTGAACGGGTTAAGCCAGACCGACATATAGGATTATAGGCTACCAAAGCTAGGCCCAAGGCTAGGCCTGCCACGGGATCGGAATTTTTAAGAATGGTCCATATTTGGCATAATGATAATTTATACCTCATGGGGATTGCACTTTAATTTATACCCAAAATTTATACTATAAACTAAAATAAAAATATTACACCACTAAGTGGCATCAAGAATGGCTGTATTTGAATTTTTTTTTTTTTAGTTCTCTAGATCAATTCGAGTTTAACACAAGATAAGCAAAATAAATAAATAAATATTAATTCAATACGATAAGATAAGTTTGAGAAGAATTATTTAGCCGAAAAAAAAAAATTTGAGAAGAATTAGCCAAGTTGAACATGAGTAGGTCAAAATGAATAAGCATTATCAGCATTGTCGACAAAATATATTAGTTATTCTTATATTGTACTTCTCTGGCATTGTTAAATTTGACCACTCAACCTTCGTTATTTGATCTTCTCTCCAGTTACGGTTTCTTAATTATGAAACTGGACCCCAAATTAAGTACTAATCAGCTGTTTCTTCCAATTCGCAATAACAGTTGCGCAAGGAGAATTAATATTAAATTTAGGGGCCCAATTCAAATAGATTACTTTTATAATATTAGAGAAAACAATTGCTAATCATGCGAAGTGAAAAACCTATATAGTGGACTTTGACGAATTCAAGATATCAAAATGGCGCGTAAAAGTTTGTGTAGCTCTCAAGCAACATCTGGTAAAAAAAAAAAAAAAAAAAGCTAATTACTAATTCTGAGTATTGCGTGAACTTATATAAATGAAATTATAAAAATAAAAAATAAAAAATAAAAACAAATCAAAAAGCAGCTTTCATCAGGTATAAATAAATAAAAACCTTGGTTACATTTTCAAGATTGCAAGTCTACACCAGCAATATGGCTGTTAAAGTTGAAACACTGAGATGTACAGTTCTTTTTATCTCTATTTTGACACATTTCTTCGTAGAACTGCCCGGCTTTTGTAACGCAGAGACGACGACGAACACCATCAAAGCGGGCCAAGCTCTGAGCTACTCCGACAAACTGCTTGTCTCGGCCGATGGGAGATTTCAATTGGGCTTCTTCAACGTCAGCTATTCGTCGAAGGGCTTTCTGGGGATACGCTATGCCTACGAACACGTCGATGATGTGGTTTGGGTCGCCAACCGAGACGCGCCGATAAATGGGGCCAACGCAACGCTCACGATGGACGCAGACGGGCTGCTGAAGATCGCGCGCGGCGAGGGAGAAGAGCCTATTCCGTTGAACTCGAATCGTACGGCTCCGAACTCCGCCGCCACTCTCGAGAACACTGGCAATCTGGTGGTGAGGGAGCTGAGCTCAAACGGAAGCGTCGAGCGAGTCTTGTGGGAGAGCTTCGACTACCCGACGGATACTCTCCTGCCCGGGATGAAGCTAGGAACGAACCTTGTGACCGGGAGAAGATGGATCCTAACCTCGTGGCTGAGCGAGGACAACCCGGGCTCTGGAGCGTTTACTCTCGAGTACAATCGCAGCGGAAGGGATTCTCAAGAAGAGTTCGTGGTGAGGCGCAGAGGGAATTTGTTCTCGAGCTCCTCGCCTATGGCTATCGGGCCCTGGGGCGAGGGCGAGGGCGAGATCAGCTACGTTTCTGATGGAGAAGAGGTGTATTTCAGCTTCTCCGTCGGCAGCGTCATTAATCTAAGCTTGAGGCTAAACCCCGACGGCAGAATCGCTCACCGCGCGATAAATTCTACGACTACGCGGATTGAGTACTGCAACGGAGGCGTGACCTTCCCGTACGAGTGTGCGGAGGGAGGGACGCCAGAGTGCAGGAGCAAGAAAGACGCGTTTGTGCGTCGCGGTGGTCGGTTTCTATACAATGAGTCCTCTTCGACTCGGTATTCGGATGACAATTCGAGCATTGTTCTCAGTGATTGTTACGTCCGGTGCATTAGCAATTGCTCTTGTGTTGGTTTCAATACGCTCAACATGGATGGAACTGGCTGCACTTTCTGGGGACAAGGTGCTCGGTTCGAGCTAAGTGACGGGTTCGGAGACGAGTTTTTTCTTCTGAATTCAAGCTATCCAATTTGTAGTGATGACAAGTCGGGTTCGAGCTCTGCTGGTAAAACACCATTTCTCTTAACTGTAAAACTATTGAATCCAATATTTTTTTTTTTTTTTTTTATAGTTTCCTTTTTGTCACTTGTCTTTAACTGTTTTTTACACTGTGTGTGGTTTTTTCTGTTAGGGTCAGGAAAGAAATGGTGGATATGGCTGATGATCTCTGCGGTGGCTTTTGTGGTTTTAGATTTGTAGTTTTTCATATCTTATTTGAGGAGAACAATATTGCAAGGAAAGGAATGCTTTTACTTTCTGAAAGAAAAAAATTGAGTGCCTCTAGAGAACATGGAAGAACCGATATTGAAATAGTAGAGGTCTTGAGATGGATTTAGAATTGGTTTGCCATATATTTATCAGGGAATCAACAAAGATTAATCTGTTTTGTATTTGTGTGCGTTATTTGTTTTTTTTGTTTGTGTGTATCCTAAAAATATGAGTTCTTTCAATTCTTTGTTCTTAGTTGGTCTATTTCCGTATGAAAAGTAGTCATTTGTTTCAGATATGAGTAGCTAAAAGTAAAGCTATTTTTTTACAGCAAATTTGTTAAGGTATCATCAGCTATCTTAGTTTGTATTGTGAATGCAAATTGATTTTATTTGAATTTACAAAATTTATCGAGGAAATTACCAATATCATTGGAAATACTGGTGAAGAGAAATCATATATTTTCTATATAAAAATTACACTAATTACACCTAGTCAAATATAACTACATATTTTTTACTCATTCCTATGTTTAAATAGTCTATGAAATACTAATGTTTTGGAAAATTTTAGAAGAAAAATATTAGTTTGATGAATTTTATATAACTAAAGTCTAAAAGCTCAAGAGATGATCATGTTATTCCACTGAAAATACATATATATCGTATTTCTTTTTACAAAATTATCCTTGAAATTGCAAACTTGTGTCTTTCGTATGTTTCATTCCGTTCAAAAAAATTGAGGAAGTATATCTATAGAAAATCAAAAGAATCTAATAAACACGTTTTTGTGGTGAAAATGAAATTTTTGGAAATATAAGGTGTACATAAAAAATTTCTAAACATATAGGGGTTGAAATATAAAAAAATAAGGGCTTAATTAGGAGATTCATATGCAAAAAACAGGGATTGACATGCACTAAACATTTTTTCTTTAAAAAGAAAAAATAAAAGACCTTTTGAAATTTTATAGATTTTCTCTCTCTCTCTCTCTTTTTTTTTTTTAAACTCGTAAAGGTTTTCTTTATCTGCACTTTTTTCTGTTTTTTCTCTTCATTTTTTCAACAAAATTAAATAAATAATTATTAACACAAAATAAATATCATTAATATTTAATAAATAACTTAAATATTAACGCAATTGAATATTTTTGAACTTTCATATATCAAAATCTCTATGTTTACATTGTAATGAAATAATTTTACAACAAATTTGTTAATGAAAACTCCTACGCGCATGTTAAAATACTTTTAAAAAGTCAGGAGCAAATTGAAACGAAAGTACAAATACGGGGTATTTATAAAATTTCTCCAAAACTATTTATTAATATTAAAATAAATTATAAGATCCAAAAGTTGTTTATTGAGGCTTTGAGCAATGTTATCCACCAGACCAGAGGGAATAATAGTAAAGGCCTAATAGCGCCTTAGACCTGCCTTCAAGCCTTCCATCAATACGGTGCGTTTTAACCCTTCAAAGTTCAATACCTGATTTCTCTCGTCTCTCTCTCTCTCTCTCGCTCTCGCTCTCTCAACAATTTGCAATTTGCTTCTCTTCAGTGAGAACCGAAAATCTCCACTTGCAAGCTTTTCACTTCCTTCGTCTCTCTCTGAGCAGTTCGGAGTTAGGGTTTCGGTTTTCCGTTCTCATTTGCCGCGGAAAAGAGACGACTCGTTTCTCTCGGCTCTTCGACTTCGACGCCACGCCCAATTGAAGCCATTGAAGTTAGGGTTTTTGAGGGTTGAGATATACAGATATAGATATTTAGACATGTATGCCGATCGAGCGGAGGCTGATACCAGGAGGTCGATAAAGGACCGTCTTAATGGAAGCTTCAGAGATGACTCAGCTCGCCGCCGGCAAGTCACCGGAAAAAGGTTCGGTTTCTCTCTTTCTCTTCCTTGTTTGGGGGATATAGTATTTCAATTATGCACTGTAGATTCATACTTGAATGAGAATATGGTTTTAATTGAAGCCATTAAAGTAGTTATTTTGATTCCTGTACATTTTCCAAACATATGTGTTGGTCTAACGCTATGATTTTTGGTTGTTGCTTTTTGGCAATGGGGCTTTTCTTTTTTTTTTTTTTTTTTACACTCTTACTTTTGAGATAGTAGGATGTGAAACGGGTTTTTTTTTTTTTTTTTTCTTTTCCACAAGAAGTCTTGTTCATAATGGTTAATCATTCCTTGGTAAAGAGACATAACAATGTTGAAACTGAGTAACTTGGTAATGCTTTGCAGGCAGAGGCAAGATGACAAATGGGAACATGATCTTTTTGAGCAAGATGAACCTCAACTTTTAAGTATAGTTTACAGTTCTACATTTTTAGCAGAAAGTTGGTTTCTTAATGCTGTTGCAGAGTTTGGCTCTATTAACTTTATGTTGTTTTGACTGTTTGATATTGGCTTATAAAGATCGTAAAGTTGATGCCCGGGATCTTCGTCTGAAGCTCCAAAGGAAAAATCAACAAGTGTCTGTAAGCGGAAGAGGGGCTCATTCAGGTGTAAGGGATTTACGTGAAAGGCTCTCCGGCACAATGCATCCACAACCTGTGAATTATGATCCACCAAAGCCTAAGGCAGAAATCAGTAAACCAGCCAGGAAAAGTGTCGCCATTCAAGCCCCTGCACTGGAGAGTAAAAGGGTTTCCAATTCGACTTCTAAAAGAAGGCCCCGCAAAAGGCATGCGTCAATTCTTTTTCACCATATTCTGCATAGTTTTTGTTGCATGATTAGATGGTAGTTTTATCAAGACAACCATAAATTGCATAGCAAAACATCCTGCTATATGGTCAGCAAAAAAAAAAAGCGAAAACAAAATCATGGATATATATTGTAATGTATTCGGTACTGCAATTGTTGTTAATAATTTTTTACCCTTTTGGTGCAGGCAAATATTTCAGTAGACGATTTTCTGCAGACCTTGGGTCTTGAGAAATATTCAATTACATTTCAAGCCGAGGAAGTATGCTTCTACTTTTTCATCTATGTCACCAGCCTTAACGATTATGCTGTGAGATTTGAATGCTTGAAATTCTTCCTGTTTATGCAGGTTGATATGACAGCTCTTGCACACATGACTGATGAAGACCTAAAGGCCATAGGAATACCAATGGTAAACTTAATGAAACTCTCAGCTTTAACGTACTTTTGTAATTGTTTTATTTATGAGCATTATGATTTTCTACTTGCATATGAGTATGTTAAATGGATAAAGCTACACTGGGTTCATAGGCTTGAGTGATAAATCACCAGAAACACTTTATTCAGACTTCTTTTTGTCCTCCTTAATATTATTTTTTAATTTGTTCTTCTGGTGTTTCGAATATCATATAATATGTGCCCTGAACATTGAAAGAGTGGTTACATGCTTGATGTTTGTAGATTGTCATAAAACTTGAAAAGCATGCAGTTCCTAGTAAAATGATTGTTTGTTGGATTGAACGAGTTGTTGGGCTTCCTAGCCTTAATTTGAGGTTTAACGACTCTCTACAGTTATCTCATTAATAGCGGTCGAGATTTTGACAGGAAAATACTCTCTTCCTGTTGGAATGACGAGATATTTTGAACAATTTGCATTGATTTTGAATGATGCCTGTCATAGTTAATGTATCTTTCGAATTTGGTTTTCTATCAATTACACTAGGAATTTGGCCTTACCAGATTCCTGAGTATAGTTGACATTGTGTTTTCTGAGTGAGAATCTAAGATTTTCTGTTTTCCTTGTTGGGCAACAGGGTCCAAGAAAGAAGATACTTCTAGCACTGGAATCAAAAGCCTGATATCTGGGAGGAATATAGGTTTCTTGCTCGATCTCGACATGGATTTTTAATATATGGCAGTCGCGCTTGAGCGGTTGGCTTGCATTTTGATTGATATCAGCCTGCAGCCCTGCACTTAGTTTTTCTGCTATTTTCATTATGACCTCGGTTTGTATCGATCAAATTGCTCCAAGGAAAACTCAAAATTGATATCAAAGCGACAATGGTCCTTGTCACATCGTCAGTTTTTGTAATGGGTAGAATTGTTTAATTTGCTAAGTTCTTCCGCTTACTCTACAATTCTTTCCATCTCCAATTGTTCTTTTATTCATTGTCGGCTAATGAATGCCATTGCAAAACCAGAAAAAAAGTTTAATCAACCAGATTAAGCCGAAAGAAATCATTTCCCGGAAAAAAAAAATAGTACAAAATATATTAATCGGATTCTTGGTTGACGCAATTGCTAAATAACAATGAGTAGACCCACTCGTTCGTTCATAATTAACATATTACTTATACTTAGTCCCGGAGCAATAACAGTTAAGTTAGCGTCTTTCCTAATCTAGAGAGAAAAAAATTATCAAAATTTTTTAAGTGAAGAAACTATGGTGCCAGAGTTTTGATGACAGATTACAAAAATACATTTTATCATGCTTGGCTATGCTTGACTTTCTCATCCAAAGGCATTAGTGGCGTCTTGGACTCGAGTTAAATGAATTCCAAAATGTCATTTAAGACGCTTTGCTAGCTTTGGTCTTCCATGCCAAGTACTTTCTGTTTTCTTGCTTGTATCTTCTCAACTCTCTTAAAGCTGCCAACAGAACGTGCATCGAAACTGGTAGAAAGAACGGCTGTCAAGGCACAGAAAATAGAACGAGTATTAGAAGGCTTTTGCTCTTGTTAGATAATCTAATAAGATTGTACTGGAATGATGCTTCTAATGTCAGATAGGTAATTCGCAACTTACAGAGTAGACGGCAAAACAATGCTCAAATGAGTAGTAGCTAACCGACATGATTGATGGATGAAAAAATGCATCCTCTGCTAAGGATCTCGCTTCCCGTGAAGCCACTGAAAGGGAAATGAAAAAACTATTTCAAGCTTGCAGTGAAATGAAATAATAAACGATAAACCTCACATTGATGCCAATAGTAAACAAACACGCACATAAAACCGAGCTACATACCAGAAGAAGCATCATAAACTCCAAGAGAGGCGTTCATTTGAGCCAGCTTTGCCGCCTCTAGAGAATAATGTACCTGTTCAAGGAGATTACACTCAGTGAAACTACTTTTTTGCCTGAAGAAACTTTAGGCTCATGATCCATCATGTAAAGGCTTAGCAAAAGAACAATTGTCAATAAATCACCTGCTTTCCGATCTCATCCATAATGATCATTCTAGGTAGTGATTGAACCTGCATGAAGAAGTTTGTTACTTTTAAAACACTGAACCTTGCCTGATATCTGAATACGGTGATTATATATTCATAAATGAATGTCTAATATAGAACAGGAACGAGCTCAGACATACCAGTTTGGAAAGAGATCCGAGGGTGGTAGCACATGAATGAAGATTAAAACATGTGTGTTGCCGTGACAATACGTCCAATTCCCTGCAGAGTAATAAGAAATAATGACCTTTAAATTGCGCAATGGGAACAAAAGCTACTCGCTAAACAATGTGAAAAAAAGAAGACATGAAGGCACTTGAGACCATGAAGGTGATATACAAGGTAAAGAAATTCAAATGACAAAGCACACAAACTTCGCTGTTAAGATTTTAGAAAGGAGAGACAGCTCCCAAGTGATAGACAATAAAGTGTTGTTCAATTGGGAGAAATCATACGGAATTATAAACAAAAATGTGTAACAGGGATCTGGAAGTTGAGATATTATAAGATTTAGCTTAGCAAGTTTTCCCAGATTCATAAATTCCGAGTAATTAATTAATAAAGCTCAAAACGTTTAATCTGAATGCAATACGACAAATGTACTTACCATATTGTGAAGCCTCTTTCACTAGCTAAAAGGCTAGATCTAACGGAAGGGCCAATGAAAAGATTATCCGATTTTAGACCAAAAAGTTGCCGCAACTGCCCCATGAACACTTTAAAAACATTTTGAAGATCCTGTTTCAGAATGTACGAGAATCAGGCTACATAAAATTAACAAGAAGCCATCTGCAATAATAGAACATGATTGATGAGTTATTTTTTAGTCAAAGAGCAACCTTTCCCTTTTAGTGGGAACTAATCTATAAATCCTGTGACACTAACTAATTTATCTATCATGGCCTCGGAACGCAAGAGATGAATAAAAAGTTGATCCAGAAAGGTAAATGAAACATACAACTAATGTATGCTACAGCTAATAGAGGCTTTCTTTGTTCCAATATTGTCATCTCGGACCTAAATCTAAATGAAAATGCATCTTGAAGAGAAGATTAATAGATTAAGTATCTAACCTCGTGTGAAATTGTATGCCTCAGAGGACGCTTACTTTCTGAAATCTTCCGACATCCTTCTGGGTTCCAAACAGTTACACCTCCCCACATCTTGGATGTTACCAATAAGATAGATAAATTAGAAAAAATCACCAAAAAAAAAAAAAACCTTCCAGGAACTGCTGGTATATACACCAGATGCAGGCATGTTAACTAACCGGAGATATAAAGCCATTTGTCTTAGAAACATCTCCATCTGGAAGCTGTAGGAGAAGAGGGCATTCCTTTTCTGATGATATATATCTGAAAGCAAATACAGGGGAGGCAAAATGTGAACTTGGACTTCCAAGATATATATGAAACGTCTCCCTAATTAAAACCAGATTCAATAAGACCATAAACAAAGTAATGAGCAAATTAAAGAAAAGACTGGGTTAGATGAGGCAGATAATACATAGTTTTCTTGGAGTACAACATCATCACTTTAATTACTTAGATAAAACGTGTAAATCATAATCATCCCCTATATGAAGCTATAACTCTTCATATCAAGAGGGAGCCAAAGAGTGGCCTAAAATTCTTTTATTCTAATTTACATGGTGAAAAGTGCATAACAAATGGTGTCAATATATGTCACATTGTTATTTAATTCATTATTGGGGTTGATCAAATACATGCATCATATTTCAACTGAAACCAACTATAAACATTGATTAAGCACATCCAAAGAACTGAACAATTTGAAGGACGGTTTGAGTTAAAAGAATATACACCACAAAGTGTAATATCTTCGACCTCCCACCAGCTGCAACAGAAGTATCCAAATGCCACTCATTTGAATTTACCTACAGAGTTTAATGAGTAAAGTTAAAGAAGAATGCAGAGATAAGTCACAGTTTAAACTCTAAAAACGACGTATGAAGCCTAGTTACATGAATTTATACAATTATAGCTCGTGTAAATACACATGGACCTATGAGAGTTCTCAAAAACTTAAAATGAAAAGAAAATGGAACCTTGAGAGTTTCACCAAAGCACATCCTTAATGAAATGAAAATTGGCAAGTGATTAAATAGATATCGATTATCAAATCATGAGTAGTTACAGACTAGCATACAAAGAAAGGAAGGTCCTTGGTACTGAAGATGTAGCTGCTCCACTTGTCATCCCAGTAAGAAAATGAGGATTTCGGCGTATGGTACAAAACCTGACACGGAAAAGAACAATGACATCAAGCACAAATAATACGTAAGAAAAGTAAAGACTACTAATTTTGAAAGAGAAGGGCAATCCATTACTTGACTTTCCACGCTTATGTCCGCAATAGGTTTCAATGCCTCAATCACCGGAGCCAACAGAGTCTCTTCTACTCTTTGGAAATTCCTGCAGACAAGCGCAAAAAGAATGTTATGTTGGACATTTCTCCGATTCTTTCTCACCGATGCGATAGAACCTTCACTATTGCTTAACTTAAAATGAAAAAAAATTAAAAACTTTTCCTTCCATATCCACTTAGCTAGATTATGTAGTTGCAAAATACACCTTATCCCGGTTAGCTCAATGTACCAAACAACCATGTTCTTATACCATTCAATAAAAATAAATACCATGCCTCCACATAAACTTAATATTCCACAATCAAATTCAACCTTTTTTCCTAAAGTAAACAAATTTGCAAATAAACCAAACATCTAAACATGACACAATGCAGGGCTATTACTTCAGAACCAAGCAACCTTAAAGACCATACCAATCGAAAATGCCATCGCGAGGATCGGAATTTAGCAAATTGAAGGACAGCACAATCCTACCATCAGCACCAACAGGCATAAACTCTCCGTGAATCGCTCCCTCTTCCCTCCCGCCATTTCCAAACACCTTAACAAAGATCTCCGCCGCCATCTCCGCCGCGGATTGCTCCGAAACCCTACCGCAAACCCACGCGTGCCGATACTTCCCGACCACAGACCTAACCTCCTCGTCTTTCCTCACCACCACCACAGTATAAACCTTATCACCACCAAAAATTCTCAGAGCCGACTCCAAGAGCTCGTCAATGGCCTCGTCATCGCTACGATCGAAGTCCGCTGCCTGGAGAGAGAGCGAATCGGAGCCCGCGACGACAGAGACGGCGGAGTTCGCGCCGCAGGTGTTGCACCGCGGCGTTTGGGCGGTGAGCTCGGCGACCCGGCGGCGGAGAGAGGTTTCGAGGTCGGCCATGGAAGATTCCGAGCCGAAGCCAATAAAGACCGCTCGGAATCGGCAGGGAAATTGTAAGGGACTCGAGTCGAGCTGAGACGAGAGACTGTCGATCTCGCGGAACGGAAGAGGCGCGCGGTGGATTTCGACGGACTTCCATAGGATCGGAAAACCTGCGCGAGGAGAATCAAGAGTGAGTCAGAAAGAGCTGCGAAAAGCCATTGCAGAGAGAGATCAGAGACTGGATTTTGACCTAGGAAGAAGGAGATGAGAACTGTAAGAGTGAGGATCAGGCGTTTGAGTCCTGGTTTGGATTTTCGCATGGATTTGGGGTCGAATTCAGGCGATGGCTGTTGTTGGTCGGCCATTTCGGCTTCGGATTTTGAAGGTTCGGAGATTTCCGCCATTGGTGAACTGTAATGAAGCTCTGATTCACTGAAAGCTCGCTTAGTCAGTCGGTTTTTTTACTTTTCAGTCTCAGCAGTGTTTAGGAAATACAGTGTTAATGATATATAAAACTAAAATTAGTTCAAAGCAGCCAAAGCCGTCTTAGCTCAGCCGGTAGAGCGCATGGCTTTTAACCATGTGGTCGTGGGTTCGATTCCCACAGACGGCGTTTTAAACTATTGTAGACTTGGATTCTCTTTTTTTTTTTTTAATTTGTCTTTAAGATGTATGGGTATAGAGTGCTTTGCATTGCTCATTTGATTTAACGGACCAAACAGGAAAATTCATGTGAAGAAAACAATAAAAAACACTTGGAATTTCGAGCAATGTGAAAACAAGATGCACAATCTTCCAACTCCAACAAAATGCAGTTTTAGTAGTTTTAGTACATTAAGCTATAACACAGTTGATTGCTTATCACAAGAGTGAGACACCACATATTCAAGAGCAAACTGAAGCCTTGCTGCTCATTCTGTCAGCCGTTTTTCTTTGTCTTCACCTCCTATCAGCTTGACTTCCGGCGAACTTCTTCCTCCAAAACTCGACTTCTTCGTCTTTCTGTACAACGAAAGGCGAGTAATGTCGTCAAGGTATTATTTAAAAAGGGAAAAAAGATACGAGCCGAGAGTAACAAGTCTATTTACCAGCTCTTCAAATAAAGGTTCTGGTGTCCCAATCTTATGGCCCGCAGGTATTAACTCCCAGGGTTTTCTAAGCCTTTCGAGGTCGCCATTTTCATTGCGAAGCGAAAGTTGTTCAGAAGAAACGTCGAGCTGCTTTAGTACCTTTCGTAGAGTAACAAAGCGAAGAGGAAAATATGATGGAGTTACTACTACGTCGAACCAAGCGTTTCAAATTCTTGTGTGTGAGCTTAAAATATACCTTAAGTGAAAACGATGGCATGAATGGTTCTAACAAACAAGAGAGAAGATAGACTAGCCCTACAGAATTCCTCATCACAATGTTGCATGAATCTCGGTCTTGCTTGTAAAGCTTCCAGAATTGGCTTTCCTACGAAGCATAAGGATTTCGCATTTTATAGTTGAAGATTGCTTAAAAAACGCGATTAGTTTTGTGAACAATCTTTGTGGCCTTACTTGCAGATATGCATTTCCTTCACTAGAGATGCTCATTCCGATTTTCAGCGCTTGTTTTAGCTTGACCTGAATCAAATTAAACACACAAAGTTTCCCTTCTCAGTAAAATAAATATTTGCTAAGCCTAGGTATATTCGTTGCATAGCCACACTTTTTTGTCAACAATAATTAGTTACCTTTTCCATAGCTTCAACATATTGGTCCACATGCTTGCTTACTCTTTCTGCTAACGCAGTCGTCAATAAATGTGATTCAAACCCCGGGGAATCAGGAATAATAGATCCATATCCTAACCCTGCAGCAAATGATAATCGTTTAGCATTCTTATTGAGAATGAAACTAATAATAACAATTTGATATCTGCAAGAAGCCAAGTAGCTCAATGACCTATAGGTTTGGCAATGAAGCTCAAAACCCGGTTGATGAAATTGCCCAAATTTTTTAGCAGCTCTGAATTCAGTTTTGCTTGTAAATCTGCCCATGTAAACAATGCGTCTGAGACCTAGTAGTGACCAAAATAGCAAAAAGCATTAGAAATTTGCAGCAGGAATACAACACTGGAAAGCAGAATATAGTTCAGCCACACAACTCACTTCTGGTCTGTTAGTTAGCAAGTAATACCGCCACACTTCTGCGGGAATGTTTGTGTCTTTCGCATCGTTACCAAAAACTCCTATTCCTCTGCTCTTGGAGAATTTTCCTGAGCCATGAGAAGATTTTTGAAACACACAAAAACAAAATGTCAAAAGAAAAGAAGGCTTAAAAGACGATGCGTCAAAGCATAAAGCTTCTATATCTTGTACCTGTTTCGTAGTTTAGGTATTCGGTAACACTAATGCTCTTCATGAGCGTCCAGTTTTCTCCAGTTCCGATTAGTGAAGATGGGAACATAACCTTCCAAAATTATAAACAATCCATCCATTAATTAAAATAGAATTCTGACGCAGAATAGTCTATAACGAAAATAATTTTTTCCATTTAAGTACTACAATTTCAGAGGGTGGACACGGTAATATCGGTATTAAGCTTCATCAATCACTCTTACAGTGTGAAATGGCACGTTGTCTTTGCCCATGAACTGATATAACTCCACATTTTCAGGATTCTTCCACCACTTCTCCCAATCAGATGTGTAACACGAAGTGATCGAAACATAACCAATAGGCGCATCGAACCACACATAGAAAACCTAAGCATTGAAAATTGGCAGTGATAAAAAAAAGTAATCAATTATAGCCCTTTCAATGGTAACGGATTCACAAGTAGAAATTAAATTTGGGAAGAATGAAGAATAAAATCACATCCTAACCTTGTCCTTAAATTTGTCGTGTGGAACAGGAACACCCCACTTAAGGTCCCGGGTGATGCAGCGAGGTTTTAGTCCTTCTTTAAGCCACGCATACGTTGCTTGAATCGCATTCTGGCTCCAAGATCCTGCAACCGACATATCGTTGATGTACTCCTCCAATTTTTCCTTTAACAGTGGCAGCTCTAGAAATAAGTGATTCGTGTCGCGAATTTGTGGGGTTGACTGACACACCTGTTTATTAGAGTTTTGCACAATATTGAATTCGCACAAAGAAACAATGGAAAGAATTGAAAGATCACAAAGGAACAATGGAAAGAATTGAAAGATCACAAAGGAACCATGGAAATAATTGAAAGATCACTAAACTTTAACTAGGACAATATACTTACTTTACATTTAGGATCTTTGAGTTCAGATGGATTCAAAAGTTTTCCACACTTCTCACATTGGTCGCCTCGCGCAGAATCAAAGTGACAATCAGGCGTTGGGCACTTGCCCTCAACCAGCCTATCGGCCAAGAATCGATCGCATTTTTCACAGTACAGCTGGAAAGGTGTCCAAATTCAAAATCATTGATGAGGAAACAGACACTAATCACTTGTTGCGTTTTATTGAACTCGCATGTGAAAGAAAATGATTGGTACATTTGGTCATGCCTCGAAAAAGGCCCGAGTTGTTTACCTGCTGCATTGTGTTCTCGGAAAGCCAATTGTTTTCCATGAGTTTCCTGAAAATTGCTTGGCATATTTCAGTTTGTTGAGGAGTTGATGTGCGTCCGAACTCATCGAAACTTATGTCGAACCAATCATAAACCTCCTTATGAATTGCATGATATCTACGAACATGAATACCAAAATTTGCTTAATTTAATCCAATATCTAAAAGGACTGGATAAACAAAACAAACCAATATGATCAATACAACAAGGGAAGGCCAGTTTTTATACTATATTTAAGAAAACCCACAACTTACATTTTTCAAGTAAATTTTTAATACCGTGATAAGTCGATGATATAATATGGTAAATAGATTGTATATCATGGTAATCTATTGAGCTTTTTTTTTTTTTTTTTTGAGTTACCGGCCACTTTAGTTAGGCTTTGCCATAGTATAACAATAAGTTACCAAAAAAATACATGTACTTAAAAAAAAATTGTGGATATTCTTAAAGAAGGTCTAAAAATTGATCATCTAGTTATATATGAATACAACAAATGTTGTTCTAATTGCTATATCTTTGGCCCATTTTTCTGGTAAAAATTCTGATCATCCATCATTTCTAATATAAATATGACAGAAAGTAAAAGTGCTTAGAAAAAAAGTGCAAATCTTTGCCTATAGTATTTAAGTAAGACAACGAATGGCTCAAAGAATTGCGAATCTCTCCGAAAGCAACCATGTAAACCTTGAGAAAAAGTACTGAAAGACAAAGGACATACTTGTCACAGATTTGCTGAGGAGTACAATTCTCTTCCATGGCCTTTGTCTCTGTGGCCGTCCCATACTCGTCAGTCCCGCAAATGTAAATCACGTTGTAGCCCCGAAGGCGACAATACCGCGCAAATACATCAGCACTCAAAACACCTTAATTCAAAGCCAAAAAAAAAGCTCACTTTCAACAACAAGCAAACTCTCACACACCCTTTAGAGAATATTAGATATGAGAGAAAACCCATATCTTGAATTCACATAATTCAACCAAAAATCAGAGTTCTTAGAGAGAGAGAGAGAGAGAGAGAGAAATTACAGCCAATGATGTTGCCGAGATGAGGGACGTTGTTGACATAAGGCAAAGCGCTTGTGATGAGTATGTTCCTTTTCCCTGGTATTGGTGTTTTTGGGTCTCTTTTTCCTCTACCTGATTGATCAGCCATGACTCTTTGAGCTTCTTAATCTAATGAAAAACAGCCAGAGTTAATGGACGATGATGGCTTTAGAACATGTACAGTTTGTTTTTGTTTTTTTTTTTTGGTATAGTATTAGAATATGAACAAGTTGTTTACTATAGTGGATGAAAAAGGAGTTTGTTTAAAAATTCCGTGCTTAGTTTATACGAGCCTTAACAACGAAGCACACAGGAAAAGTGAGAAGGTCACTGTCAAACAAGGGCTTGGTTATGTATTTGTATTGGCTTTGATTTTTCGTTTTCAATATCTTTGTTCTTGTTTTTTTTCACTACTGACTTTTGAATACGTTTGAGAGTGTGTGTGTGTGTGTGTGTGTATTTGGTCGTGAAGACGAGTAGTCTTTACTAGGCAGCCCGGGGCTAAAGAAGCCTTGTTGATCAAGCAACGACGACCTCATATTTATGGCTTGGACCTCAAGGATTTAAAGCAATTAGTTAATTTATAATAATGTTATTTACTTATTTATATTAGGAAATTTTAAGGAAATAGCCATTTTATTTTTTAAAGAGTGATTTTGTTTGGTTTGATCATATTGATCATTTCATCCCATATTATTTTAGTAAGAAATTTATTACAATAAATTTTGTGTATAATTTTGCTATGGTAAGAAATTTTTTATATTTGTAATAAATTGTTTTAATTGGTTCAATTTTATCGTGAATTGATTATGAATGATTAGATCGAACTAGATTGAATTGGATTACACTTTTTTTTCTTTAAAAAAGTAAAGGGGTAAGTCAAAGCCCCAAACAATTTTATTTTTTCCTGCTTCTTCGAACTCCTCCTACTTAGTACTCCCTGAATTGCGCCGTCTTCCTAAACGGATTTATGCGGGCGTGAGTCTCACCGTAAAGCCCGCGCCTACGGACAGCTTAGATTGGATAAACGCGTTTGTCCTTATGGTATTGATTTGAATTATAATGGATTTAACATGTTACTTTAATTATGAAAAATATATAATTAATCAATTATAAATAGATTAAGTTTTTATTTATGAATTGCATAATATAAAAATAATCAATTAAAAGAGTGTGTCCACTCTCTTGTATTATCGAATATCGGTTTATCATTTGGGCGGTTTAGGCTTTTAACCATTTTTAGGTCCAATTTTAAGAATTTAACCTTAATTTTATGAAATTAGGGCTAATCTCTAAAAATTTAGTCAAAAGTTTAGTTAAATCTTTAAAAATCTCTTATCATTTTTGGTGTGATAAATGCATCCAAACAGTGATAAATGCACTCAAACACATCAAGTTGAAAAAACAGGTACTTGTACCCATTTTTATGGCTAAACGGGTATGAGTACATGTTTCTCCTAAAAAAACAGATACAAATGTATCCATATCCGTATAAAATTAGTACGAAACCCATACCTACTATCCCACTCGTTTGGGCTTTAAAATAATAAAATTAGTTATTTGTTAATTATTATTTTATTGAGATTATTGAGTAAAAAGTCATTTTTTAGATGATATTTTAAAAAAATAGTCAACGTTTTCATTAATTAAGTAAATAGTCAAATTTTTAACTACACAATGGTGTAATGTTATCTTTATGCTCTTAGTTTTATAAGGGGCTAATAACTAATTTTTTAATTTTTTAAAACGTTGGTCATTTCTTTAAAGTATAGACTAAAAAATGACCAATATCGAAACAGACCTTAAACTATTTTCTAAAAGATTTTTTAAATTTTATCTCATATTTTAATAAAATAGTCATGGTTCAATTGCAAATTACATAAACAAAATTTATCTCTTATGACAAATTTTTTTGCTGAAAATGTCGATTTTCTTAATAATTGAAAATATATACCATATTTTAGATCACCGAAAATGATCATTTCTTATAATTATCACATTCACATATACCTGTTTACCCACTCGTAGGAAATAGTCTTTTGTTTTTTTGTTTTTAATACCTCATGTTTCAAAAAATTTAAATAAAAAAAAAACTATTGCAAAATATTTTATAGTAAAAAAAATATTAAAATAAATATTTACACATTTGTATAAAATACTTAACACTTTCATTTAACAAGTAAAAATTAAAGTATTAAACATCTTTTTACAAATATTTAAATATTTGTTTGATATTTTTTTATTAAAATTTTTTTACAATGACAAATTTTTTATTTTTTTTAAAAGACAAATTAATTTTATCTTATTTTTACAACTCACCCTAACAAAAACACTAAGAGAATATAGTGGTAATTCCATATTTGTTAATCTCATCAATTTCATGCACAGTTTAGTCCAATCTTATCCTAACCTCCTCTTATCTGTCCCCCAAATTTATCAAAATATTTATAATTGTGTTATTTAGTAGAAATTCAACTTAAATTTGGAAAAATTACTTATGTCGTTTTCATTTTTTTTTTTCACTATAATTCTTAAATGAACTACTTCCCTCCAATTATCTTGTTCTGTACTGTAGCAGCCATAAACCGACTCGGAATCTTCAGTGCTGAGACCACAACACAAGACAGAGTCCTAAGCCTTAGCTTTAACACACACACACACAATCATACATGTGGTTACTTCCATGGCCAAAGCTCCTCAAGACCCTCCTCTTATCCTGTAAAGACAAACAATCCTTAGCCAAAATTCATGCTCTTTTCATATCCACTGGCTTATTAATCCATGGAAACTCCAATGCCCACCTTGTGAAAACTTTTGCTCGCATTACCGATATAGCGATTGCACGTAAGCTGTTTGATAAATTGCCCCAACGAGGTGTAGATGTGTGGAACGCCATGATCATTGCTTATTCCCGTCGAAACGCCCCGGAACAAGTTGTGGGATTGTATCATTGGATGATCTCTGAAGGAGTTAGGCCCGATAGCTCTAGCTTCACCGTCGCGCTGAAGGCTTGCACGGGTTTGATGGACCTGAGATCGGGTGAAGAGATTTGGTTGAACGCGATAGAACACGGATATGAATGCGATGCGTTTGTGGGGTCGTCAGTTTTGAACTTGTACGCCAAGTGTGGGAACGTAGATGGGGCGGCGAAGGTGTTTGATAAGTTGCCGAGGAGGGATCTTGTTTGCTGGACGTCGATGATAAATGGGTTTGTGAAGAGTAGGAGACCTTTGGAAGCCGTTGAGATCTATAGGAGAATGGAAAAGGAGAGAGTGAAAGCCGATGGGGTTGTGATGTTGGGCTTGGTACAGGCTTGTGCGAGCCTCGGGGACTTGAAATTGGGGCTTTCTGTTCATGGGAATTTGATTCGGAGAGATGAGACTATGGATGTTGTACTTCTGACTAGTCTAGTCGATATGTATGCTAAGACTGGAAAGTTGGATTTTGCTGATCGGGTGTTTAGAAAGATGAGTCATAAGACTGCTGTCTCTTGGGGTGCTTTGATTTCAGGCTATGCTCAGAATGGCTACGCGGGAAATGCTCTTGAACTATTGGTGGAGATGCAGAGTTGTGGTTTTAAACCGGACTTGGCATCTCTAGTGAGTGCACTTCTAGCATGTTCGCAAGTAGGGTTATTGAAATTGGGTAGATCGATTCACGGGTATATTGCTAGAAGGCTTGATTTTAATCAAATTTGGGCCACTTCAGTTGTTGATATGTACTCAAAATGTGGAGCACTCTCTTGTGCATGTTCTCTATTCGATATGACAAACACCAAAGACCTAATCTTTTGGAATGTGATGATTTCCTGCTATGCAATTCATGGACAGGGAAAAGAAGCTTTGTCGCTCTTCTTGAAGATGAGAGAAACGGGTTTGAATCCCGATCAAACAACTTTTGCTTCTGTTCTATCGGCATGTAGTCACTCAGGTCTTGTAGAAGAAGGTCGATACTTGTTTTTTCTCATGAATAGTGAGTATAAGATCCCACCAGGAGAAAAACACTATCTTTGTATGGTTGATCTTTTAGCTCGTGCGGGGAAAGTTGACGAGGCTTACGAGCTAATAGGTTCCATGAATATGGAACCGGGCCTTCCTATTTGGGTTACCCTCCTGGCTGGTTGCTACAATCACGGGAAGTTATTGATTGGAGAAATTGCTGCAAAGAAGATACTCGAGTTAGACCCGCAAGACTTGGGCATTTATGCTTTGGTCTCAAACTTCTACGCCAAGGAAAGAAAGTGGACTGAAGTAGCTGGCCTGAGAAACGCCATGAAACAAACAAGAACAAAGAAAATACCAGGCAATAGCGCTGTGGAATTGAATGGGAAGTTCCATTCTTTCCTGATGGAAGATAATAGCCACCATCAGTACAAAGATATTCTGAAGTTTCTGAAAGGTTGGATTGCGAGATGAGAACCGTGGGATGTGTCGGAGATGTTGAACTTGTGCTGCATAATCTTGAAGTGTGGTGAGGATTAAAAAAATAGTTTGTTGATATGACTGATAATTTCTTATTGCTTATCTCCCGTACAACACGGTGCGAGGGATCAAAGTGCTGGTTATACAGAGTTCACCCAGAGTTATGGGCTGAGAGATAAATTTGAGGACATTAAGTATTTGCTTAGACAAATAATTGATACAAGGAAGCGGAACATAACGCCTTAGACAAAACGCATAATTTACGGAATCATGTCAAATTCCATAATACTTCTTGTGGAGCAAAAATTAGCTCCAAGGAAGATTGAGTTTCAGTTAATACGTTGTTCGATGTTAATAACTTTGATAGCTTCTTGTCCTTATTTGGTAAGTACTTTCTCTTGTTTCTGTTTCAATTTATACCCTTTTTTTTTCAAAATTTTAGCTCAGTTCCAGATGGCAAAGAACATAAGTGTTCACATTTTTTTTTAGCAGATTCGCTCTCCTATATGTTAGAAGAAGCTTAAGCTTCTAAATTGAGGACTATACTTATACTCTTTGCAATAGCAAATTCATAGTCTAAGTAGACATCATTTTCATGAGTCTGCTCAATGTTTGACGAAATCAGATCACTATTTGATTTAATAAGAGGTCAGTTTTCTTTTTCTTTTCCATGTTATTTCTTTATACCATGTGCCCAAGAAAGCTCTTTGAATCCATATTTAGTGTTCAGATTGTAAATCCATAATTTCTCGCAGTTTCTAGAGAAATTCAACCACCCACGTTACTTTCTTAGGCGTGTCTGCTAACTTCAAACTTCAACCCTTTTTCATAGCCAATAAATAAATTAAAAATAAAAAGAAAAAATGATTGAAATTCTTTTGCTTTGTTACTATGTCAAAAAGGGCTGAAAAGGAAGTAAAAAGTGATTGAAAATATTGGAGGTTTGGTTATAACTTGTAACAATATAACTTGTGGTTACTTTTATCTTCTTTCTTTTTTCTTTTTTTTTTTTTAAAAGAAAAAAAAATCTAAATGCTCACCGCCTTATATATATACTGAAATTGAAAGGCTAACATACATATGAGACATTAGGTTTTTTGATATTTAATTTTTGTATAATCATATAGTCTATATTAGTATTTATTAGTCCTTTTAGACTTTTTTTTTATAAAAAATGGCCTCAAGTAGTCTAGATAGCAAAGTGTTTAAATAATGAGAACACTTTTTCAAACAAACTTATAATAAAAGAGAAACAAGCTTGGTGGCTGCATAAAGGATTTAGTCTTGAAAAAGAAACATTTGCCAAAGTGGGTGTCATTTATTTATTTTTATAATTTCTATTTCCAATTTATATTCTTCAACATTGGCTGTTCTATGGAAGACCAATAATCTGGCCCTGAATTCAAAAGTCCTTATGCCAAAAGCAGCATCAATTCAATCATACAAAAGTTGAACTTGCTTAAAGCTTGCCTTTCTTACATCATTACCATATCATTTGACAGCAAATCCTATCAAAAGAAGACTATAACTAAAAGTTAGGTAATTATGATTCATCACTAGCTCTCTTCTATTATTGGTTTGGACATATAATTTTAGCATGTGTTATGTAGTTTCTGAAGTATTTCAATTTGTAATCATAATACCAATATTGGTCATAAAATGCCAAATTTTATTGTGCTGATAATAAATGAAGCTATAGCAATATGCTAAGATTGATTTCTATCATGGTATTAGTATTATTTCCTTGACTAATTTAAGTACTACTAGGACATTTCCAATCATTTTGTACCATTTTTTTTTCTTTGCATTTTCAACTAACTCAAAATTTTGGACATCGGGTTTTGGAAACAAGAAAAGAAAACAAGATTTTTCTACCTCAACTTGTTACAAAAGTATACGCAGTTTGGACAAGTGGAAACGATATATTATAAGGTCATACCTATTCTTGTTACAGGTCACGTGTTAGTAAAACTTGGTTGGCATAGGCATAATAGCCTCCTTATTTGGTCAAATTGGCCTTCCTTTTATTTATTTTTTTTAATCCCCTTTGTCATATGTTTTTAAAATTGCTGTCTAAAAAGAAACTAGTTGAACCTTTTTTTTTTTTTTTCCCCCCTTGAAATTGAGCCTTTTAGATTTTCTTCTCTGAGCTTTCAAAAGCTCAATATATTGGGTTAAGGGCGTTTTCAAAGTCATGAAATTTAGCATATGAATCATTAAACAAAATATCATATATATATATATATATGTGTGTGTGTGTGTGTGTGTGTAAGAGAAAGAATGTTAACCATCTTGATTGAGAATTTGAGATACCAAATTAATGAATGATGGCATTATAAAAAGGTATCAAGTTGAAGTATTCTAGGCTGTGTGCCAGCAATGAAGACATTCCATTGACTTGGTGTAGAACACCAACAACTTATTAAAACCAAAATAAAAGTACATACATAGAAATAACCAAGTTGTAATCAAGCCCAAAAAATATTATATATACTTATATATTAGAGAGAACTTATTAAAACGGAACCCAATAAATCTACATACATAGAAATAACCAAGTTGTCATCAAGCCCACCAAAAAAAATATAAATGTACATATATATAATATATTAGAGAGAGAGAGAGAGAGAGATATTATGTAATATCAAATTCGGCCTTTCAGAAATGGAAGCCGGCATTGTTTTGGCAGGTAAAAGAAAATTAAAAAAAATAAATAAAACTCTACTCGCCTATTTTAGAACATTAAATTAAATGTAATTAGTTACATAATCTGAGAAAATTTTCACCTTGGAATCATTAGAGCATAAACCTCACTCAACAGATAAAAAAAAAAAAAAAAAAACAACTTGCCAAAAGAAAATGAATTAATAAAAAATTGAGAAACTTCAATGCGGGTAGGCACAAAGTGTTTCCACAGAAGCAGACAAACTAGTGAGTCCTATTCACTACAACAAGACAAAAACTCTGCGTTGAAAGCGATACATTAGTACAACTTACATTTACGGTCACACCCTTTTTTTTTTTTTTTTACAGATTTTTATTGGATTTTTGACGGATTTACCCTTTCATTTGTACAATTGTGACCATTTGGTATCTAAATTTTTCATTTTTGGTAATTTTATGTTAAATTTAACTTTTTTTTTTTGACAACATGTTAAATTTAACTTTTAGCTACAATAGTAATAATCAAATAGATTACTATGTACATCAATCAATAGTCATGCGAGTAAATGTCTTTCTGAGGTTAAAGAAATCAAATGCTTTTGAAATTTTTGACTCTATTATTTTATCACATATATTGTCAATATAAATTTTTTTTTGTCTTTTTTTTTAATAAAATAAAAGTGTAAATCAACGTGATTTGCTATAAACAGTTAAACACACTAACTATGAGCCCGCACTTATATTATCAATATATATGTATTATGTGTGTATTTTACAACTATTATTATCCTTATTCGAAAAACCAAAAAGAGGTCACATAATCTCACACAATTACATCCACTATTTAACTGGTATCTTTAATTTGACGACCACAATCAAAAGTTAAAATTAAGGACGTACGAAATCGTTAAAACAAAAGTTCCATAGATCAAATAATTTGATCTTGATTCTTGATTATCAAACCGTAATTACAACATTAGTTGAAGGACTAAACTCTGCAATAACCGTAATTTTAATATAATACAGAAGAGAAGTACTATTGATAGTCAGCCGCCACTGACAGTAACGGCGTCAAAGCTGTTACGCTTGCTAGCTCAAACACTTTAACGGCCAACAACAACTAAACGGTCACAGTTTCATTACACACCAAATTCAATTGTGTGTGTGTGTATATGTGTGTGAAAGCTCTTGGAAGCAACAAAAAACGTTCTCGGAAATAGCAAATAATAACAACGCTAAATTTGATTTCACGTAAAATTGAATTTCGCAGAGATTAATAATATAGACTCGACTACTCTGAGCGAGACGTTTACGTTTGAAATTGGAACTATATTAATTATTTTATAATTAAAAATGGAAATGCACAGAGCAAAAAAAAAAAAATTTTGAAGAGAGACTTTTACAGAGAGAAAGAGCGAAGAAAGACGAAAGGTCAAACCTGACCGGTGGCTCCGGTCAATGGTTGATAAACCTCTCTCTCTCTCTCTCTCTTTATATCTCTCTCTCCTCTCTACGGCTCTGCCATTTCTCTCCCTCTCTCTAAAAATTCTCTCTCTCCTCTTAAATTCTTGTCTCTCTCTTTTGTGGATCGTTCAAGGGGGATTTTTATTTTTTATTTTTTGAGCTGAGGGTTCAAAAATTTTGGGTTGGATTTGATTGCAGGCTCTGAATTTTTGGGTTGAGAGAGAGAAATTTTCTTTGCCGTACCTGGGTTTTTTATTCCAAGTTTAGTGGAGCAGAAATGGCAGTAAGTTTTTTTTTTTTTTTTTTAACCCTTATAATCATCTATCTCTGTCCAAATGTGGAATTCTTTTTCTGTTTGGTTCCCGAGAAAACCAACGTTCTAGGCAGAAGAAACAGGGGAGGTTTTTTTAAGCTTTATTATGCATTGTGTTGTATTGGGTATTTGGGTTTAGACAAGCGCGTATTTGATATTTGTGCTCTTTTAGTGGACATGAAAAATAAGATTAATTATGGTTTTGGCCTCTGGGTTTATGTTATCTTCTAAGTCTATTATATCTATTTTCTGATTGGTTGTTCACTTTTCTTTGGTTGTTTGTTGCAAAAGGAGGTATTTTCGTAAGTTTGTGTTGTTGATCTGGGTTTTTCTATTATTGGAATTTTAGGTTAATGATAATCCCATAGTATAAATATTAAAAACAAAAAAAAAACAAAATTGATCAATAAGCAGCTTTTTATGTAAGTTCTAATTGATCTACATTATTCCCCAATTCATATGATTTACTAAGATGTTTTTTTTTTTAATTCTGATTGTAGGATATGGAATAAATAAAAATAAAAAACCCTCCCATTAAGTATTGGTGTTTTTGTTTTTGATTAGTAATTTATTAAATGGTGAAGCTGTTAAAATTTAATTAATTTTGAATTAGTTGGATTTGTTTTAAGCAAGAAGGTGCTGGAATAGTTTCTTCTTTTCCTTTTGGCCTAAACTTGTGTTTGAATTATGTGTTATATAATCAACTTGGTGTGTAAGCCCAACTAATAGCCATGAATTTTGAATGGCCTAATTGGCTGTGTCCTCTAGCGAAATCAGACATTTGAAATAATGACTAGGTGTCTAGTCACTATAGACTATAGAGTTTCTCTTGAGAGGATAATTATTTCTAAAAAACATAACTGTCCTGAAAGATTTGGAAATATGTTGTCTTTGAACCAAAGCATGGACAGCAAAAGCTTGTAAGTGATCCACAAAAGTACAAATTTTTTTTTTTTTTTTTTATGTGAAGCTGTCAGCTTGAAAGTGTTGTTTGTTTGTGACTGAACAATGATATGTGTTTGTAGATGAGCTTTGAAAAGTGACAAAGCTTTCTTTGTATTGATGTTGCAGCAAAGGTCGCATGTACCGAAGTTTGGGAACTGGGAAAACGAAGAGAATGTTCCATACACGGCCTATTTTGACAAGGCTCGAAAGGGCCGTGGTGGTCCTGGGACAAAGGTGATCAATCCAAATGACCCCGAAGAGAACCCCGATATCCTTTCCGACTACCCATCCTCGGCTGATACTTCTCTCACCAAAGGAAAGCCCGAAGGAGTGGTGGTTGCCAAACCAGTAGAGCATGTTGGCGCAGTTAGAGCAGCAGATCACGAAAGGCAGAGAAGCAAAGAGGACGGAGATTTGAGGCAGTTTGCAAACTCTCCGGCAAATAATCAGAACAATGTGCGTAGAGCTAGCTATGACGCATATAACCAGCGTCAGGGAGTTGGAGGAGGCCGTGGAGGAGGAGCGGTTTCTGGTGACGCAAATAGAAGGGCTTCAAGACAAAGTCTGGGGTCTGAGCAAAGTATCGAGAAGTCACCACTTCACCGCCACGCCAGGGCCACGGGGAGAGATTCCCCGTCCTGGGAAGGGAAGAGCTCGCACGAAGGCAGCCATGGTACTCCTGCAAGATCTCGATTGAAACCTCGTGGCGACGAGACGGTAAATTCCCTTTCTTATATGCTGATATTTTTGCTACAAAGTTCTGAGGATTTTTTTTGTGCTATTCAAGTATTTATAGGCATCACAATCTTACAAAATAGGACAAGAGAAAAGTTCATTAGCTAAAAATTCTTAAGAGTTTGTCCAAAAAAAGATAGAGAAGACGAAATCTAATCTTTTATTGTTATATTTATTATTGTTTTTATAATCCCTTCTTCAGGCATGTTTATTGGTGTCATAAAAACTTAAAGCCTTTTACTATACAATGGTTCCTATAAAAAACAAAGAAAGCCTAATGATCAAATAGACTTTAACCATCCTTTTATCCTTCTTTTGTATTACTTGATTTCACTTTCTTTTTTTTCATATACTTGTCACAATACACTCAATAATTCTAAATTTCGAACATGCCAGCCTGACCACGGCGCTGCTGTCCCAAAGTTCGGGGAGTGGGACGAAACCAACCCAGCCTCGGCTGATGGATTCACTCACATCTTCAACAAAGTGCGCGAAGAGAGGCAGATTGGTGCTGGCAGAGTTGCCACACCCGAGCCGTCCTACCCCACGCGCAGGCCAACTCATGACGACGGTGCCAAGGTTTGTTCGTATTGTCATCCCTCAATCTTGTTCATTCCCATTTAAAAACACAAACAAAAAGCTTTTGTCACTTCGATTTTTCTAATAATGCTTTGATCCAATCATTTTCAGGGCTGTTGCTTCTGGTTCAGAAAATAGCGCCCCTCGAATTTTCTGGCTGATTTTATTGTTAGGTGTGTTTAACACCTTATGTTGTATATACATATATTGCGTCTTTGGAAGCAGATTTGTGGTTCACTTTGGCTGTTTTTCTTGGTTGTTCCTCGAGTATAAATTGCCACGTAATTCTATTTTGAAAAGAAAAATGTGAAAGAAACATTGATAAAAAAAAGTACCATAAATAAAATTACGTGACAATGTCTAGAGAGAACAACGCATTTGAGTCCATTTCTTTGAAGGCTTTGTCTTCCTGAGAACGTAAATGAGTATCAAGTCTATTCAGTTTCTTCATGTGTGTTGTATTTGTGTTCAAACGTGTTTTGTCCTTTTTTTTTTCCCCACACTTCGTTACCCTTTAGCTGGTTTTGACTCTTGTTGTCGTGTAATATCATGTACTTTTTTTTTTCCCCTTATTATACTTTAATGGAAAAGACCAGGCGAGAGATTCTTTCAACGTGTCCCAAGTAAATTGTTGTTACTTTTGCCTTGTTATTGGTTTATATCATGTTCTTCTCTGCCGAGGAAGTATTATCAATACTTGTAGTTCAATACTTTTTTTTTTTTTTTTGGTTCAATCTTTACGCTTTCACGTAGGCATGCAACTATGGAATACATAGTTGCGGGTAATATTTTACCCGGAAAAATAGCGGGTAAATTCCGGGTAATACCCGGATGGTAAAACCGGGTATATACCCGGAATTACCCTAAACAATTGGAATAAATAGTATTCCAACTTTTACCCGAAATTATTCCAACTTTTACCCGGTTTTTTATGACTTTTTTTAGTCATGGACAACCCCCTCTCTCTCTCCCTCTCCTTTCTATATATTTTATTAATTTTTTTTTTATCTGCGTTTCTCCCCCTTCTCTCTCACTCTCTCTCACTTTATTTCACACTAATCATTACAACCCCCTCTCTTTCCCTCTCTCTCCTCCTCTTTCCCTCTTGATCTCGTGATTGACATTAAAAAAAAAGAGTGGAGGCCGGGTAATTACCCGGATTTACCCGGCTATTCCACTACAAAATTTTCGGGTAATACCCGTTATTCTATATTTTCATGCCTACATGAGTTTCACGTTATAGTAGGCGATAGAATCGGAAAGTATATCGATCAAATATTGCGAGGAGTTATGAGCAAAAGAAACTAAATATTTTCAAGAGGGATAAAAGTTGACAAACCTAGATTTCATTATTGTTTGGGGAAAATATCCTAAACATTCAATGGAATGGTTTGATTTTGCAAATTTTGAAATGATATAAATGATTGAGATTTAAAGATATTGTATTGGGATTAAGAATGTTGAAAAAAATAGAATGGAATTGGAGGAATGAGAGAGACAAACAAGGGTAAAGACAAATTAAACTATTTTATAAGTGACTTTCAAGACAATATTTGTCACAGGTTAGATATTACACGAAATCATAATTCAAAAAAGATAATTGATCTCTATGGGAGTTTTTTTGACAAGCCTGCTATTACGATTATTGGTTGTGGTTTTCTAATCCTTCAATAAACGAAACATCGTCTTCTTAAAAGCTTCTTTGTTGAAAGGCTTCCGAGAGAGGAAAGTGCTTTCCCTTTTCCATCAAGACATCATCCACACTTAGTACATCCTCCTCTTCAATACTTGCAAGTGAACTCCACCTTCCAAGCATATCATCATCATTATACAAAGGGTGAAGTAGAGAAATACTCAAAATTTATATAACAATAAAAATAAATATCTATGTTTTTAAAATAATTGAGTAACTAGTCAATTTAATAATTACTTGCACATGTTTTTAGCCACTAAGTCAATTACCACCAATTGCTATTATGTAGTAATTAAATCACTTGAATATTTTGTTATATTTTTCAAAAGATTGGATATTTATTTAAACTATATGTTAAAATGGAGTGTTTACTACAATTTCTTTATATAAATTGCGAATAGGGATGCTGGAAGCCTGGAACATTGCTGGCTTCTTTTAGGGATTTTTTTTTTTTTTTTTGCAAATTCTCATAGATTCTTTTGCAATTTTTTTTTATTCTCCCTCCTATTTTTAAAATTTTTTGTTTCATTCATTTAAACTGTTATTTTTTTACCGTGGTCACTTGATTTTTTTTTTCTTAGCATGTTTGATTTATTTATTTTTTCTTAATCCTTTGACACTAATTGTCTTATACATTTTTAATTGCAAATGTTGTTACTTTGTTTGGGTTTTTTTCATTTTTATTTTGTGGTGTTTGACAAAATTATAAAAGTCTCAACATATTTTCGTCGAAATGATACAAATACACTTATTTATTGAAATTTTAACAAAAACATCATTTGTTATAATGTATTTTATATTATGGGTTGTTTGGAATGCAATCCGAATAAGTTTAAACCATGTTACTACAGTAAGTACACTAACAAAAAATCGAACTTAAACAATGTTGCTACAGTATAATGTGGTTTTGATTTGTATCTAAACGAGTCCTTATATGTTATATGTTATTTTGGTCAATACTCAATCTCCCTCTTCGACGTTGATCTTATGACGAGGTCATCAAGGTTGATCTTCAGAAACCCAAGCCTCTAATCTTGTCGACGAAACTCCCTCTTCGAGCCACATCTCATAGGAGTCGTCGTCCAAGTCAAGAAGGCCTAGTCACCTAGCTTCTCCACCGTTGACGAGATGACCTGAATCCGCATCGAGAACGGCACGTACAAGGGACGACAACTCGAGTTGGTTCTCCTTCACCGCTGCAAAAGATCTCTCTCGTGGGACTTGGTTCGACTCGAGTTTGTGTATTGAAAATTTTTAGGAAATTTGTGAATTTGGATTTGTTGCAGGTGAATATTGAAGAGTTTGAGGAAATTTGGGAAAACTTTTTTATTTTATTGTATTTTCACTCAAAAAATTAGAAAGATGCCCCCAAATAAAAGTCCACATGAGAAGTATGCGTGAATTTCCGTAAAAAATAGACAGTCGTTTTCAATTTAAGATAAAATGCAATAATTTTTAAATTTAAGAGGTTAATGCCAAGAAAAGAAAAATAAAGTGCCAAAATATCATAAGTTTAGCTGTTTAGGGGTTCCAAATTGCCAATTACTAAAAAAGAAAGCGCCGAAATGTATAATTAGGAGGACATTTCGTCATTTCGTAATTCCTGGTGGCTATTTTCGCTCCACCAACAAATGTATATCAAACGCAAGCCAAAATAACGCAAAAATTTTAGCGCCGAAATTTTTAGCGGTTGCTTTGAAATTCAAAGTTTTCACTAATACACAACTTTAACAAATATTCAAACCAAATATTCCCAAAACTCTCTCTCTCTCTCTCAGACACTCTCTCTCACTCTCAGATCTAAGCTTTTGTATCTCTCTCCTTGAATGAACTCTCCGAGCAAATCTCAGGCAACTCTGTTCCAAACCCTCAACAGCTCCGATTCTTCCATTGTTCCCACCCAGTCATGCAATGGAAATTGTTGGAATCGAAATGCTTGACTGAGCTTTGAGCTTTCGAGCTTTGAAATCCACTCTTCTTTGCTCTGAAACCCGCTCCTCTGCGAAATTGGGTATCAGAAAAAAAAAAGGTAATGGTGAGAGAGCGAAGCGTCGAGTCATTCTACACGCGGCTTCGCGCCTCGGCCACGGCCTCGCCGCACTGTCCGCTGCTGATTTTCCCTTCCACCTCCGACGTTGACTCGCTCTGCGCCCTCAAGATCGTCTTCAACGTCCTCGAGTCCGACTCGGTCCGCTACGCCTGCTATCCGGTCTCCTCGTTTCAGGAGATTCACAGGTACGCCGGCGCCGATCTCTCGGCGGCCTCCGCGGAGAAGCCGGTCTCGATACTATTGATCAATTGGGGCTGCCACCGGGATTTGCGGAAGGCGCTCGATTTGGGCCCGTCGGCTCGGGTTTTCGTCGTCGATAGCCACCGCCCGATCCACCTGCGGAACCTCAGCGAGCGCAACGACCGCGTGGTTGTGCTCTACACGGTGGACGACGAGCAGCAGGCGGATTTGGCATACGACTTCGATGTCTCGGCGCTGGCCAACGCGAGCGAGATGGTCAGCGACGACGACGAGGCCGAGGAGGGGTCGGATAGCGACGAGGAAGACGAGGATGAGAGTGAGAGTGAGGGAGAGGGGGACGGGACGGGCGCGAGGAAGAAGAGGAAGGTTTCGCCGGAGAACGAGGACGATCCGGTTAAGCTCTTCGGGAAGCTGAGGAAGGAGTACTATCGGATGGGGACGTTCCACGGGAAGCCCTCCGGGTGTTTGATGTTCGAGCTCTCGCATTCGTTGAGGAGGAACACGAACGAGTTGCTTTGGCTGGCTTGCGTTTCGCTGACGGATCAGTTCGTCCACGAGAGGCTGACTGATGAGAGGTACCATGCCGGGGTGATGGAGCTTGAGCAGCATATCAACAGCTCGGGGAATTTGGATGCGGTGACTTCGGTGACTCTCAAGGACGGGACGAAGATTCGCGCGCCGAATTCTTCGAGAATTACCTATGAAGACGAGCCTAGGCTGATGTTGCTTCAGGAGTGGAATTTGTTCGACTCGATGCTGTGTTCTTCCTACATCGCGACGAAACTGAAGACGTGGAGCGACAACGGGATGAAGAAGCTCAAGCTTCTGCTTGCCCGGATGGGATTCGCGCTTGTGGATTGCCAGCAGAAGTTTCAGTACATGAATCTTGAGGTGAAAAGGAAGATGAAGGACGAGTTTGAACGGTTTTTGCCGGAGTACGGGCTCACCGATTTCTACTACCGGAGTTTCTTGCGGCTACATGGTTACAGCTCCAAGGTATCGGCTGCCGATGTTGTGTATGGAGTCACTGCGCTGCTCGAGTCGTTTGTGAAATCTGACGGCTCTTGTGCGTCGAAGCAGTTCGGTGTGGCCTACGATGCGCTGTCGTTGCACAATGTCGATACACTGAAATCCGGAATGCAGCTTGCTATCAAGATACAGCGGTCGATTCTCAGGCAAGGAAGCACGGCAATAACGAAAAGCGGTTGTATTCGGAGTGGACGGAAATTCCGGTGGGTTAAGCTCGAAGATTCGGTGGATACAAAGCTTTTGGGGTACCCGCAGGCGTTGACGAAGTTCTGTTACTTTCTGATGGACGCGCTGCGCGAGAAGGGAGCGAGGATGAAGCCTCTGCTCTGCGCTTGCTTGTCTCAAGAGCCCAAGAAGGTGTTGATTGTAGGTGTTTGTGGGAAGCCCCGGCTCGGGGCGCTTCAAGGGAACGCATTTGGGGTCGCCTTTAGGAATGCAGCCGAGGAGATCGGAGCAGAATACTTCCACGAACTGTTCGAGTCATCGTGGATTGTCTTGGACTCAGCCGCGGTTAACTCTTTCATGGTTAGGTTGACAGAGAAGCTCTAATGTGGAAGCTTGACATAACTGCTATGTCTTACCAAACCGTTCAGCTACTTAAAGCAAGTATGTTGTTCTTAACAATTGTGGCTTGTCTGAGATGTTTAATAATTGAAATCCTATAGTTAATTTGTGTGAGAAGAAGCAAAAAAAGAAATGTGATTGTTCTTTTTTCCTATTCTTTCTTTTTAACATTATTCTGTTGTACCATGATCTTTTTAGCTCCAATTTAACTTAGCTCTCTTCAATTTGTATCATAAGTACTCACTATTTTCAAGTCTTCTTGCTATTTTTGCACTTATTGTTGTTTATTCAGTCCTAATTGCTGTCGCAGCGATCATTTTATGTACGGGATAATAACATACTTTAACATTGTTCTGTCAAATAGATGTACTGTGATTTTCATTTTGACAGTGAAGATAAAGGAATTAGATCTATTTCACAAGATTAGGTTCACATGTATTTGGCTTATTTCACTTCTAATATATATGCTTTTTTACTAGTCAATTCGCTTACCATTTCACATTTTGTCAGCCATTTTCTAACTTGGTATAGTTGTGTTAAGTTTGTTAGGCTGTTGCCTGTGGATTAGACATGTTTAGTATGTACATTCTTTGTGCTTTTACCAAAAAAACAGAAAAGTAGTCAGAGTCTTTTGATTGAATATCACAGAGGTTTGTACTATGGAAACAGAGCCAAACAATTTGTTTGATGTTGGTCAAGACAGGAAGACACTTTTGCTAGCTTTGTTCTCAAATCTCATGGATCCTCAGTTCTTCACAGAAGTTGAAGATAAAAGTGGCAAAAAGAATTCAACTATGTTTACAATGTTCTCTTCAGTGTCTTTCATCTTTGTATCTCAGTTTCAAGTTATTCAACTACACAATTTTCCAATGAGACCCGTGATAGTAGACATGAAATTTCTCTTGGAGACAAGACATGAGTGAACTGTTTTTCTGTTTCTTTGAACTTCAAGGTATTTGTGGTTTGTTTTGGGCTTGTGTTATAGAACACAGAATTGGAGTTTGGCCTGTTATAGTGGTGGATTGACATTCAAATGGTAGGCCTTTTTCAGCGTTCAAGCCCACAGCACTAAAGTGCAAAGTTACAATTACACATATTAATGGTGATACCATAGAGACCAAAGATAGAACGTTGTATATTTAGGGGATAATTACTAATTGGATTCAGATTAGTAATGAAGGTCAAAGAATTATCCAAATACATTATAGTATTTCCAAGTTGAAGTTAAAATTTAAGAATTTAGAAATTGATATTTATATCACGTCAAGTACTAAAGTATAACTACAATGAATTTTTATTTTTGACTATGGTATTATTTATAATTTATATTAATTAGGAGAGGCATATTTAAAATCTTTTGCAAAAAACCGGTTATATTTTTAAACATAAAAATTTCAGCTGGTGAATATGGCTTGCTATAAGTGTGATGAACGTCTTTCTTTAAAAATAAACTAACCCATTTTTCCCGGTTCCACTACAATTCAAATTCTCGTTCACAAATATCAAATTGATTCGTAATTTACAGTAATTGTATTTATTACAAATGCCAGTTTATATTTTCTCAAAAGAAAAAAAAAATTTGTAGAAGAAAAAATTTCCAAAAAAAAAAACCTCACGCAAGGCAATATATATAACGCACACGCTCTGCGGCACGTGTGACTATTTGGGTTCTCATTGACGCGTGCGAAGAAGAGACCCAAAGTCTGACTCTCTCTCTGTCTCTGCTTTTGTTGTTTGTCGCTCAGTTTGTTTATATCTCCAATTTCTCTCTTGTGGAATTTCTTGTTTCTGTTTGGAAGCCGAGAATCAAGATTGCGAGAAAATTTTTATTTGATTCTCTCTCTCTGCCTGCTGTTGTATTCCCTGAAAATTTTTCCTAGAATCTGCATCAACGTCTCCTTGGAATATTGGTGCAAAGGTGCGATTTTTTTTTTTTAATAAGTTTTCGATCGGAGTGAAATATCAGCTTTCGTTTGATTGTCGGTGTCGATTGATGATTTTCTAGGGTTTGTATAGTGCGTCATTTGTCTCTCTTTTGTTTTCCCTTTTTTTTGGGGGGGGATTGTTGGTGCTTTGGGTGTTTGAATTTACTGATTTTCGATTTTAGGGCTTTTGAATTGTTTGTGTGTTTTTTTGAATGATTAAAATGAAATTTTTGCGATATTCTTTCGCAATATCGTAATCCTCGATTGGCTTTGAGTGTTTCAAATTCGAAAAGGAAATTTTACTTTGTAAGTGAATCTATAACTTTTCGTAATTAAAAATATAAATGTGCTTTTTAAATTCTGTAGAATCGTGTTATAATGGTTGGTTGGTTGGTCGTTTCTGGGTTCTTGTTTGGTTAGAGTGAAGTATATAGGTGCGAGTTTATATTGATGATGTTCATTTAAAAAAAATAATAATGGCTTTAATATTTTGAAGGCTTAAACTGTAATGGTCCAATTTTCTTTTCAATATTTGGTAGTAATCGATTGGTAGAGCTATAAACCCTGTTTGAGTGCCATGTTTCTTGTTGATAATAAGAAATTTGGCTTGTTAAAGTCGAATTTCGTTTGTTCATATATTTTCTTTATAAGCTCTTCTATTATCAAAAAATGAATTTTTTTTTCTCTGTTTTGTAGTAATATATCATGCTGATGTATTATGCCATTGTCTTTTGGATTCAGATTTTTCAGGCGTTATCTTGGGTAGGAAATTAAAACTTAACAATGAGCGCTCAAGGTGTTAGGGGAGCTCCGTTAAGAGGGTACCGGCGAAGGAAGACAACGCTGAACTTAGATCTCAATAGTGCACCGCCGGGTGAGAGTCGGGATCAAGAAGGAACTTCAACTGAAGAACGAACTCAGAACTTGCTATCGAGGCAGCAAGGGAACTCTGCAACTCCTCCTACGATCGATGTTGAGGCCATCGACGATGATGTTGTCGAATCTTCACCAAGGGCTTTTGCTGCGGTTTGCTTTACTCAATCATAGACATCTTGATTTCAATCATCTTTGTACTGTTCATATTACGGTGGCTTATTGTATTCATATTGTTTTTGTTAGGCTAAAAACAATAGAAGGAACCGTACGATGGTTGTAGTTGATATAGATTCAGGTTAGTCTTTCTTTATCCTGCTATTCTTTTCTTTCAATTTCAATTTTAATAATGAAAGCCTTTTGGAATACATGCTTTTCTTATTAATTCATGTTCCTTTGTTACAACATGGGTGTGGAGATATTCTTCCGGAGCACCATGTTTCTTTCGTGATTTTTGATTTAAAAAAAAAAAGAAGCTTTTTAGTACTGAGTCTTTTGTACTTTGATGTGATCACATTTTAAATTAAATTGAAGAATATGTAATAGTTATAATTTTGTTTTTTCTAAATGTCTCAACTTTTGGTCTAGACTACAGTGAATCTGGACTTCTCAATTTGAGCATAGCTTACAGTTTATCTCTCCTTCTCTCCCCCTCTTCCCTCCTCTGTCCTCTGATCATGGCAGATGACCGTAATAGGGGTGCTCATAATATTCAGAAGCGCAGAAGGACTGCACAAAACCAAACAGTAATTAACTGCGAGTTGTACATTAATTTGGAAAGCAGTGGGAACTCCAAGGTAATGTATAGGGTGATTGTGTTTAAGTTGCACGATCTATCCTTTTTTTTCTGTAAAGTTCTCGCTTTCTTGGGTTTTCTTGCTACTTAAAGAGGCGATTGTATCGAAGTTTGGTTTTATGCAAGGTAACATAACTGTTTGTTCCTTGCCAAAAAAAAAATTGAAAAAAAGAATTGTTTGTTGGGTATTGTTGGGTACATTATGCTCTTGTATACTATTTTTTTGATGCATGCGCACTTAATAACTGTATCAGTCATTTGATACGTTTTATACACTTGATTCCGCATACGTGAAGACTTATTGGCTCAGTACTTGTACTTCACTGTGTTTCTTACTCCACTGCCCCTCCTTCAACCTTAACTAACTCGCAGACCGTACTGTATATGCTTTACCCTTAATTAATTTATAAAAAATTTCAGTGAACTCGGTAAAAGTCCATTTGTAGACTGATATTATTGAGTTGAGATACACTTCATGCTTTTATTTTGCAGACTGATAATGTAACGAGGCCGCCGCCGCCGCCGCCGCCGCCGCCACCAAAGGAACCCACTTTCAGCTGTCCAATTTGCATGGGTCCAATGGTTGAGGAAATGTCGACAAAATGCGGTCATATTTTTTGTAAGGCATGTATTAAAGCTGCGATTGCTGCGCAAGCAAAATGTCCTACCTGCAGGAAAAGAGTTACTTCAAAAGAACTCATTAGAGTATTCCTTCCTGCGACCAGTTGCTTGTAGCGCTACTGTCCAGGCCGTCTGATTGAGTAAGTTGTTCAATAGCATACTGAATCTCATACAATTCTGTACAACATAAAATAGACACTTGAACTTTGAAACAAATGGTTAAGGAAAAAATACTTTTTTTGTGGTGGTATTAGTTATATCATAGTTGAAATAATTCTATCCAAATATATACTAATGTTTTTTTGTCAAGTGTAAATTATTTTTGGGTTTAGTTCTACATTTTTCTTTGGGTGAAGTAGGCAAATACCCAGAATTTATATAACAATAAAAATAAATACCCAAATTTTTAAAGTAATTGAGTTTCTAGTCAATTTGTGAATTACTTGCACATGCTTTTGGTAACAAAGTGAATTATCACCACTTACCACTGTGTAAGTAATTGCATCTTTTGGGTAATTGGTTATATTTTTCAAAAGATTGGGTAATAACTTACATTAAGTTTTGAAAATTGGGTATTCACTATAATTTCTCTATTTTTATTTTTTTTCCTATTCTTTGTCATCTTTTAAGGGCATATCTCTACTGCTTAGCTCTATTATACCGAATCTTACACTTACGTTCCAGTTCCAAGCAAAAACAAGTCACATGTTGGGCTTATCATCAACAATGATTCTAGTTTGTTCGTCGTGAAGTTTGGATAAATGGTGCTTTGTTTTCGTTGTTGCAGGGTTCACCAGCAAAGAGTGCTTTTGGGGGGGTTGATACTTGGAAGGACGGAAGAAAGAAATTGTTTCGGCTTGCTGGCAGAATTGATTTTCCATACCTATCAGAAATGTTGTGTAGTATAAACTAGTTCTACCTTGTGACAGTAAATCAGTAACTGCTTATTCGATTTAACGTTTTTCTTAGTGGAGCTTAAATATAGCTGCCTGAATTTATATGAAACAAGGTTGAGCAAAATATCAGTGTCTTTTGATGCCTAGTACTACTAAGCTTTTGAGCTTTCTTCTTTTGTTTATCTTTTTTCTTTTCAATTTGTTGTTACTTTGATGCAACATTCGGGTTCTGTTGAGACATAGTTAAACAAACTTCAAACTAGTTAATAATATTTCACAGAAAATAGCGAAGACGACGATTGTGTGAAGGAACAACAGGGCAAAATAAATAAATAAGCATAATCACGAAGCTGTTTATTTATAAAGCTAGTTTTCATGGCACTACCTAGCAGCCACTAAAGCCATTCGAGCAGTCGTAAAAGCCTTTCCAAGGCTATTATTTATAGCATATAACAGCAGGCTAATAAAGAGTCCCCATTGGATCAAGGAAACTTGCCGCCATATCCAGCATCACCATTAGGAGGATAGCCTTTGTTGTCATCACGGTAATTCGGGTCGCCTTTGTTGGCATCATCTCTACTGCCATAGCCTCCATAGCCTTTGTTGCCGTCATCTCTGCTGCCATAGCCTTTGTTGCCATCATCTCTGTTGTGATCGCCTTTGTTGCCGTCATCTTTGTTGTCATCGCCTTTGTTGTCGTAGCCTCCATAGCCTTTGTTGCCATCATCTCTGTTGCCATCGCCTTTGTTGTCGCCATCTCTGTTGCGGTCGCTTTTGTTGCCGTCATCTCTGTTGCGATCGCCTTTGTTGCCGTCATCTCTGTTGCGGTCGCCTTTGTTGTCGCCGTCATCTCTGTTGCGGTCGCCTTTGTTGTCGCCGTCATCTCTGTTGCGGTCGCCTTTGTTGCCGTCATCTCTGTTGCGATCGCCTTTGTTGCAATCTTTGTTGCGATCGCCTTTGTTGCCGTCATCTTTGTTGCCACCGCCTTTGTTGTCGTAGCCTCCGTAGTCTTTGTTGCCGTCATCTCTGTTGCCATCGCCTTTGTCGCCGTAGCCTTTGTTGCCGTCATCTCTATTGCGATCGCCTTTGTTGTCGTAGCCTCCGTAGCCTTTGTTGTCGTCATCTCTGTTGCGATCGCCTTTGTTGCCGTCATCTCTATTGCGATCGCCTTTGTTGCTGTCATCTTTGTTGTCATCGCCTTTGTTGTCATAGCCTCCGTAGCCTTTGTTGCCATCATCTCTGTCCCCGTAGCCTCTGTTGCCATCATCTCTGTTGCGATCGCCTTTGTTGCCGTCATCTCTATTGCGATCACCTTTGTTGTCGTAGCCTCCGTAGCCTTTGTTGTCGTCATCTCTGTTGCGATGGCCTTTGTTGCCGTCATCTCTGCTGCGATGGCCTTTGTTGCCGTCATCTTTGTTGTCATCGCCTTTGTTGTCATAGCCTCCGTAGCCTTTGTTGCCATCGCCTTTGTCCCCGTAGCCTCTGTTGCCATCATCTCTGTTGCGATCGCCTTTGTTGCCGTCATCTTTGTTGTCATCGCCTTTGTTGTCGTAGCCTCCGTAGCCTTTGTTGTCGTCATCTCTGTTGCGATGGCCTTTGTTGCCGTCATCTCTGTTGCGATGGCCTTTGTTGTCATAGCCTCCGTAGCCTTTGTTGCCGTCATCTCTGTTGCCATCGCCTTTGTCCCCGTAGCCTCTATTGCCATCATCTCTGTTGCGATCGCCTTTGTTGCCGTCATCTTTGTTGTCATCGCCTTTGTTTTCGTAGCCTCCGTAGCCTTTGTTGTCGTCATCTCTGTTGCGATCGCCTTTGTTGCCGTCATCTCTGCTGCGATCGCCTTTGTTGTCATAGCCTCCGTAGCCTTTGTTGCCGTTATCTCTGTTGCCATCGCCTTTGTCGCCATAGCCTCCATAGTCTTTGTTGCCGTCATATCTATTACCATCACCTTTGTCACCGTAGCCTCCATAGCCTTTGTTGCTGTAATCTCTGTTACTATATCCTCCATAGCCTTTGTTGGCGCCATCTCTGTAACCATCGTCTTTACTCGAGTCATCTCTGCGGGCATCGTCTTTGTTGGAGTCGTCGCTGTAGCCATAGTTTCGATCCTCTTTTCGCCAAGCGTAAGTTGTCCCTCCATAACCAGAACCATACCCGCGTTTACTACCGAAACCAGACCAACCCCCACCGAGCCAAGGGATGAAGTTGAAGAGGGTTCCCGCACCACTCCATGGCCCGACGAGCCCTCCCCAAGGGAACCATTCATGGCCACCCCATCCCCAAGGAAATCCGATCGCCATAGTATGCATTGGACCGTCAGTGTCGGCCTCTTTCAGTGGCAAATCTCTTCCTCCCTCAGCGCTCGATGCGAGTCCCAGGAAAAGGACTGTTACAACAAGCAATCCCTTGGTACATTTCTCCATTGTTTTCTTTGATCTTTCGCTCTGTGTTTCTGTGCCGACTATTCCTTGGAGGCTCCACTTTTATAATGGAGAGCAGGTTTCAAGTGTACTAATTTTGGGAATGGTATTAACTGAGCTATGCATGGGCAGATTGTTAAGTATGGGAAAATGATAAATTAGTTGTAATTAATATTTTGCTTGTTTCGTGATTTTCTTTGTGGGGTTTGGTGTGTAGTTTGTTCTTATGGTTCTAGTCAGACAAAACTAGTAACTGCATTACTTCTTGGCCCCATGGATTGGATGAGTCAACACGCTAATCGAATCTACAAGCTTTCCTATTTAAGCAGATTGTTCTGACAGCTTAAAATAAACAGATGGGAGGGACGGGCAGCGGTTAAGTAGATGATTAGTCTTAATCCCGACGGCTAAAACACTTGAAGTTGACAGGCAATTTATGACTATGGAGGAACTTGGATATGGGAGTCTGGTTTTGAATGTTACCAATAACATTCTATAGGAAAGAGACCCAACAGAGCTGGGGCAAGTATTTTTCAAGTTCAACAATCAACATAGCTTCAAATACAAATCACAGTACTTTGGCATGTATTCTTGTTGTAACCTTTGACACGCCACAACTCTTTCTTTTGCTTTTTGTTTTTGAAGTGTTTGTGGTGATGCATAACACGTATAGCAATTTCACTCCATTACTTGTATGTGTGTGTGTGTGTGTGTGTGTGTTTTGTTTTTCTTTTTTGTTTTGGTTTTTTGGTTAAATGATGATAGGAGCGGAGGTCGGATTCAAACTTGCAGCCACACGTTGATCGGAGTTCTAATTACAAAAGAAACACAACGACAATTCCTTGAATATGATATGATCACTTAAAAGGAACCCATTTTGAATAGGTTTAGAAGACAAATAGAACCAATCTTTATGATGAGTAATGTAGTTGTTAATTTACAACAGGTCGATAACAACGAAAAATACATCACAGTAGATCTATGTCACAGTATAATATCACTGTAAACGATACCTCACCGTGAAAACAAATTTCTTGTGACACGATATATGTTTAACGGCTCTTCAACAATTGCAGATTATGTGTTATGATGTGGCACTAATGGCGAGAGTTATCTCTCAGCTTGATAAGATGATGGTAATTTGACGACAAGCTATGTGAACTCATACTAAAGGATAATAGGATATGATAAATCAGCAACATAAACATATATTTATAAGTTGATAAAACACTACAGAAAGGATATTCAACAAAACAAACAAACAAATTGTTTCATCGAGTTTGAGGTGGTATATCAAATTCTTTTACTTGCTCAATCTAACCAAGAACTTTGAATCTCCTGATGATCTCTATCCATAGAAGGACAAAAATTTGATAGCCTAGCTCCTAACCGAAACGATGATTCAATGGACAATCCCGGAACAAAAGGTACAACAAAAGAAGAACAAGCTGAGAAGCAGTGATAAAAACCACAAAACAAGTAGAGCCGACTAAATTGGGTCGGGTCTTCATCTGGAGGGTTTCTTTCTCCATTCAGTTCGTCCCCGGTTTATCTCAAGCCCATCACCTGATACTCTCAGCAAATGCAGAAATTGCCTGCAGTCTCGTTTGTATTCCGTCGCTGAGGCGGACCCATTTGTTCCTTTAAGTGCTTGGACCGACTCAGCTTCCTCGATCGGTTCTACGCTCGTAAGAGAATCGACAATGTCGTCATGTTGGCATTCCCGTCTATAATCCAAAGTGATGGTTTGCAGTTCATGGCTGTCGATAATTTCTTGTGGCATGCTCTGCCACGAAGAGATAAGAAGATTGTCAGCTTATGAGATCGGGAAAACAAACCAAGAATGAAATTGGGTTTTTCCGTTCTTTAACGTGTGCGACATGTAAAAGGTCAGAACATGGGCAAGGGAAAGATACTACCTCCAAGACCCAACCAATGTAAGTTACATTATTGACATGCTGGTTCATGTCCAGATCAGCTCTCCGAGGCTGCCATAAATCAAAGAAACTCTGAGAACAAACAAGAATTCTCATAAGCTAACAAGACAAATCAATTGTCAAACTATCTTACCACAAGTCCCATACGAAAGTGCTCCCCAGGATCTTCCAGCTTCGGTATTTTCCTTAAGCTACTATTATTCTCCTCTGGAAATGCTAATCTAAAAGAAAGACAATAATTATGAAATTATGAGTAGGGTTATCACTTGTTTTTTTTTTCGCTAGCGGAGTAGGGTTACCACTTTTTGCTGTTAAAGGATCATAAATAACAAGACAAATGAGTTGCTTCAATTTAAATGTATAAAGGTGGTTAGATTTGATTTTGTACTATTTCATGATAGCAGGTTCAATTCCAGATAAGGTAATTAATTCAACCATCAAACTTTAAAGTGGTAGTGAAGGCCACAACTTAATGAATCAAAACAATATCACCCTGCACTCATGACAGAACAAGCGAATTCCTGAAATCAATTACATTTTACTACAGTCCTAACACAGAAGGTTCCAACCTGAGTTCTCGAGGACAAAAGACTAAGTATTCATCTCTAACATCATCACTGACTTTCTGAAGCCGTCTGGTGTCTTGGTTCATCATCACCCATTTACTGAATCCATAAGGCAAAGATAGTCAAATCTTAAAGAACATCTCTGAAGAGAAGATTTATATAGATTTAGGCAGTTAGTAAATTAATCTGTCTCTGTGCTGACAAGGACAAATCTAATTATTCTAAATGTTCAACTTCAACAGGTTCTTTAATATAATTATGCATTAAATTTATCAGCTGTAACCTCTCTTAAGCAACTGCAATAGTAAGCAGAAAAATTTAGCAGCTAATGCGCCAAGCCATGTTAAGTAGAAATAAATCTCTGAGGCTCTAATTGCAATAACAATAAATAAATCCACCGAAACTCATCAAAACCCCATATAGACATTACACTCTTCCATATAAGTCAATACTGAACTTTTAGGTAATTCATCCTAAAAAGTTAAAAACAGCTTAGAAATAATAAGCCAACCTCTAGAAAATCAACTCAGAATTTTCGCAGTGCCAGTGGTAGGAAATCCTTGAGTTACATCAGATAAAAAGAACACGATCACAGTTCAAATTATTTATGTATTAAGTCAGACAGAAGTTTCGACAACGTAATAAAGAGAATATGATATCTTGTCAATTCTGTGTAGTTGAACCTCATGATCGATTTTAATTTACAGTGAAGCAATGTTGATTTAGAAGTAGCATTATAAAAAGTACCTTGTTGCTCTTCCAATGACTTGACCAGTGGCATAGTCCTTGAGAATCCAATCCCTTCTAGTCCCAATTCTTCCTTCACTTTGGCACCATGTTTCTATTTCAACCACATCACTCCTGACTCACATACCCACATATTAAAATCAGAGCCAAATCAGAAATCCCACTACTCTTTTAACTGTAATCTTAAAAAGAAAAACTACCAAGCTGGGTATTTGTAGATTTCAATGTGCATTCGAGCGGTGACCCAAATGAGATGCAATTTCCTCATCGTGGGCGTTGTCGCAAAACCATCCGTCGAAAACCCGACACTCTGCGCATGGTTGCACCCGACTTCCTGCTCCACAAATTTCACCAAAACAAAATAATGATATAATGTTCAATAGAACTGAAATTTCTCCCATGTCAATCAAAGTAGCTTATCTCTTTTCCTCTTCTTTTGCATTATTAGCAAAGCTTTTGCTAATTAGCTAACAGACGACCCAAAAAATGGAACACAAAGTTTCCTTGTCTTCAAGCACATGAAAATCCACACTTCATTATACAATCACTAATCCAAAATAATCAATGCAAGCACGCAATAATTTGGCAAAGCAAAGACGAACAGACAAAACCAACGAAATTTCAATTTTTTACCCTAAAACGTTCAAGAAGCCAAAATCAGAGCCCGCAGAGCCGAGCGCAACCGAACAAAACCGAAGAAACAAGCCACAATTCGAAAAATTTAAAAACGAACATGCCAAACCCAAGCAGATTAAAATAACAAAAACGCCAAAAACCAAACCAAACCCCAACAAACAGACACAAGACAAAATGTGTCGGAATTGCGATCGAACCGAACCTGTAAGAGATTGGCAATGGTCTCGACCGTGGCGGTCTTGTTAATCCCGACCTCGTAGCACCTGACGATGAACTTCTCCTTGTACGACAGCCCGTCCTCCGTCAGGCTTCCCAGCCTCAGCCGGTCCGCCAGGCTCCCCAATACGCCGCCGCTCTCCGCCGCGCGGCTCGCCGTCCCGTCCGACACTACCGCGCGGACCACCCGCGCGCTGCCGCGCAACGACACGCCGTCTCTCCGCCGAGCGCGCGCCGGAGCGAGGCCTCCCGCTGGGCCCGGGGCTCGGAATTGCGCCAGCGACTGGATTTGCTCCGCCACATTGCACGAGACCTTCAACATCTCGGAAACGGAGAGAGAGAGAGAGAGAGCTAGAGAAAGTTTCTCTCTCTAGAACTGGTTTCGTTTCTCTCTCTAGCTCTCTGGGAGAGAACAGTCGCAGAGTGAGTGTGTGACAGAGAAAGCTTTAACCTTTATTATTATTATTATTTTTTTTTTTTTGGGATCGAAGGAGAGAGAGAGTGTGTGTGTGTGTTTGTTCGATGGGACCGAGGAGGGAGAGAGGAGATGGAAATGCCACCGGAGTTGGTGGGAATTACGAGTTGTGCCACTCCCGGGTAATAACTGCCAACTGTCTTTGAGAAGCCGGGCAAGTGGAGCGAAGAAGCTCGGGATGAAGCACGTGGTTGCTCTCAAGCACCTCACGTGCGTTTCAACGCTCTACTTTTTGTTATATATATGTTTTTCGTTCGACACATTTTTGAATCGTGTATGCGAATGGTCTCATTTCTAAAAAAATGTGTGTTTGTATTTAAAAAAGAAAAAAATTGCAAATAGTGTGAGCAAATTTTCTAAAACTAAAGAAAATTAAATTTTCAACTTGCAAAGTTATTATTTTTGTAGCTGCTGATGTTGGGATTTTCATCTATAAGAAATCACAGCTAAATACATAAGCCGGTGTTTCGTAGGTCTCATAATGGATTTATTTTCTTAAATCCTCATCATTAGACACACACAATGATTATCCCATGAAAATAAGTTCTAAGTAAGAGATTATCTCCTAATATCTCAGAATGTTCATCATTGAGTAAAAATGTTGCTTAACTCGATTTATCGTGAAGAAAGTTAACAGGTTAAACATAATAAGGATTAATTGATGGAGTTCGAGAGTTATTTCTTGATTCTATAATTGTTGGTGCATGTCCATTCTTAAATGGTGGTGCAATTAATTTTTTTGGTTGATTACTATTAAGGAATGAGATTTCAATATACTAATTAGCAATCTGTGACAATTATCATGCATTATCCCTTATCATTCTCACTCAACTCCCTTTACGTATCAAAATTTTCTTTTGCTTACTTTCTATGTCTCTCTCGGTTTTATAGTTTATATTTGTGTAATATCTTATTATTTCTCTAATATAGACTTTATAGAGATCTTACGAATTTAATGGTAATAACGAAGCATTGAATAATACTTTGGGATACACTTTTGTTTTCTAGATATTTTAATGATTACTTGAGACAAACCAAATGAAAACTTCAAAGAAACTACAAATAAAAGAAAACTTGAGAAAAACGATAAATATATATAACTCCTTTGGATCAATTCATATACTTTAGTATTGGGATAGGAAGAGTTTTATTATGAATTATGTTTTAGAATTTTGTTCTCGTATTAAAAGTTAAATGATTTTTCAATAAAAACTGTTCTATGAAGTATCATAGTTGTGAATTATTTATTTTTTGATTCGTTGTGTGATTCATGAGGAAAATAATGAAAAATTGCTTTAAGAATATATTATGTGATTCATGTGGATGGATTGCGTTCTGAATTAAATTGCCTTCAAATTAGGCTATAGGCATGTAGCTCTGGCCAACCACTGGTTTGATTTTTTGTACAAATCTTTGTAAACAGATATTAAGTCAAACATAACTAATTAAGCAGACAACCAATAATTTTCTCTTTCTATCTAAATATCTGTCCAATATTAGAAAACCATTTACCCGAAAGAAAGAAAAATGTCTTAGAAAACCAGGCATACATATTAATAATGCCAACATAACTTTATAGCAACATGCACTGTATTTTTTTTTTTTCTCCTTTCTCAGAAGTCTTTGTGGTATCTGGTATGCAATTTATTTGAGTCGCTAGCTTTCTGGTGCAACGAAAAAATCACTAAAAAGCAAAAAGGTAGAGAATCAACTGATCATACAGTCAACTTTTATAATTAAAGATTGGTATATTATATAACTTTCCATAAGAAGCACGAATCTGGATTCCATGTATCATGAATCGGGGAACTCTTGGATTGATATTGACGGTTTTTTTGTAATATTATTAATAATTTGTTGTTCATAAACTCGTGTACTTTGAAAATTCAACTCCCTTTTTTATACAAATGGCGGATTTTGAGGAGTGCCTCTTTTTTGCTACAATGATAATATATACTCTATATGTGTTAGACTTTTAATTTATACCATAAAATTTATACTATAAATATAAATATAGACCGAAAGCACAGGAAGATCACTAAAAATGACCTTGGAAATCCTCCTTTTCTTTCCAAATTTCGAACTTTTTACATGATAAGACATTTTGAAACCATATATTACAGAATTGTTCAACCGTTTTGATTTATCTCGAATTTAGGCATTTCGCTTACGTGTCATATGAGTCATTTCCATAATTACCCTTTAACGGGTAAGATCCAAAACTTGATTTTTTTTAAAACTTTTAATTTAACATTAAACCAAATCCCGTATTTTATGGTTTCTCAATTTGTGGAATTTAAAGAAAAATTCAACGGTTTGGTAGTATATCAATCTTAATCTCAGGGATTTAAACACAGTAGACTATATTCATTTTTATTCTTTCTATTCTATGCTTAACGTTTCAAAACGAGATACAATATTTAAATATGTATATATATATATATATATATATATACCATACTAGATACAATACTTCTCCTAGGTGTCATATGAGCCTTTTTTTATAATTATATTTTATCATATTAAAAATATAATACCATAAATATTTATATTAGCCTTTTCTATAATTATATTATACATATTGAAAATGTAATATCATACCAAAAATTATATATATTTTTTAACTATGATATTAAAAAACACGAATATATATTACAAAACTTGTATGAAGATACAGAATCTTCAGTAAAAGACAAAACAATAGGAATGAATGTTAATTGAGATTCAAGCGAGACAAAAAATGGCCAACGATTCTTAATATTATATTAATAATATCATATGATATAAAGAATTATGTATTGTAGCACAAGTTTTGTATTATAATATGATATTAAAATTTTATTAGATATTGTAAACGAAACAACATTCTTTATTATGTGTACTCACGTAATAAAAAAAATGTGTATTATTTATTATGATATGATATTACAAATTTTGAAAAACAAGAACAATGATATGATATTATAATTGCAATATGAAATCATGAAAAACATATCCCAACGTGATGGTATTTTTTTACCTGTTTTTTGTCGTCTTTTCTCAGAATTGATAACAGCTATTGTCTTCCACATAGATCAAGGTGGGTTTTGCCATTTGCGACGTTGCTTGCATGATGGTTCTCGAGCGGTCTTAGTCGGACGGCGACGCTTGACAAAGAGATGTGGTATTTGCAACAGGCTAGTTGTCGTCAATGGTAGATCGCTCCTCCATTAGTCTTTTCTTTGGGTGCTAGGATAGCTCAATCGGAGTATGAATCGGACTCGAGCCATCAAAGGGGGTGAATTGTTTGGGTTAGAGATCGGTGTTTGACCGTGAGTATAGGCAAGTCCATTCCAGCTCTGATTCTCCCCAAATTTGGTGTGGGATTTTCCCAATTTAGTGTGGGATATCCTGTCTCTGGTGAAATTTTGGTTCACGCTCATCGGGGATTGAATTTTGGCTTTACAGAACAATAGGTGTGGAGAAAGAGGGTGAAATTACTAGGAATCTAATATTTTGATTTCAAAATTCAAATTTCATTTAGTATCCAAATCGTGATTTAAGTTTAGTTTTTTTTTTTTTTTTGGTATACCGAGATTTACGTTATTAGTTGTTAGTGATATATATATATATATATATATATATATTGAAACCGGGTTAGAGTTCGGGTATTCAAGAAGGATATTTTAGTACAATCATATTATAGCGTGAATATATTTGAAATATGTTATAGATACTGAATACATATGTAATATTGCTTTCTAATGTGACTATTTATGTAAAGAACCCCCAAATTTCCCAACCTAAGAAGCCCAAAAAAGAGCAAGTGGTCTCAATGGGCCATGGAAGTTTATTGGGCCTCCTAAATACAGGCCCAATGTTGGTTCAACTGATTAGTCTCGAATGCGCGGGCCTCTAGAGGGCTCACTTAGAAGTTCATGGCAAATTTTGATAGATGTCCCTTTTTCTAACTATGATTTGTGGTAATCCAATGTCAAATTTATATGTTAATACTAATATTTTAATATAAATAATATTTTTTAGGGTGAAGTAGGAAAATACCCAGAATTTATATAACAAAAAAAAATAAATACCCAAACTTGTGAAGTAATTGAGTTTCTAGTCAATTCGTGAATTACTTGCACATGCTTTTGGTAACTAAGTGAAATACCACCACTTATCACTATGTAAGTAATTAAATTACTTGGGTAGTTTGTTATATTTTTTAAAAAATTAGGTAATAACTTACATTAAGTTTTAAAAATTGAGTATTCACTATATAATATCTCTATTTTTTAATATAATATCAAATTTAACATTAAATTTAGTAAATGCTATACATGGTACAAAATTTAAATTACATATTCAAAAGTAATGTCAAAATTTTGGTTTGTATCAAATGTCAAATATAACATACATGAAATTAAAAAAATTAAACGTGCAATTGAGTTACTTACTTGGTAATTAAACAAATTACTATAAAACTTATTATGATAGTTTAATTAGAATAAATAAATTAATTTTATTGACGAAATTAATAATTATTTTTCAAATTACTCTAAAAAAAGTGCTGTGAATAATAAATCTTTGCAATTTTCTAATTCATTCTAGAATGATGCATGGCTATGTAAGAGAATATGTCATCGCGTTGACCAGTTTGTATTGCTATAAAAATCTTTTGCAATCTCCCAATGTTTAATTCACACATGCATATATCTTCATTTGTGGTGAAAGATAAATTATGTATAGCTTGATAAATAAAAACAAAAAGAAAAACTAAAAAATTACAGCTGAATTCCTTATAATCCTATGATTGTGGGGACTGCCAGCAATTCACTTGTTGAAATCTATGGAAATTAATTAAGCATATAAACCTGACATCATTTTATTTTTTTAATTCAATGTGGGCTATACGTGAATTAAATAATTTTTACTAGGTCAGAAGGAAGTAATCACACACTAATTTTTTAAACTGTTTAAATTAAATAGAAATAAATTAGTCAATGGCGATTAATTTCCATGTGTACATGTGGAGATACGAGAATTGAGATCTCATGAAATTATCTGAACAAAGTTGCCAAGTTCATATATGGTCTTAGTTAGCAAAAGGTGAGTTAGGTAGAACTAAAAACCATCTAAATTATCACTGTCGATTCTATGAAATAAAAAATAAAAAATCACTGTTCATGAGAAAAAGCAATACTACTGCATTGTACATGTATAAATCGAAATATTTACTTTTTTAAATTAAAAAAAACTAAATAATAATTTAATTATACAATGTAATAGTATATACACTCGTACACTCGTTTCCGGTTTCAAATTAACTTCACAGGGCTTCTCAACTATGATGTCAAATAAAAGAAGGTTTCTTGACTGACAGGTGGCTTGAACGAGCGCAACAAGATTAGCACGACCTAATTATTACTAACGTTTATCGGTGACACAATACATGATATGATAACTAAATAGTTTTAGGCGCGACAAAAAATATTAGTAAATTACAAATTTAAGGACGACATGAGCATTCAACATGTATTGGAAACAAAATCAGCACAACAAAGCACAGTTTTTTTAATTTTTTAATAAATATTCCAGTAATATTTTATATATGGCTACATTTGAAGAAAAAAATAAAAATTGTAAAAAAAAAAGAAGGTTTTATTCATTTGATTCAATTAACTTTTTTTTTAGGTTTTAGCAAGCAATTTTACAAGTGTAATAATTTTTTGTTATCGTTTATCCTTAATTTTTTTTTTTGAAACAAGAAAGCGATGATTTAATTAAACTTTCAAATCGTTTACAACAACATCCCGAATAAAAAGCGGGATTAAATCGCAACTGTGAACATCTATATGAGCAGAGAATCTAAACTTGGCCAGGAGGTGAGCAACTTAATTTCCGTTCTTGGAAATATGGTTACAAGTGATTCCGCCTGGGTCAGACACAAGCAGCTCTCTAATGTCTTGTATGATTGGTCCAACACTCTCTCTTAACAAGGAGTGTTTGGTAGCTTGGACAGCCTGTAGCGAGTCTGATTCCACCGAGTTAACTGATAAAGAGCACTTACGAGCGAAAATCAAACCTTCTCTCAAGGCTAAACATTCAGCAGCATAAGGGGTATACATTCCTCTAATTTTTTTTGCCATCACTGCTAACACTCTCCCTTCATGGTCCCTGATAACTGCCCCAATGGTGGCAAAATCACTCCCTTGTCTAATCCCCGCATCCACATTGAGTTTTACCTCTCCTGTCATTGGTTTACACCACTTTTCTTTTCCCTTAGAGCAGATGGGGGATTGCTGGTTTTCTATCTTCGTCTTACAGGAAGTATAATCTTGCAGAATTCTTCCAGCGAGATCCAGGACTTCCTTCTCCTTTCTTTGGGTGTTCTTGAAAATGAAAGCGTTTCGTGTGGTCCAGATTGCCCAAGAGATGGTTGAAAAGATCTCCAGATCTTCATTGCCCAAGACTTTTGCAGTAAACAAACAAAGACCATCTATTCCCCTACCTTTGAAAGCTCGGATTTTTATCCATAACGAACTTTGATCCCAAATACTTCTGGTGCAAGGGCATTCCCAAATAGCATGCCAATCTGATTTCTCACCTTCTAGGTATCTCCTACATCCCTTTGGGGTTGTTACTCCACGCCTAGACAAATTGTTCATACACGGAAGAGAATGGTAAAAAGCTCTCCACATAAAATTTTTTACCTTGGCTAGAACTTTAAGCTTCCAAAGACGTGTCCACCAGTTTTTGTCTATACTTTGGCTGGAACCACTCTCTATCACCCTCTCATTCCAGGCTAACCAGTAGCCAGATTTGACGATGTAGAATCCTGACTTATCAAAGTACCAAACTAGAGCATCCTCTCTCGACGAGTTGCCTAATGGAATTCCGAAGATTTCCGAGACATCAATAGGCCATAGGATGGAACTTAGCTTGGGAAGATCCCAATAACCATTAGAAATGAATTCTGATACTTTCCGATCTTCCATATTCATCGGTCTTGGCGTGATAGGCTTGAAAGATGAGGGTCTTGGGATCCACTTTGACTTGAACACTGAGATTTTTTCACCATTACCAACTCGCCACCTCACTCCCTTTTTAAGAAGTTCCCCGCCCCACATCAGACTGCGCCAAACATAGGAGCCATTGTTGCCGATTCTCGCCTCAAAGAAGGATGACTCGGGGTAGTATTTAGCTCTGAAAACTATGCTGGCCAGTGATGAGCGGTTTTGGATAAGTCGCCACGCTTGTTTAGCAAGGAGGGCTTTGTTGAAAGAGCAGAGATCTCTGAATCCTAAACCACCGTTTCTCCTAGGATGGCAAAGTTTTTCCCAACGGGTCCAGTGTATTTTGCGTGCGCTACCATCCCCTCCCCACCAAAATCTAGCGATAGCTCTTTGGAGATCTTCACACAGGGATGCTGGGAGTCTAAAGATGCTCATACTATATGTTGCCGTCGCCTGAGCCACTGCTTTAATAAGAACTTCCCTGCCTCCGGTAGAGAACAGTTTGCTCTTCCATAGACGAACCTTCTTCATAATCTTCTCTTTCAAAAAGTGGAAATGTTTAACTCTATCCCTGCCCAGAAAGGAAGGGAGCCCCAAGTATTTGTCAATAGTAGGGCCTTCTCCATTCACTCCCAAGCGATCTTGGAGCTCTTTTTGAAGAGAGAGATTAACATTTGGGCTAAAAGAAACTTGTGATTTTCCAAAATTTATGACCTGGCCAAAAGCTTTAGCATAGCAATCTAGTACCTTGTTGATCGAATCACATTCCTCCACTTTGGCTTTGCCGAATAAGATAGAGTCATCTGCGATGACTGATCTTTGGTGCTCGACGGGAAACCCGAACTCCGCTGATCTTTCCCGCACACTCAGCTTTTTTAATTAAAGCTGTCAAACCTTCTACGCAGAGTAGGAATAAGTAGGGAGAAAGAGGGCACCCTTGTCGCAAGCCACGATGGGGAGTCACTGATCCTTCAATTCCTCCATTCACCACAAAAGAAAATCGGGCTGTTGTAATACAGTCCATGACCGTATCGATCCATCTGTGCCCAAATCCCATTTTTTCCATCATTGCTTTCAGAAAAGGCCATTCGACGCGATCATAAGCTTTATTAAGATCCAGTTTCACGCCCATCAGCCCATATTTACCACCCCGCTTATCCTTAATTTTAATTCAACTTTACTTTAATTTAAAACCATTTGTTTAAAATGTGCATTAGGATGCTATTAATATTTATGAAATAAGTACAAAATTGAAATAAAAATGTAAACAGACTGTTCGCGAGCCATACTTAATGTTAAATTGTTCTTGGACTAACATGAACATACATGACTGGTAAATGGACCAATGTGAACGCAACACAAAATTATAAGCAGATCTCGTATAATTTACATCTCTATTGTCCATCATTAGGAAGAATAGGCATTCCAACTAATAATAATAATAATGAGAGAGAAATATTTATCATGTTTTGGTGCAATTGAGATAAAAAAAATTCAGGTTAATTTTGATTTTTGATTTGTTTTACAAAATCTTGTATATATATACTAGACCATAGTAGTGTGAACAGCCTAAGAATGAGTCATAGTTGTCAGGTTTTTATATTAGCATTGTGTTTAGCAAAATTATTATAACATAATTATCATATCTTTATAGATTGTTGAAATATTTTATGTTCAGTTTTCGAACTTGTTTGAAGAAAATCGGATAAGTGTTTCATCGAGTGTTGCTACTATCGGTGTTATAACACCTCGTATAGCAGGTAGTTTCGGAACAAAAAAATTCCAGTTCGTGTTGTGGTCTAGATTTGCGTTGATTTGATGTCGAATATTAAATGAAACATTGCCCAAATTTTGTTTTGTGACTATTTCGACCTTTATGGATGATTTTTGGCTTTAAAAAATGAGAAACTTACTTTTTCTCTAAAAGAAAGTTTCTTATTTGGCTAAAGCTCTATATATATTGCTATGGAGAACTGCAAAACGTGAGAGGACATAGCATATTGCATATTCAGGGAGTCCTATGTATACACTTTGATTTCTTGGGTGTGTGAATTTTACTCTTTGCTTGGGTTTTATTGTATAATGTATTTGTGAGCTTGGCAGATAATATTATAGAGAGTTTATTTTGTATATTGTAAGGAGTTTTATCTAGTATTTTGTGAGAATTATTTTGAGAGAATTGAAGAAAGGGGTCGCAGGAGAGATTTATGTGAAAGCGAGTGGAGCTCGGACACAAGGGTATCTCGTGTTGTAATTCATAAAGAGAATACGAAGTAGACGACGATAAAATAAGGAGGAGGTCCTTAGCATATAAGACCGAGTGTACTTTGTTTTAATTAGTTAATTATTTTTCACCATCTGGACGTAAGACGTAGGATTGGCCGAACTGCTCTACAAATTCTCTCTGTCATTTATTTTCTACTGCTTATTTTTTTATCTCATTTTCTCGCATTGGAATATTTATCCAAAATAATTCATTATTTTATACTTCTCTGTAATATCTTTGCGGGTGTCATAACACTTGAAAGAACACCGCCAAACAAAATGATTGTTACAATAGTCGTTGATCATTAATTACTGTAAAACATTTGTCAGTGTTTCATTTCAAAAGAAAAGCAACACGAGTTAAATTAGTCTGCGAACGCCAAACGTGAAAATGACACTAACCATTTTTTGTTTGTTCTTGCTTGTTTTTTAGTTAAATGACACTTATTTGTTCACAGAATATAGCGACAGAGTTTCACAATCCCACATAATGAGTCTTTTGTACCATGAAGTATGAAGGCCTTATAAACCAATCCATATGCGTCTCTTGAACCCAAAAATTTGAGGCCCACCTTTTAAAGCGTGACTGTGTTATTATTATAATATATATATATATATATTTATGTTTTTTTTATGAGTCTGTATTGATGTTCACGTTTTTGTCCAGAATAAATTGACCTCACACAAATACATGTTCACCTTATAGGCTTATACATCCCAAAGTGAATGTTAGGATAAGAAATTGACAGTTTTTTTATTATTATTATTTTCTCTCGGACCCCTATGGTTCATTTCATGGTGGAATTTCATTCACATACATGTTATCTGCAAAATTGCTTCTGCTTATTATTTTCAATGAATTCCGCACTTCTCTTAACTACAAGTAATAGGTATTTCCATTTTTGTTTAAAGAAAATAAAATTTGACCTGGGCAAACATAAGACAAAATCTTACAACAATATCAAGTTTTTGCTAGGTTGTTCAATTCTATGATTTATGAAAGTGTCTCAGATCCAGTATTCATGGTCCAAATCTTTAAGAATACAAATAAAAAAAATGAAAATTCTATTATAGACTAGAGCTTGCAAGCTGTGATATTACATGATAACAAGTTAATGAAAAATTCTATTGTGGATTTTTTTGTAGTATAAAATAATTTTAAATGATAAGATTCAAATTTTTAAGATGCGGGACCCATTAAAAAAGTGAATCCGTATAATTATTTTCCAAAAAAAAAAAACCTATTACAGAATTACCCCAAGTTAATAAGTACTCTTTTTTTCATTTAAAAATAACAAAAATTAAATGCTAAAGTCCATGATAGCTACACTAGCTCAGAATATTGGTTTTTCTTTTGTACAATATGCGCGTCATAAATTCGGGGCTGAAATTAATAACAGATAAGAATGTGAAATGAGATAAGCATACATTAATCACTTACAATATAGAAAATAAAATGAGAACTCAGAAAAATATATATTTCTCATTAATGTCATATCGTGGTAGTTTAGCTGGAACTTGACCAATTAATTATTTTATCTAACCAACAAAAATAAAATAAAATAATGGAGCATTATATTTCAACGGTGCCCAAAGAGTGGTAGGTAACCATTTTCTCAACTTCCCACAACTACAACTACGTCATCTTACTTTATATTTGGCAAGTTATTCCACTCATTTCATTCTATTCTATATTATTTCAAATCATTTAACTTTCTAATTTGTGTTTAGAAAAATCATTTTGGCCATTTTTGACCATTCCAAATGATTTGAAAATGATTTGAAAAATTGTTAAAAAAATGAGTAGAATGGTTTGACTTTGTGAATTTTGAGGTGGTATAAATGGTTGAGATTTAAAGATATTGTATAAGGATTTGGAAAGTTAAAAAAATATTGAAAAAAAATGAAATGGAATGGAATTGTTTTGAGGATTGAAAAATTGAAAAAATGGAATAAAATAGAATGGAATGGAATGAGTTGCCCAAACGGGAGGGTAATCCTACAAATCATTCCATTTTTTTTCAACTTTCCAAATTCCTATACAATATCTTTAAATGTCAACTATTTATAGTTTTATACCACCTCAAAATTCGCAAAGTCAAACTATTCAACATTATTTTTTTTCAAACTATTTCAAACTATTTTCAAACCATTTTTTCCATCCCAAAGAATGAGATGAAATGGGAAAAATACCCACCCCAAACATCACATTAATTTATCACTTTTTTTTTCTCTTGCTACATAAAATATCATTTTGTTAGCTAAACACTACTACTATTTTTTTACATCACATTAATTTATCACATTTTTTTTCTCTTGCTACATAAAATATCATTTTGTTAGCTAAACACTACTACTATTTTTTTTTGGCAGGAGGAACACTACTAGTATGGGTCAAGAGAAATATGAGTTTTTATTTTTTTTCCCAAACCTAAGTAGTTGCAAATGTCCTTATGTACCCTTTGTTTGGCAATTCTTCTCAAACCATCTTATTCCATTCAATTTTATTTCAAATCATTCAATTTTCTAATCTTACAAATCACTTCATTTCAGTCTATTTTTTTTAACTATTTTTTTTAACTTTCTAAATTCTTATACAATATTTTTAAATTTCAACTATTTATACCATATCAAAATTTGTAAAATCAAATCATTTTACTTATTTTCCAAACTATTTTGACCATCTTAAAAAATAAAATAGAAAGGACAAAATAGTTTGCCCAAACATAAAGCTAGTATGTACACAACACACTAAAAAAAAATATTAAAAAAAATCTTATTGGGAATCTAATTTATGTGATGACACATAGAACGGACCACTCAATTTAATGCCCATGACGAGAGGTCAGGTAATAACCCAACTTGCAATTCATAGCCCTAAGACCAAATCGCGCGCCGAACTTGATTTCTAGCTCATTAATTTCAATAGTGTTATTGATTTGACAAAACTCCCCATCTTCAATAATACAGCTCCTTATCTAATTTGGAACATAATTTTTTTTTACTATTATATTATTAATGCTTACATAACAATATAACCTTTTAAGAAACACACAAAGTTGCGATAAATATTTAGTAAACGTAGTAATTATTGATACATAGTTTCAAAAATAGATACTGTTTAAAAATTAAAAAAAATGGTTAGACGGGTTAATAAGTTATATACTTGAGATTGATTTAATTAATACAAAATTGTGTTAAAAAAATTTATGAGAAAATTTAGACAACAAAGGCTGCTATTATACAAATTTAAATAAAAAATTTTTAATCTCAAGTCATTTGCTAGAGTTGAAATTCTTATTTAGTTTGCTTCATTTCTACAAAACTTAAATTAGTATTTAAATACTTTTGTTACAGTGAAAGCTAAAAAGTACTCTTTCAAAATCTAATTTTAAATTTATTTCTTAAATCTCAAATCAAATAGTATAATCAAATAACAATTTATTTATAATTTAAATATAAAATTTTGACTTTTTCAACTTAAATCAAAATGACCTAAATTTTTTAGTTTAAATCGCGAATCAATTATCTCAAATTAAAACGATTTAATGTTCAAATACTCCAAATTAAAAGCGATCTAACGACAAACTATAGCTTGGACAAAATCAATGAGAAGTGATTTATTTGTGACATTTCTCTAAAAATATCACAACTTTCACAAAATTGTACCTTTATGACTTGTAAAATTATAGTTAAGGTATATATGTATCCCACATTTAAAATTTTAAAATGTAGGATTTTCTATGAACTATGAAAAAAAACAAGATATGCCAAGTATTTATATAAAAAAAAAAAAGATTTTTTAAGATTTCTTTCCCTTTAATAATTTATTATTTATCAAATAGGGAAAAAAAGGAGTATATTTATTTGAAATGTACTGTAATTTTCTACTTCGCCTTAATTTTGAGAGCATTGTCATTGACTACAAGTCTGATGTCAAATGTCACTTATAAATAAGCAAAGGTAATTTTTTCATATGATAAAAAAAAATTACAAAACTTAGACCATACATGATTCCGTTCCATATTTATTAAATTACGTATATTTTTAATACGAAACTTTATTTATTAAATGGTCAATTTGAGTTTTAGCCATTTTAAATCTATATTTCAATAAAATAGCCAATGTTTGTAGATATTAGCAAATTAGTCATAGACCCAATAATTTCAATATAAACGGACGAAAATGCCCTCATTATTTTTATCGGACTACAAAATGCCCTCACAACTTTCACAAAATTCAGATTTTTCATGTGATTTTTGTTATGTGTGCTTTAAATATACCATAAAATGTCGTATAAAGAGTCTATTTGAAAGTATGAAATTTTGTAACTAGTGTTTGATAGAGTCTAAAAATTTATGACTGGTGTCTTAAAATTTTAATCTAATAAGCTAACTTCTGAAAAATTGATCATTAAATTTGTGATTTAAGTAATAAAATTTTAAATTTTTTATACGAGAATATATAAAATGAATAGTTATTTTACTAATAAAAGTAAACATATATTAGTTGTTAAAAACTAACATAAATGTATGGCTATTCCTTACAAAAACCTTTATTATTATAAATTACATATTTTTTAATACAAATTCACACATTATTTGGATACTAAATAGATTTATTATGGATTTACCATACTTGATTCTGTTCCATACACATTTTATTTTATTTTTTGTTACACATGATATTGTTTATTGATTTCACATTATTGTGTTTGGTCTTTTTTTTCCGTTCATACATTTTATTTTGTTGATTAGGAAATAGGATAATTCTTGGAATGTATTTTATTACCTTGTCGGGGCATGTTAATTTCTTGGGAAATATTTTATTATCTTGCTAGAAAATAAAATTTACAGATTGTTTATAATTTTCAAAAAAATGGGAAAGACGGATTTGGAGGTGAAGAAAATGAATCGATGATTTGTTGATATTAATATTTCTCTATTTAAATCAAGTTAAATATTCAGTCTGATATTTGAACCATATTTTTTCATATGAATATCTATCTATGTCTTTATTTATACCTAATTATAGATTTGTAAAAACTTTAAATTCTAAAATAAATTTGCAAATTAAAGACAACATGATAATCAAAATCGACCAAGCTAAGCGAGCAGCAATTGCAGCGACTCTGTGTATCGCATTATCCTAAATTCTTTTTCTGCAAAAAAAGAATAATAATAATAATAATATAACTGTTGTACATCAGAGTAGTTCACATGTTCCATGCATGACTAAAGCTTACTTTATATTAAACTTATTTATTTATAACTGGATTTTTCTCAAGCTATATATAATATGGGGTTCACACTCACATTATGAACATCCCAAACCATAATAATTATACATACCAACTATTTTCTTTTATTTCCAAATATAGGTGTAACAGTATTAAAAAAAAAAACCAAGAAATGATCAAACAGAAGACTTGTATAAATTAAAGTGAGAGACTTTGCTTTGCTTACAAAACACAAAAATATATACAGAGAGAACACAGACATCTTCTCTCTCTCTCTCTCTCTCTCTCTCTCTCTCATCTCTTCTTCGTTTTGAGAGTGAGAGCCAATACCAAAAATGGAAGTGGTGCATTGGGACGAGGTTATAGAAGAAGGAGAAGCCGAGGAAACCGAAGTGTCTCTGAGGCCAAGACTGCCACGTCACCACTCCTCGACCAGCGACAACACCAACACTGAGACTCAGACTGTCACTACTTCAAAGGACGATAACAGTACTGTCAAGTCTTCGGAGACTTCTTCCAGCGACGGCGACGAATCTCGGTCGTCCGAGGACGGAGAACAGGAGACCAACGGAAAGCCCAGTAACGGCGTTTTTCACGGCGACGGAAACGGAGGTAACGAAAAGGAACGTGCTTTCGAGAGTTTTTGTTTTTTTTTTTTTTGATAATACGTTGTTTTGAGAGTTATCTTTTTTTTTTTTTTTTTTGGGTATTTTCAAGATATGAACAGTGAACCATATTCACGCTAATTGTATGAAGCCTATTTTTTTTTTGAATGCCAAAAGGTTAAGGACCTACCACAGTCCTTTAAAGAAGTTGTTGTTTTTTGTTTTTGTTTTTTTTTGTTTTTTTTTTTCCTCTTTTTTTTGTTTGTCCGCTGGCATGTCCAGTCAAATTTGTCTCAAATTGCTTCTCTCTCTTTTTTTTTTTGGGCTTTTACTTCCAACTTTCTCAAAATTCCTCTTTGCAACATCTCAATGAGCTGGGTTTTCTTCAATGGCTAGATCGAGCTATTACATTTCACATCACTACTAAATTTCCATTTCCAAATCAAGCTTCTGTATTTATTGATCTCGTGTCGTAACGTAACAGTTTCGGATGCGAAACGGACGAACGGGCATTCGCAGTTGGACGGCCGCTACGTCGATTTTCTCGTCGCCGATGAAAATCCGGCCGAAGCAGTAGTGAATTCTGAGTCAAACGATTTGAATTTGGTGTTCCAAAGGAATGATGAAGTATTGGCCGACCATCACAATGTGGTTGAGATTGAGGAAGATAACAAGGACTTGGCGGGTTTTGGTGCTCCAACTTCCCACGAAGAAAATGGAGTCCACGCTTCTTCGGTGAGCAAGGAGACGGTTCGGTACATGGAGGCCGAGCTGAGGAAGAAGATCGAAGCGGAGTTCAAGGAACTGTATCTCGAGAAGCTATCCGATCGGCAGGGACAACACGAGTTCTATTGCCCCAATTGCAAGGCCTGCATCACGAAAGTCCTCGTCCGCGAGCCAGAGTTGGAGGAGGCCAGTGCTGCCCCGCAGCCCGCGAGGAGCGTCGAAAGGCGGTTTAGGTGCACGTCCTGCTTCAGTTTCCTCATTCCCTTAGGTAACGTTTTTTCGCTTCGATACATGTCGGAGAAAAATGTTCCTTCCATGACACTTTGCTCGTTGATCGATATACTGCGGTGGTCCGAGCTAACTACATAACATGTTTTGGATTTAACAGGAAACTGGTTATTCCCAAGCTGGAAAATCGCGGAGGAGGACGAGGAGGAAAACGAGTCTCGCCAAGGTAACTGATATTTTTCATTCTAAATAGTAAAAAACTTTCTGTGTTCTTTTTAATTTTAGCAGTTTGAAATGAGACGCTCTTAGTTCGAATTCTGGTGTAAATGATAGTATAATCATGGAGTTTCTCTAATATGGATCTAATCATAATCATCTAACTACTGAATTCAGAGGAAAGAGCAGTTATTTATGCCTTAATTTGCAATGGCATTAGCATAAGATAAGATGTATTTTTCTTTAATCATCTTTTAGGATGGCATTGAGTAGAACTTAATATTTTTTCTCGTCCATGGTTTTGTGGTCTCACTTCTTACTTGATTTTTTGATGCGCTACCAGTTTCATCGGGCGGCTTACGCGAACCGCTGCTTGATCAGAATAGTCAACCTGCGTCGAGCAAAACTCCTGTCGTGGCTGATGTAACTGCAACGGTTGAAACACACGAACGTAATACGGAATACGTTAATGGAGTCAAGGAACCTGTGTTATCACGTGACTGGACTGTATCACTAGGTGATCAGAACATTCAGGCTGTGTCGAGCAAAACTCCGGAGCCTGCACAGCCTGTGGTAACTAGTGTTACCGCAACATTTGCAGCCCTGGAGCATAATTCTGAGCACATTGCTGCGGTCGTTGGACCAGCTCAATCGCAACCCTGGACTTCAGTACTGTTCAGTAAAAAGATTCAGGGTACAATAAAAGGTAGAACTCCTGTTACTGAAGAGCCAATCGGAGTTACAGTACCTGCGCAGACTAAACCCTCGCAGAGTGACTCCGACGCGATTGGTATAGTGAAAGAACAAGCCCCATCAGACAATACAAATGAAAATGGAAAAGCACATGACCATCCAGTTGGTGAATTAGCTGGCACTGTTGTTTCTGCAGCAATTATACCATTGGGAAGCAATTTAGAGACCGGCGTTAAAGTTGAAGTCTCAGTCCCCCCACAAGAGATAAAGGGAGAGTCACCCGATAACGTAACCCCGGTGCTTGATCAGTCCCGTGGAGACATTGTGATTGTACAAACTAAGCCGTCTGAAGTAGACGTTGTAGCTGTTTCCAAAGGAGAGTTTCCTTTGCTCCAAGAAGTAATAATTCACGGCGGCCCTAAACTAGATGCTGCGGTGGAAGGCGTTGATGCAGGTATAAGGAAGAGAACCAAAATTGAATTCATCCGGCCAGTTTACAAACTTTCAATCACTTGAAATTCTGCGGGTTGATTAAGTTTTCCCCTGAGAAGTGGAAAAGTTATTGACCATGCCGTGACTCGTGACATTGTATCTGTCCACTGTACTACTTGGCTTATCACTAGTTTCTTGTTTTTAACTATCCTTGGTGTTGTTGAAGCAGGGTTGGCTGTAGCAGTACTTCCTGATACCGGATCAGCCGTCGTTGTGCCTCGGGACACGACATTATTTTCGGAGCAAGACAGTCCTAAATCATGGGAAATTGTAAAAAGCATGGTCTATGGCGGCTTGGTTGAATCAATTACAAGCTTAGGCATTGTGACTTCTGCAGCTAGTGGCGGTGCTACAACATGTAAGAAAGCAGTTGCTTTATATTCTTTCGAAACCACCGAGCAGATCATTCGTATTACAAGCAGTTTAGAATCACAAGGCTATAGCTTCAGAAAAATGGTTCGTCATTCGATATTTTTCTATTTTGCAGTGAATATCGTAGTATTGGCATTGGCAAATCTGATTGGTGGACTATTCGTCATTGCTCATAACGTGAGTAATTCTTTCGTTTTAACTTGTTAGCCTCTAATTATTACCGCCACTTTTGCTTACATCTTCAAATTCTGCGTAAGAACACAGATTTGGGACCTTCGAGATGAGCAATCGACAATGCGCTGTAGTCGCACTAGCCGACTAGTGGATAAATACCACGAAGTACTAGGACGAAGAGAGAATTTCGTTCTTCACGCCACATTTGTCATACTATCTTCCTTCTTTTTGGGTTAGTCCCTCCGGTTGTTTACGGCCTTACCTTCCGCGAGAGCGACGACAAGGATCTCAAGCTTGCCGCAGTTGGAGTTGCCTCTCTCATATGCATTGCAATTCTGGCAGTTGGGAAGGCTTACATTCAGAGGCCGAACAAGTACATCAAAACGATAATCTACTATCTTGTCATTGGCTTCGGAGTCTCCGGTGCTTCTTACTTAGCGGGCGAACTGATCAGACAACTGCTGGAAAAGATTAACTCATCGGAATCAACTCTGGCTCTTGCAATGCCTCTTTCTGGGACGGGCACATCGAAAGGCGCTTGGGGTTCCTATTAGTGCTGGGACTGCCATGAAATCTTTCTAGTACTGAGTACTGTCTTAATGTTGCATCAGTTGGTGAAGAAACTCAATTTTTTTTCTCTGTATTTTTTGTTTGTTTGGGTGTTTCTTAATAATGAATCCTAGGCCACTCAGCAGAAAATTGAAGACCATTTTAGTGTGACATAGCTAGATAGAAAATTTTGTTCCATTTCCTTGTTTTTCCGAGTCATATGGATTGCAAAAGTGTTTGCTTCTATCTTTTGCTTTCCCTTTATCTTTAACTAAGCTTTATTTGCTAATTTGAAAGAGAAGATAAATTCAAACTGAAAGAGAAAAAAGAAAAAAAAAAAAAAAGAAAAGCAAACCGTTGCTATTTATCTAGATCGAAAAAAAAAAAAAAATTCTAGGATAGTCTTCTCACATGATATGAACGCAAGTTGATGGTAGATCAAAATATCAATGTGTCACATACATATTAAAAAAAAAAAAAAAAGCAAACAAAACTTCACTTTCTCACTCCATTAGTCTATTCTAACAGCTCAATTACTTTACGGCCAAGGCAAGGATAGTATTTCAAAGGCCTAGAACGGCGTTCATGTAGTGCCCGCTTTGTTTATTATTATTATTTTCCGTCAGACATATTATTTCGTTTATCTGAGTGTTAAAAGCCCTTCGACACAAAATCACAATCGGTGTAATCGATCAAAACAAAGGAAAAAAGAAAGCTTATCGTTCTGCGATCTGAGGTATTGCCAGTCTTCTAGATTAGCGTAACTTGGATATTATCATTGAAATGCTCAGAAGAAAATGACATACAAAAACAGCAGGTACAAATGATGTTTAGTAATTGCCATTGACAGTTTGGTCAGCCTAATATCTAATAAACAATTGTAATAGGATTTTTTTTTTACCAGTCACTGCATGACTCACTGGGAGGAAAATTACAACTTTGGTCGAATCTTCTTATTCACCTCAGATCAATGTCATGCACAGACATAACAAATATGTTACACTAAACCTAATGAATAACAACTCAGATGGGCACTAATCCAAGCAGTGTAAAGAAACACTATAATATTCTTTTTTTTTTTTGGTCAATTACTTTCACGTATTACACAAAGATATGAATCATTTTAGAAGTTCCATTTTGGAGAGGAATGAACAACTGCGCTTTGCTTGGGTCTGTTGTTTTGCTCAGAGTTGTTCCTTTTCTTCATGATTGAGGACACAGTTGGGCTGTAATAATCATTGCTCCTCTGAGAAGTAGCACCTTGAGAGTACATCTTTTTGCCATGGATGAAGCTCCTTTGGTTTTCGAGCAAAGCCCTGCGCGCCGCTGGGTTCCGCTGGGCCGTCCCCCACCTGTTGTAGCTCACACAGCTCTGGCTCCTACCCACTTGCTGAAACTTTCCCTCTCGAGGGCTCGTGTAGTTTCGACTCTCGGCTGTCTCTGCAGAATACATAGTCTCTCCCTCGCTGCTGTAACCGTTCTGCATCTGTATAATCTCGACTGGGGATGAGCTAGACTGGACTTCGCTCTGAACCCCATTGACGGAACCTGTCGAGCCAACTTCAGCGGCGTCTACATCGGGTGGTGGATCTTGTCTTAGTGGACTCTCTGGCGATGGCTCCTTGATAAAATTCTCACCAGAACTTGGGTACAGATGTCTGGCAGGTTGATATATAGATATAGGTTTAGCTACTTTTGGGGGGAAATTGATATCCAAAAGCTGAACCGGGCCGCTTTGCTTTTTCTTAATAGGAACAGCATTTAGCTTTGGGGATTCGTATATTTCTGGAGTAGGAATGCCTTGTACGTGCGTAATGTGCGGGTCAGTTGTCAGGGTTTCTTCTTCAACTGTGTTCGCTGCGGGAGAACCACTCGGTCCAGGATGATCCCTGGCTTTCGACATGGCATTTGATGAAGAAGGCGTTCCATCCTGATCCCCTTCTGATGATTTAAAAACCCTCCGCAGCGTGAAGGAAGCACATGAATGCTCACTCTTCTGGCCCGTTGACATCAACCGAATGATGGGCAACTTCGGTTTGTTGAGATCATCTAACTACCTTCCCAATGCTGGTTTAGCCAATCACAGATGATGGGAATCGGGATGCCAAATTGCATAGGAAGATCCTTCTTCCATGATGACGAGGACGACGAGGACGTCGACGATGACTTATTAGTTGGCGATGTGGCTAGTTTCATAGGATCACAGATCATAAAAGCAAGATTGCCTTGCACATCAAACCCGGCTGACCCGGGGCTCCATGTTACCCCATCAGTTGACAATTTTATGAGGTTGTCAGTGGCAATCACCACCTTGCCTTCACCAACTGTTAATTCGTCTTTGTCCGTGTAGCCTAAAAGGTATACTACACTGCCCAGATCAAGACTTGGCTTCGAACACGTCTTCAAGTGGTGCGGATGTTGCCCCTGCGAATTCGAATCCCCGTCCACGGAATCTAAACCCACTATCGTAAGATCTAAAACCGAGCTGGTGATGAAAAACCTACAAAAGAGAAGAAAAAAATCTAGTTGGTTCCTAGATGATGCAATCTTAAAATAGTCACTAAACTCTCTCTCTAATCTCTTTCATTGAATGTATAATTACTCTACTTAAAGAGTTTAACCTTTTTAACCTGGCTAATCCAGTAATTATGGCGTTAGTCATATATCCCCAACAACTAATCCCCCATCATTTTTAGCTTAGATCTTTGACCAATTCAAATATCACAAACACAAAAAGGAATCAACACCTCTTTTTTATTTTTTGTTTCTTTTTTGCTAATAGGAATGAACAGTTAGAGCATCATACTGCATACACTAAACTCTTTAACTTTCTACTCGTAGCTGCAAAATTAAATGACAGACATTTTGAGAACTATATTTTGTGGACCTGTGAAGACCAAAATACAAAAGAGATAAAAGATAAATCTCCTCTAATCGCATATATCTCGACAGCCAAACACAAATCCGAAAGTATCGGTCTATTGAAAAAAAAAAAAAAAAAGGTCCGAAAATGTCGAACCTGTGAGGAGCGAGTGTCGCAGCGACGCCGTTTTGGAGGCGGATCTCGGCGGTCTCGGCGGCGGAGACGGACGGAAGGTTGACGTGAGTGGTCAAGAGGAGGTTCCGGTGGATCAAGAATCCGGCGCCGGAGATCCCGTTGCTGCCGGCGGTGGCTGAGACTCTGGCCATGGCCGGAGCCTTGCCGGAGAAAATGGCGGCCATGGTCCTCTCTGACTTGCTCACTCCCTTGCAGAAACACCACGACTCTCTCAGACCCACCATTCTCGCTTCTTCTCTTCAAAAAAGACTGGATTTTTTCTTCTGGGTTTCGATTACCAATAGGCTTGGCTTGTTGGATCTACAAGAAGACTCGCATTGTTCGTTTGGATAGTTTTTTTTATATTATTATTCTTTTCTTTTGCCTCTACAAATGTGTGTGAGAGAGAGAGAGAGAGAGAGAGAATGTGGGTTTGGAATTGGGTTTGTGTGAGTCTGGAATTTGGGTAAAAGTGGAAAGTGTTGTTTTTGTGTTAAGAGAAGAGAGAGAGAGAGAAGAAATGAAAATTGTGTTTAAGACTTGACTTGAGGTAAGTGTCAAAGTTGGGGCTAAAGATAGATAGAAGTAGGAAGTGTAGAACAACTCTTTCTTTGCTGATTGTCGGTGTGTAATGGAATATTCATGCTATTTGGGTAATATAACGTCATACAAATTCACAATATATTTTCTTACAGCAAATCTTATTTATTGAGTAAGTGTATTATAATTTATACATCATTAGTGACTTAGCGATAATGAGTTTTGTAGTGCAAAATTTTTGTTTGCCAGTCTCTTACTTTGTAGAAATTATATCCATTTTCATTCTTTCGGTAATTAATATAAACAAAATATTACGTCGTGGATGTATTTAAATAGTAAATACAATGATTATACGATAATATTGATTCATTATGTTGATTAAGGTATTTTGTGCATTGCAAAAGGCTTAAAATGAAAATAGATAACTTAGTGATATAGCTCATGGTTACACATTACTCGTTCTTGATAGAAAGATAGGGGGAATTTTATACTCAAAACTATGAACCAAGGCAATAATATTTTGATGAAAGAAATTTGTCCAATTTTGGTTTGGTTGTTTTGGGAGAATTGCAAAATAAAATAATTTTTGATGTCATTTAATAATCTATGTCCCAAGTGGTGTGTTCTCTTTATTTTTATTCTATGTTTGCAATGTAAATTTTAAGGTATAAATTAAAAATATAATATACATAGGATATAGATTATCAATATGCCAAGAATAAAGCATTCCTCAAAGACAAAAGATTCACAGTGTTACTAAAACCCTCCGGAGAAAAAAATTGTATGGTTGAGTTACAATCATTGCCAAACCTCTTTGTCCTTTTCCCAACCAACTTGCTTAATTGGATGAGAAAGTGAGACTTCGTAATGGGTGTAGAGCTCATTGAAATATCTCATAATAAGTAATAATAGCCAGTAAGAGTTTGTCAATCTTGTGCCTCAACTATTTGACATTCTTACTCGTTTAATAGCACGGCATTGAGATGGGATAGCGGTGAACAATCACACAAGTTGGTAAAAGAAATTGACCCTTCAAGTTATAAGCCTAGTCTGAATTACTATGTTCCAATCGTTTAGTTTCATTTATTCAATAGCAATGTTGCAAAAGAAAAATGTACGTGTATATTTATATATATATGTTTGTGTTTGTGTGTGTGTGCGCAATTAATGGCAATACCACATTTACTTGCTCATAATGCACGTACAAATAAACAAATAAGTTAAGCAGTTTAAGATGATTTTTGAATGCAGGCAAAATGGGCATATCTCATTCGTCCCATGAGCATTTATTCCAATTTCCTATTATGTTTGGCTATAAACAAATAAGTAAACAAGTCGAAATGGGTAATAAGTACTACGCATGTGAAACAATAATTGGAACAACTCAAACAAGCCACATGTAGGCCCTGAGAACCATGATCATTGACTGAGATCGTAACTCTAGGCCTCAAATCTTTAATTGATGCCATTTTTGACCTCTTTTGTTCTAACATGATTAGTCTTAAATCAATAACCTTCTAGCGACCAGCATAACAAATAATCAATCAATCATTCACTCCAATTACCCCACCAATATTATATGAGTGTGTGTGTGTGTGATATGTAATGAATTAACAGTAATAAGGCCTCAAGCCTGCCGACCAAACATGATAATTAAATTCTTTTTTTTTTTATTGGATTTTTTTTATTGGACATGATAATCTAATTCACTGCAACGAGAATATCACCCAATCAGAAACATCCACACTTTACATAGATGACTTGTGAGTTATGACAAACAATTCATTGAGATTTAGTATGCAAATTAGTTCACAGCAGATTTTTTTTTTGGCTCCAACAGTTCAGGCAGCTTATATGAGGCACATTATCCACGACAAAAAACTTATGAACTTTTCCTTGTATGCCATTACATTTTAAATTCTTCCTAACTAGCAACAACCCACTGATCATGAAAAACAACCAATTCCGAGCCCCTCGTGACGCCATAAACTTCACTCAGCTACCCTCGCTCTTATCCAAAGCTGCATTAGAGTACCATGTTAGAGCAAGAAACATAAACCCAAAATTGTGATCTTTGTAGTGCTTGAAGTGAGAGAAATTTGTATACCAAGTAATACCAGATCAAAGCAACTTGTTAGTTTTTAAAGTAAAATCACAACATTTTGTGCATTTAGAGAGAAAGCACTTACTGTTGTAGTTCAGCAGCTTCTCGATGAGATCAACATGAGTCATGAGCATACGTCGACAACAGTAACGAACCAAGCCCAAAGCATCAAGAGCATCTCTGCACACCAGTCCATCAGAAGTCAAATTGGCAACTTAAGAACAACACCTTTTGTGAAGGTGTGTTAGACTTAGACAATACTAAGCTACCGGATGACTTGGCCATTCCCAGTTTGTTACAATCAGGAAGTGCAAAATATAAATCTTCTACATGAACCGAAACATTCATAAACACAACAACACAACCTTAAACATACTAAAATATTCAAAAAGCATCCCCAAAATTCCATAACGATATATGAAACCAACTAAAGCCGGAGTTCCAAATGACCATGAATTACAATACTGGTAGAAACTCATAACTCTTTCTTTCGAGTCTCATAACACCCAAGTATGTAAGAGAACCCTTTACATAGTTTTTCTCGGGTCTATCACAATTACAAATAGCAATTACATGAATAGGAACTTTATAAAACTATAGAGTTCGAATTAAAACCAATTCCTACACTTCTCATCACTTAAAGCTCAAACAAATCAATTGCTTATAGAACATTCGAGAATTATAGAACCAAATAATCATAAATAAATCCAAAAGCTTGAAATTCTACTTACCCTTCGGAGTAGTCAGCCTGGAGAAGATCAAGATATGTGTCCCATTTGTTCCCAATTACCTACAACCACAAAAATTTCAAAATATAGAAATGAAAATCAAAGCCCACAAATGCCAAAATCAGTTACTTCAGAAATGGCTAATGGCCAAAAATTATCTCCATTTACTATCCTCGAAGCTTTATGGAGTCTTGTCTCATATTTGACAGAGAAAATTACACGAAAAATAAGCATAATTTTGCAACAAAATAACACTGAATCCCTAAAAATACAAAACCTAAACTGAAGATATTTAGGAAAAAATCAAATAAATAAAAAGCCTCATAAACCCTAGACAATCGCTCTTCATAAACCCTAGAAAATCAAATGAAGTTCGGCGAGAGAAGTCGCAGAAGTTGTGGGAGTCTGGAAGAACAAGAAAAGGAGATGGACCTTGCCGCAAGTGAAGCAACGGACTGGGATGATCATCTTCAAGCTCTGCTAGGGCTACGATTTTCTCTTCCGTCGAGGTCGCTGTTTGGGAAGCGAGAAAATTGTGTCCGCTAGAGTGCAGAGACTTGATGAGCAAGCCTAGCTGGGACAAAGCGCGTATATATTGGAAAGGAAAACAGGCCATCAATGAAACGTTATTGGGCCTCAATTAATTTCTCAGCCCGTTCTACAAAAATAAAATAAAATGGGGAATTACAAAAGAAATATATATATATATATATATAACACATAATAATTTATACTCCAAGCATTTTTACTATATATATGGTATGAGTACAAATGAAAAGTGTAATATAAAACGGATATAAACTATTAATGTGTTAAAAAAGGGTATTATAAAATCTTCCTAAAAAAGAAGAAGGGTGATGTAGGCAAATACCCAGAATTTATATAACAATAAAAATAAATACCCAAGCTGTTGAAGTAATTGAGTTTCTAGTCAATTTGTGAATTACTTGCACATGCTTTTAGTAACTAAGTGAATTACCACCACATGCTTTTGGTAACTAAGTGAATTACTTGCACATGCTTTTGGGTAGTTGGTTACATTTTTCAAAAGATTGGGTAATAACTTACATTAAGTTTTAAAAATTGGGTATTCACTATAATTTCTCAAAGAAGAATTGCAAAAAAGAAAAAAAATATTATAAGTGCCACTTAATAGTCTATCTTTTGATTCTTTTTCAATGTTTTTAATATAAAAATAAGGGTAAAAATTATAAATACAACATAAAAATGACATAGTTTATTATTGTGTCAAAAAAATACAATAATCAAAATCTCCAAAATAGATTGATGAAAAATTTTGAAAAATAACATTTTTGTCGATAAATAGTTTCGAATTATGTTATAAGCAAAGATTTTAACCTCATTTTTTAAATACAAACTTTTCATAACAAATCATTGTATCCATCTTTCAATCTTTAAAAATGAATTGATAGATAAGAGCCGATTTCCATTCTTTTAAAGGAATTGTGATGATAATAGATGTAGGACCGCTGCCTCTTCTCGAGAAGCTGAGTTCGGGGCCTTCCCCGATAACGACGGAGATGCCTTCTACTATTCAACACCTAAGAACCTCGAAACTCTTATCGTTGACATGCCAAGAGATTTTGAGATTGGTTTGCAAGCGGATGGTGGCTCTGATTAATTGAAAATTCAACATGTAACTTCTGTGAAATTCTATTGCAAATATAAACGGTGTTCGCATTACCACTGTAATCTCGGCGGCTCGGTGGTGTTGCAGAATCTTCAAGCGCAAGCCGCTTGATAAGCAGCGGAGGGAAACAAACATGTGTTGCTTCCATGACAATTTATAGAGGTACACCCTACCCTCTGGGCTCTGTCCCACTTTGCTAGAGTTTCATACATTTGTCTTTTAGTAACCATTTTCTCTTTGTTATTGATCCATGCATTCTTTGGTTAGCTGCTTTCAAATTTCATTGGTTTTTTTGTAGTAGTTGACACTTCACCCTAGTTCCACTCTTTGCATTTCTTCATTACTTGCTGCCCCGCTTTTTAGTCTTGCGAAATTAAAGAAATTAAGATATGGTTGGTTTTTAGGTTATTGGATGGGATTAACAACAGCTTTTGAATCTAGAGTTTTTACAAATGGAAGGCATATCGAATGTAGTGGCATTCGAGATTCTTTAAACTGTTAGACTATTATAGTGATTCATACCGAATGTTTTTTTTTTTTTTTAAACAAACATAATGGGATAATGGGAGGGGGGAGATGGGAGGAAGAGAAAAGGTAAACAAACAAGGAAGCAGATTTTGAAACAAACAAGAGAAAAAGCATAAGAGTTTGTCTCTATGCTATATTCAAAAGCATCAAGATCTAGATACAAAATCCAAAAATGTCCTCAAATCTCTTCTTTGGTATATGACACAATATAGATGTAGTCATGGTGTATTTCCTGTAAAAGTCACAAAAATTTTTATACTAAACCTGTTCAATCTTCCTAACTTTTGATTCATCAACACATTTTCAAAAAAAAAGAAGGAAAAAAAAAAAAAAACAACAACCACCCCAATTGGCAGTGATTTAAAAAAAAAAAAAAAAAAAAAAAGAAAGTCCTGTTGTTATGGATAGTTTGGTGTTACAACTCCGTGAGAGAAAATTGAGGTCATGATATCAATCAAAACGACCAACATCAACACTCCTTTGCTTCAAAAACTCCTTGGCCTCAGCTATATCCTACAAGACACACCAAGTACGGATTTACAATGATATATAACTCTTCATAATGCCAAAGAAGAGTATCATAAGACACGCTGCAAGTACGGATTTACAATGATATATAACTCTTCATATCCTACAAGACACGCTGCATAAGTATCATATAGATCGGTCAACATTTACGTCTTTCGATGCAACAAAATGTTATGTTATTCATGAAGTGGGTTGGACTTGTATTAGTCTAAGTAATTTCTTTTGCTCTTCATTTCACTTGGTTTAGATGCCTAGCGCCTGAACCAATCAACTGTTTATGTAACCTATAGGCAAACCATAAGCACAGCTCCCCTAAAAGGAGCATCAAGTAGTTGCTTAAACAATAATGAATTTTACGTGTAAAATGGAGATTATGACAAGTAAAATACCTTCTGCAACAGCGCAGCTTCCTGAGGACAAGTTGGAAATTGCATGAGACCAATGCCAACCATTAATAGACCATAGCATCCTAGAGACACAATGAAGTAGATTGGTAGCTGGGAAAAAGATGAAACAGGGTACAGTAAGATTTATGAAAAAGGATTCGAAGTACATATATGTGCGAAACAAATGGTGTAATAGTTGGATCAAAGATTGTTATATAACTCACCAACCAAGTGAATTGAGGGGGAACAATAGATGTCTGCAAGAGACCAATCCACAGAGCAGAAATGGCAACGAGCAACGTTAGTATCTTTACAATTTGCTTCATCCTTTTTATGTTACCTATATAGAATTTAGTAATCCAAATAGTTGCTTTTAGATTCATGCATGAAAACTAAGCACCATGAGAAATGTAATCAAGCACAAATGCAGTAATGGCATATGCACAAAAGTGTCTTTCAAGCGTAGTTACTAATTTTCCGGAAATAACCAATCTTACATTTGGATGCCAATTATTCCTAGTTTCTCTCAAGTTCACATGCATTAGACTGAAGTAAAACAAACAACTATTACTTGCCACATCCACTTGGGAAAAAACAAATATAATTGCCATCAGAAGGGATGAGTTATGAAATTATCTCATTATCCCAGTTTAACATGGATAAAAAACTGGAAATCAAAGCCCTTGCGCAATTTCCCAACATCATTTGGCAGTTTCATTTGGAATTACCCATTGTAAAAATAAATAAGTAAAGCTACCTGGACACAATCAATCAATCAATTTATGGCTAATTTTCACATTCAACACGCCCTAGCATTTTGGTCCTGAAAAATAATCCCGAATCTAAGATTTCTTGAACCTCTTAGAAGTATCAAGTTGAGAATCAAGCAGTTCAAATACATAAATGACAGATTTTTTTTTCCTTCTCTTTCGAACAAGAAAGAAAAGAAAGCAAGTTCTAAATAAAAACAACAAATCCAGAAACTTCAATCCAAAACAAACAATAAAACGTATTGAAGAACCAAACACCTTTCTTTTCCTTTCTATTTGACAACGAAGAACACCCTAATATTCACCCGTTTTCCAATATTCATATTCAAAGAAAAAAATCAATTGAAATTTCCTATAAAAAAAAACCCAAAAAAGAGAAATGTAATAAAGTGTATGCAAAGGGTATTTCATAAATAAATATCCAGAAATAATCTCTCAAACACTCACGGCAAGAACCCCTTATAGTTTCTCTCTCAAGTTCAACAGTCTTATACAAAAGAAAAAACAAACAATTTTGCCCAAAAACATTCCCACAAGAGGGAAAAAGAAAAGGAATGTTATTGCCATCAGAAGAGACGAGTTATGAAGCTGATCTCATTATTATTCTCAGTTCAACATCGACGACGATGAACCAGAAATCAAAACCCTTGCGCAATTTCTTAACATCATTTGGCATTTTCACTTGGTCTATTTAAGACACAACAATCAATCAATATATGGCTAATGTTTCACTTTTAGTATGCTCTAATACTTGGGTTCTTTAAGCTACTCAAGAATCTTCAAGAAAGCGTCAATAAGCATTATCAAGACCTCGAATACCTAAACAAATCGAGTACCATAAAGAAACAAGAAATCCAGGTACTTCAATCCGAAACAACCATAGGGATTTTGGAGAACCAGAGAAACCATTGTTCAAGATTCAAAACGAAAACGAAAAAAAAAAATTCCTTGAATGATCGAAAGAGGAAAACGAGAAGAGATCGGAAACGGAGTGTCTTTTTACCGGAGATCGTGAAATGTGAAGGTGTTGTAATAAGAGCGATGAAGAAGCAGTCTTTTTATCTGTGGAGCGAGAGACAGCGTCGTGAAGAGAAGCTCGAGACCTCGGAGGTCGCCGGAGATCTTCGCTCTGGCTGAATTAGGGTAAAGGGCCCGGCAGCTCGGAGGTACGACCCGAGAGAAATACAGAGAGAGAGAGAGAGTGAAATGGAATAGAATGGGCTGATTAGAATTATAGAATACTAGCAAGTCTTAAAAGTGATTTTATTTTTGGTTTAAGGATTTGCCACTTTCTATGAATTAATCCCTCAAAACCAGATTTGGATAAATTCTAGTTTTATGCCACTTATTTTTCAAATTCCAAAATAATCCATATATTTCCAAAATCGTCTCCGAAGTATTTCTGCAACCAAAATTAGTCGATATTAACAATTCACCTCGAATCAAATAAGATTGTGAATATGCATACAAGTTTATCACATTAGGTTATGTTTGGTAAATGGGTTTGGACCCATTTTGGAGCATTCAAACCACTTTTCCAATTTGAATGGTTGTTTGGTTATGTTTTTTAAGATAAAATTTAAATGAGAAAAAGTCATTCAAACCCTTCAAAATCAGATTCTTCCCCCCCTCAAATTTCAACAGTTTGAATCCATTTTGAATAGTATTTTTTGATTTGACATTTCAACTACTCTTTTTATTACTCAACATCACACATTTCACATCTACCCAAACAACAATCCAAATAATACATTCAAATAGGATTGTTTGACCCAAACAACAATTTAAATTTTTCGTTCAAATTACCCAATTCAAATTTTCCAATTCAAATGAAAAAATTCAAATTGTCACAGTTTGAACCCGTTTGCCAAACGAGCCCAACTTTTTTAAAATTTTAGTAAGGTCCTAATCTAAAAAAAATTTAACTAACAAATTTGGGGAATTTTGAAAAAAGCCACTTTAGGACAACTTATTTTTAAAAATGCCACTTTAAATGAAAGTTTGCGGTTCATGCCACTTTTCAGTGGTGGATTTGACCGAAATGCTCATCTTTTCATCATAAATGAGGAAGACAATAGGGGAGAAGAGGGGTAACATAGTAATTTACTGCTAAAAAAAGTGACATGATATGCAATAGTGACATTGACTACAAAGTGACATGATATGCAATAGTGACATTGACTATAAACTTGAATGTCAAACGATGCATAAGATCAAATTTCTCAACAAATCTATATCATACACATAAAGCAAACATAGTGGCAACCCTTGCGACTGTTGACAAACCCCGCAATCCCCACCCTTGCAACATGCAATCCTTGCGCGACCACCGACCCCTCTAAACCCTCTTGTCTGTCGAAACTCGAAAGGTTATCTAATATCGTCATGAGCACAAACCTCATTGAACCGATGCAATATTCTGTCTTTCAGTTGAGTTCTGACTTCATGCATCTTTGAATCTCATCCATCTCCCTCACTGATGAAATTGGCCTTCCTGACCATGTTGACGTCGTGTGTGCATGGCAACGAAAATTAGCGCCGCCCAAACATCGCACATGAGGTTGTTGCGTTGGGTCTCCCGCACGAAGAATGGTCAAGAGGAGGGGAACGGCAGCAGCGGTTGATATCTAGGTAAATTGAATTGTCGTTTGAGTTTCATTGTATTATATATATACGTGTAGATTTTAAAGCGGTGATATTTAGCGTTTCATATTATTAGTATTTTGTGCTAAAACAAGGATAAAATACAAAGGTCTACAATTCTAGTTTGTGGTGAATATTCTAAAAGGGGGATTATGAGGAATGCCTATATCTATTGACACATTGATAATCTATGCCCCACGTATGTTGCACTTTTAATTTATGTTATAAATTTTATACTACAAACATAAAATGAAAACAAATAGAGTACACCATCTGAGACATAAATTATTAAATGACACTTAGAATGACCTTATTTTGCAATTTCCCCATTCTAAAATCGTACAATTTCTTATTTGAAAACTGATGGTGTTATTTGTATGTATAATAACTTATGAAATGAAATTGCTCCCTTGTTTAGAGTCCTAAAGCACATCAAATGCTTTAAGAATAGGGATTTTCAATATACACTAGCTAGTTTTTTTTTTTTTTTTTTGCTGAAAATATACACTAGCTAGTTGAATCCTCATGAGGTTAATATAAATCTTCTTCTTTTCAAATGCATCGTACGAAGCAATAATAAAGTCAAATTTATTTATTCCTTTCAACGGTAATTTTGGCATTTAAAATAATCACTGCAGATTTAGAATTAAGTATAATTTCACAAGTGATTATGAAATTACAAAGATCATTTATGAATTTTAGAAATAAGAGAATTTTTTAAAAAATTTAGGCTTAGTTTGGTAAAGGGAAAAGAAAATTGAATAGAAAGGAACATAGGAGGTGATAAAAAATAAGATAGAAAAAAATGATTTTCTCTTTTAGTGTTTAGCATGTTAGGAGGAAAAAAAAACTTTTTTATTTATACAATTACTATTTTACTTATTTATTTTATTATTTAACTTTTTAAAAATAGACAAAAGAGTAATTATACTCTTCATTGCATTGGAAAAATTTTCATTTCACTTTTCTTTCCAATATTGAAAGGATAAAAACTTGTGGGTCCCATTTATTTTTTTTATCATTCTTTTTTACTTTCGTTCCTCTTTTCCTTCTTATCAAACAACCTAAATAAATATTTTTCCTAAAAAATCCTTCCACTTTTCTCTTATACCAAACGGACTCTTAGCTTAAAACTCACGAATATTTGAAAACTTTCATCTTCAAAACAAGTTAATAATTATTATTCCAAAACGACAAAGAACAAAAACTGGAATGATAATTAAATTTCCTAATTGACATGTACCCCGAAATAAAAATATAAAATACAGAACAAAAGAGAGATTTTAAGAGATAAAAATTAAAGAAATACGCTACAAAAATAATACATAGTGTCAGTTTAACATTATTGTGTTTATAAAAAAAGTACTTCAAACTGTGCTAAAAAAAAACTTCTATAATTATAAATATACAAAGTATTTGGTTATTTTATTTTTAAAACTGCTATTATAATATTGTGTATATGTTTATGTAAAATTATCATAAATATTTAATTAATTAAAGATATAGCTACTTCACATTATTTTTTCGGGCTCATTTGTTAAATAGCCACTTGAAAGTCTATGTTTTAAGAAAATGACCTAAGAATTCAAATATTAAGTTATTAGCCTCAAATCCCTATGAAATTTCATTTTTACCCATCATCACTCTTCTTCCAAACCTCATGTATCAAAGGGCAAATAAGTCAATACACATTATCTAAAGGCTAATAACTTAATTATAGCAAACTCAGATCAATTCCTTAAAACTAAAATTAAAAATAGTCCATTTACTTAATAATCTCTATTTTATAATATAAAAACAATCTCCCTAAACAATGTCAAGCTCGTAAATTATTAAGCTAGAATCCCAAACGAAGTCCAGATTCCATAGCGAGAAACCGCACCGTCACTTTTATTCCCAAATCCCAGAAATGGCCTAAATAAAATCACCCCCCAAAAAAGAAAAAAGAAAAAAAGACCCAGAGCTTCGATTTTCCACTCCGAAACCCTCGTCTGCGCAGCCTCGGCGGATCGGATCGGATCGGATCGTGAAGGGGACGATGGGGACGGCGAGCGGCGACGTGGAGGCGGGTTTCGCGAAGCTGCAGGGCGAGGACTTCGAGTACTACATGCAGACCTACTCCATCATCCTCGGCCGCAACTCCAAGAAGTCCACCGTCGACGTCGACCTCTCAAGCCTCGGCGGCGGAATGAACATCTCGCGCCACCACGCCCGCATCTTCTACGACTTCGCCCGCCGCCGCTTCGCCCTCGAGGTGCTCGGCAAGAACGGCTGCCTCGTCGAGGGCGTCCTCCACCTCCCCGGCAACCCCCCCGTCAAGCTCGACTCTCAGGACCTTCTCCAGATCGGCGACAAGGAGTTCTACTTCCTCCTCCCCGTCCGCAGCATCCTCGCCGCGCCACCCCCCGCGCCGCCCAGGCACCACGCCGCCGCCGCCGCCGCGCCGCCGCACTACGCCTACCCGCCGCCCGCCGCGGGGAAGAAGGGCCGGGGGAGGGAGTACTACGAGGAGGATTACGACGACGACGACGACGGCAACGTCGCTGCCGGTGCCGGCTCCGGCGGGAAGAAGGCCAGGAGGGAAGGGTTCGATGGGTATGGCTATGGCGGCGCTGGGGGGTCCGGCGGCAAGGCTGGTGGATTAGGTTAGTTTTAGTCTCTTTTCTTAAGGGAAACATATTTTTTTGGTTTGGGTATTGATTTTTGTTTGTTTCTTTTGGGGGTTGTATATGATAAATGAAGGATGAGATTTTTTTGGTTGTTGCTTATGCGTAGTTTTGTGATTTTGGGTCCTATTGTTGTGAATAGGACTAAATACTCTTTAGTTTGGATTGTATACGGTGATTTGAGAGTTATAAAGGATGTGATTTTGGGAGATTGGTATACTGTGAGTTCTTGAGTCTTTTATTGTTATAGAGCTACATTTTTTCTCCATTATAATGAGTTTGAATTGGTATGAAAATTCAGAACTACGAAGGATGTGATACTTGCTTTGTGTTTCTTGTGAATGGGAATTGAGATATGAAGGGTGTGATTTTGGGGTTGTGTATTATGGGCTCATGTGGTTCTACTATTCAATGAGTTCCGCACAATTTCTAAGATTTTACGGCCTTCGTTTAACTTTGTTGTACTTATTTCGGTACCTCCTATCTTTCCCTAACAAAATTTCTTCATTCATTTCTGCTTCTATATGTACTTGGAGTCTCTATGTTTTACTTTTTTTTTTCCTTTGAAAAAATTTGCATGTGAATTATCAGTATAGCATTCGATTCAAGACACCTCGGTAGTATGATCTTTCATTAGCGTGGTCTTATCTCTGGTCCATGCAGAGAAGAGGGGGGAGGGAAGATCGAGAATCGATCGAGAAACTGATAGCCAACAACACCTGCAGCTGGAGGAAAAGGATGTGGTTTCGTCTGTTGCTACCCTTCTTTCCGATATTTGTGGTCCTGGAGATTGGATGCCTATGGAGAAACTTCACTCTGAGGTTAGTCTTAGTCATCCATGGTAACTTTCAGTTTCTGAGGACTAGGTCTATTAAGGGTCTATTAAGTCTAGGAACTAATAACCCCATGGCCCGTACCTACCAATCGACTGCGCAGCCCTTGTTTTCGAGATTAAGCTCGCTTTGCGTTATATTCTGCAGCTGGATTGTTAGTAGCGCTGCCTTGTCTGTCTCAATCTACTCGTTCCATCAGTACATTATGTTTGTTGGTCTGTATAATCTGCCTAGGTCATAGTCATTGCATTTCCAGCTGTTATTATCGCTTTTCTGTTTAGGTCTATGCTAGAAAAAGCTCCTTGCAAACTGATTTCCATTCCCTTGCTCTTCATTTATGAACCACATATTCTTTTATTTTTTGATGGGCTGTTAGAACATGCATATGTACCTTGGCCAGTCTATCTGCTCAGTGCTGATATTGCGTTCATCAGTCCATCGACCCTGATCGGTTTGGGGTTGAAGTACACAGTAAGATGATTTTGATCAGAGTTTTATACTGGCGAGGGTCCTTGTGTTAGATCCGGTCTTCCGTTTGTGGTCTCGCGCAATGCATTCATACAGATTTCATTTTTCTAGAAAACAAAAAATATACACTTGTTTGTAGTCATTTCATTCTTTGTTTTATCTCGAGATTCCTTAATTGGACTTTACTCTTCTTCAGTTGCTGGAGCAGTTTGGTAATGTTTGGCATCATAGTCGAGTGAGGAGATATCTTACATCGGAGGACTGGCCTGGTCCTGAAGCAAAGGGGAAACCGTGGTACGGCTTGCTAATGTTGCTTAGAAAGTATCCCGAGCACTTTGTCATCAACACGAGATCAAAGGGCCGGATTACCCATGAATTCGTCTCTCTCGTTTCGCTCATCTCCTAGAATTGCGAGACAGATCGTCGATGCTGACCATTTTAATGTTTTAGTTTAGTTTTGTCAGGCAAGTTCCATTGTTGCCGATTGTCAAAATGCTTGCTTACTGTTCTGTATTCGGGTTAGCAACTCTAGTACGGTCTTTTAAGTAAATTGATTAACAAGGATATGAACGTCTTTGTTTTTGGCAATAACTTTGTGAAAATGCTTGCTAATGGGTAATGTTACGAATCAGATCTCGAACACTAGTTTTGATTTTTCCGCAATAGTCTTCAAAAACAGTGAAATGAATTGAAATCTGCCACGTGTTATGTAAGGGCCACAAGGAGGGAAAAGGCAGATTTACAAAAAGAACATATTTATCACCTTATTTGGTACACCACACACAGTGAATAGAAATATAAGTAGCACATTACAACTAGAAATTATAATGGTGTTCCTTTTTAAGCGTATCTCGATTTTATCTCAAAACAAGAGGCTAAAAAAAGATAATCAAGAATTGGCTAAAATCATGATGAAATACAAAATGTAACACCCTGTTTGACATGTTGCCCAAGAATGAAGAAACCTTCCGAACTGAACAAGTATACGTCTATTTGCAAAAAAATAGTATCATTGCAATACCCTTATTCCTTTTTATTTCTAAAAGCTCGCTATAGTATAGTAGTAGCAATCGCAATTTCAACTTCAAAACTGGGGTTGATCGCAGAGAAACTGGGGTTTGGGCAACGCCAAAACTAATGCCTGATGTTCTAAAACAAAACTCAAGAGACTTGCAATCGAAATATATAGTACAACATTCTCAAGACTCTTCTTTGTTTAGTTTACCAAGTGGGCTTTGTGCATAGAGCTGCTTTTTCCGAGCCTCCTTTGCAGCAAGCTCTTCCTCGTCAAGCACTTGGATCGGAGACCAGTCGGGTAATTTGAAAAAACTCTTCTTGTCCTCCTCAGACATAGACTCGGTGTAGTCCCTCCAGCGAGCTTTTAGTTTGTTAGTAGCAAAGTCGAACACTGTCCCCCCAACGGCGAAGATAGCAGAGTATTTGGCAGCACCAACTGGACCACCTACATCACAGATGAACAAAACACATCAACATTAACAACCATTAAAGGTAAAAAGTTAACAGCTAAAGGCTTATCTAATCTAGACAATTGACACGAAACAATACTCTTGCAAGTGCAAACCAAGAAAATAGACCTAAATATCCCCAAACGTGCCTTAAACTTTCAGTAAAATTTAGCAGTTAATAACTTTAAACTTAACGAAACTATTATTTTGCATGTCTTCCATGCAAATTATAGCTTTGCATCACTAGCTGCTTTTTTTTTTACTGGTAGTGGATGAAGATTTTCTAATCCAGGAACCAAGTTTCTCTAGTTCATTGATACCTTATCTTAGGACCCTCAGAAATAAGATTTGTTTTTAAACTTTTAATTTCCATCTAAACTAAGGAAAGCTATTTAACTTCAGCAATGGATACAATCCTGCGGTAATCCTTCTCTAATGCATAAACAAACAATAAGGTACACAAAATTTTGTTTCCAGCTCCTTCATGTCCCCATTACAAGATTTGCTCTGATAGACTGTACATGAATTTTGCCCTTCCATCTAAAAAACTACTAAGCACTATTCCCAGTTAGATCATGTCAATGGTCCACCCCAGCTAAGAGGAAATAAATAATCAATTCGATATCGAAGGAACCGGTGAACACCAAAAAAAAAAAAAAACCAGTCATGCTATAGGAAAAACCAAAAAACCGAGGCCAAGTTAGTCTTTCTACTCTGTATGATCCACCTAATTCCGAACTTTATTTTGTTCAAAAGTTATAAAGCAAGCTGAAGAATGTAAATTCAGAGATAAAGCAAAGGAAATGTAATGAAATCCAACCCTGAAGACGCCCAAGAATTGCACCGCTAAAAAAGCCGGCAATCGCGGAGTTGAAAAGATCATCCGGGTCTGTTTTTCGAGTTTCTCTTACAAATTCTCGGGCAACTGTCAAACCAAAGAAACCAACATGTTTAATTCCTCAACATAAAAACTCAGTGCATTAAGCATTGAGCTTCGACTAATCAGCTCCACTGTTTTACATTGATTTGCAAAGCATTGTATACACAAACACAAGCTAGGAATCGTCAAAGAGACGGAGACAAATACTCGAACCAAATCATGAATCGCGAAAAAAAAAAAAAGCACAAAACCTTACCACAATAGCAACCAGTTACAATGGCGAAATTAGTAGCGTAAGTGGCTGAAATATTAGAAAGACCGTGAACTTTCCGGTGCCTCGATACCAACCCAACTCCTCCTCCAATAATCCCTGCTCAAAATGATAATTAACTAACCAAATTTGAATTAAACTAAATCAAATCATAATCACAAATGACCAAAACCGTATCGAGAGAGAGACCTGAGAGAATAGTGGGGGCAAAGACTCGCTCCTTCCAACTATCAGAAGACATTGACGAAGAAGAAGAAGAAGATGGTGGATCCTCTGGTTCTAGGGTTTTTGGATTGTCCGAAGCCATTTGCCTGATTTCGCTTGGAAGAGCTTTTCAAGTATTGTTTGGGTGTTTCAGTGACAAAAAAAAAAAAAACAAAACAAAACAAAAACAAAAAACAAAACCAAAATACAAAAAATTGTCTGGGTGGGATTTGATTTATGCTGTGACTTTCTCCGAGTTCAGCTCGGGTCCGAGTTCCGAGTTCCGAGTTGCGACTCCGTTGAAGAGAGAGAGAGAGAGAGGACTTCAGTTAATCAGGGGTGACACTAGTCTTTAGTCTTTACCCTATGGCCGATTTGATCATTGTGAAATTAATGATTTTATACGGGAGAGGTGCAAAAATGCACTAATATTGAATATGTTTTTTAAAAAATAAATTTTTTGAGGTGTAATTATTTTATAGTTTATGTTTTGAAAAAATAGTTATAGTTTCAAAAAATTAAATTAAGAATATAAAATAAAATTAATATATTATATAATTAAGAAAATAATTATTTTTTTAATTAATTGAAACGTTAGTTTTTTTAAAAAATTTTTAAATAATTATTTATTTGATAATATCTAATTTTTATATTATATTTTTTCGTATCATCATTTGACATTTCTCAATCCTTATATTTCCAAAAGTTTTTTTTTCTTAAGTCGTGGAATGAATAAAAAAAAGAGAGAGAGAGAGATATGATATTGTAAAAAAAATATTTGCTATTAGCAAATTGTTAACGTCAAATCATGGAACCATAAAATTACACCAAAAGTATGATCCAGTATATTTTTTTATATGATAATATCATTTTTATGAGTTTTTAAATTTAAATATGACATATTTTATATCTCAATATTAGATATAAAATATGATATTTACTCTTGTAATATATGTAAAGTTAATCATTATGCTATGTTACGTTTTCGTTTCGCATTTCCTCTTTTAAAATTTGAGGGTTTTTTAAATTCAAAATGTAATTTTTTAATGAATTCAAAATGTAAATAAATCCCTTCTTGCACTTATTCCCGTTTATAATTTGTTTGATTTTTTAAATTTCTTATATTTGCAAAATGAATTAGATAGATTATATAATATGAGAATACTATAGTCAATCTCAAAAATTAAGTTGAATACTTTTAATATATTTTTAAATTAAAAACAAACCTGCAATATATAACTGTAATTAAACTATATGGATCAGAACATCTCCAAAGGACTCTATTATAATCAAAAAAGTGAAATATGGAGTATGCAAGGCCTCCAACCGTGTGCTATTTGTAATGCTATATTAAGGGGTGGATATAGCGTGATACTGTTACATGGTATTTTTTTTTTCAATTTTTAATATTTTTATATTTACCTCTTAGTCCTATTAATTTTTGTCTTATTTATATTTTTATCCAATGTTAATAATTCAATATTAATTAATCATATTTCTTATAATTATATCATTGATATGTATGTTTTATTTTGTTTTTCACGTTTAATTAAATAAATGTGTTGTTTCGACTCAAATATTAAAGTGCATAGTACTGATGTTAGTTAATTTTACTAATAGTATCCAGATCAAATAGGTAAATTATTAAGTACCTCATCTGTAGTTTGTAAATAATGAAACTTACAAATGGGTTAATGCGTTAAGAAAATAGTATGATAAAATATATAATAGTAGAAAGTTAGTAAAAAGTAATTAAATAACGAAAGTAAAAAAAAATATAGAAAAAATCTTATCTTTTAAAGTGAAAAATAAAATATTAAGTTGAAATGAAATATTATTTGATAAGTGATATTTACTCTATTCCAGAGTATTATGTTTGTAATTTAGAGTCTTTGGTTGGAGTACCTCAATGGGCCGATTAACTAATCCCAAACATCAACCAGAAAGTTCGACCAAATGTTACTTTAAGTTTTTGTACTAATTAATGCCACTTCAAACTTATATTTGCATTTAATGTCACTAAAAAAAAAAGTGCATATAAATTCCTAAGATCAACCAAGACTCTTAATCTCGGCAAGGACTCAATATTGACATAGAACTAAAACCAACGTTCAACATTTGCAAAAAAGATAAATCACTTTCTTTGAAAAACCTCATACACGTACCAAGAAATAACTAAATCATTTTAGCGTTTCCATATTTGCTCTTGATTGTTGAATTTAACCCAACATTTCAAACTAATATTGCCTTGAGCTAAAGAAATTTAAGCAACAATACGTTTACGGAAGTTAAATTAGGAGGAAAATTTTCGCCTCGTTCTAGGCAGTCAATGCTTAAAGGCATTCTTTCGTGCATATACAAATATAAAATATAGTAAGAAAGTCTCAAATATTGAGTTAAGAAAAAGTACTTTAGTTCTCAGGAGTCAAAACTAGCTTGAAGCCGAAATAATGGTGATAAATTATTTAGCCTTCCAACCATACGCTATGGAAATCTTTATTGGAAATTTGCTTTCCGATGAATATAATGCGAAGAAATCTCGACCACTGACCCGAAATATGTGCCTTTTATGTACCTAAAAAAATGGAGCAGTAACTGTTAGAGCTAGATGATGCCCTTGTCTGGTCTAAGACTCCGAAATCTCTGGCTCCGCATCTTCCGAACCAGAGAGATCATTGTCTTCCTCTTCCTGCTTGCTGTCCGAGTCGTTCTCCAATGTAGAAGGCTCGGACTTCTTCAGAGACTCAGCTCTGACTCTCCTTCTGCTCTCTGCAAAGAAAGACCGGGGATGTAAGTACTAGAGAAGGCTAACAGTTTTGCGTACTTGAGAGGAAAGACTTACTCTTATGAGTGATGGCTTGGCGAGTCATTGCCAAGAAGTCATCCCATTTGTATTTCCGTAGCTCTTCTTTGTCCTCGTCTGGGAGCTCGAAATTCGGCTCTCTCCCACACATGAAAGCGGCCCTGGAAATTTGTAATCAAACATTTTTTCACTATTCTAATACGATTCTGATATTTACGCAACTTCAATGGCTAAAATAGTGCTTGATTCTTATTAGCCAAAAGAGCTTACTTCAATGAACATAACTCTAGAAAAGTCTAACTTGGAGCAGTTTGCACCAATAAGAAGGGACATCTATTTAAACTTAGTAGGTTTGGCTAGTACTAAGTCATCGAGAACCAATAAATGTTCAACTACTACCTGTCGTACAATCGAGCAGCCTCTTCTTGAGAGCCTACAGTACCCAAGTGGATTTGTTTCTTGTCAACTTTGATCGCAGCTTGCCATTTCATGTTCTTGAAATAGACACCTCGCATCAGACATGGTTCTTGGTTTTGGACGTTTTTCCTCTTGTGTTGCTTCCTGCGTTTCATTGGCAACCCTGATAAATTCAAACTCGATATGTCATAACGGAAGGTCGTATTGCAACACAGGAATGATATTCAGTAGCACCTCTTATAACGTGTTGTCTATAAATAAACACACCGTGAACAAAGTATAGAAACTATAAAATTGCTGTGAACTCCGACAAATTCATCTCCTATTTGTTCGAGGAAGACCAGATTAAAATATACTGTCAAATGTATAATCGTAGAATAGCAAGAAAGCAGATTAAAGATTTCAGTCAGATGAAAAGGGCAGTTAAGTTGTACTACATTAACAGTTAAAGCTCCTGAAAGGAAACATTTAAGGGTTCCGAACAAAGAAGGAAGTCCAGGGAACAATGAGCTATTTAGCCGGTAAATTAGTTTTCTTTAAATAAAACAAGCAACAAAAGCAAAATCGTGTCTTTGTCAAAGCACCGTTCGCATTATTCATCCTTAAAATACTAGCTTCTTTATCCAATCTATGATTCTCTCTTTCCAAATCGAAATGTCTAAGAATTCATGTAAACAATTACTATCTGTTCAATTATTTCTTGCAAGTAGGAAAAAAATTACACATTATTTTCTGTACTACTGAACTTCATGTCACATGTTTGCCTTATCACTGAAATGGTTCTTCTTATGAACATAATAAATTTCAAAATGATCAATGTAAAATATCAAGTATAATGTTCCAAGATAAACAATGGCATGTTTTAATAGAATAACTTGATAACATGGGCGTTTTTCTGTGGAATTCTACGAAGAAAGAAAGGGATAAAAGCAAAGGTTCAGACACTTTTAAAATCCAATTAGTTGGTACTGATGCAAGTATCAGTACCTTTATACACTTGAACCAGCGATAACGACCCTTCAACTTGCCGGTTGTTCTGCTGTTTTAATGAGACTGACAAGCCAGAATCAGGCACATATGCTTGTCCAAGTCCTCCTTTAAAATCAGCATTCTGGTAAAAGCCCATGAAAAAATTAAGACCAAGTTCAAAGCACGTAACAGAAACCATAAATTCAACAAACATATTATTATTCTTCTCATAAAAGATGAAATTCTTATACCGCTTGGACTTACGAGGAAAATGCATTTTATGGTAAGAACGACTGTTTATTCAGCCATACATCCATTCGAGTCTCGTCATGCAACAAAATATTTACATAGAACAGGTGAAATAAAGCTAACAACAAATTGGTACCTCCTCTGGCTGCTTTGTCTCATATGAAGTCACTGGATGCACACTGGTCGATTTGAAATTCAGGGAATAAGTTGGGAGAACAGTTCCATCGTCAGCAAAAGCGGAAACCGGAAGAAGAATATTTGTCCCTACAAAGACAATTCGGTGAATGACAACACACAATCACAAAGGGAAAAACACCATATTATAATGGTGTTTAGCGAACCCAAGCTGTAAACTTTTACTTAGAAAGCAGCAAAATGAAAAAAAAAAACATAAAAAATGAGCTCAAGTAATGTTTGCTACACAACTGCAAGAGCTCAAGTAATGTTTGCTACACAACTGCAATATCCACAAATGACTTTGAGTAGTACTCACCAGCCAATAATCTGTAAAGTTTACTCCTTCGCAAGCTCACCATAGATGTGGCGAACTTTCCTTGCAACACAAGACAGTTGCTCAATGTCGTTTCGCCTATATCAGATCCCACCTTGGGTACAAGTAAAGACAGAAAGGCCACATGAAACTGACGTTTATAGGAAAGGAACTGAAGCAGTAATTTAGCCAAACACCGATACAGATGTCCATAAAAGTGTAAGCGACTAAGCGTCAGTAAATGCATATGAGCAGTGTATAAGTAATGAGCATCGAATATGAGCAATCTTCAAGAAAAAACAGGACAGTAAATAAGTGGGAACATCTGTTTTAGAGAACTTTCAGGTTGTATTGTCTTTAAATTGGCTTAAAAGAGTGAGTCATCTCAGTAACACTTGATAAAAAGAGACTAATGTTAGTATGTTAAAAGCTACACTATGCCTATAATGGACTATCGAGACAACATGCCTGAAAGCATATTACTGCTCCAAAAGTTTTTTCTGTTCTTTTTTTTTTTTTTTTAAATCTTTCAAAGGGAATTCAGATTTTAAGGAACAAAGTTGCGGTCATACTAAGTCAAGTGACAATGTCCAAGAATCACGCATCATAAAATTTCTAACTTAAGCTTTTTATTACCAGAAATCATCTCAGGATCATGATCTGTAATCAGCAGCTTCATTGTCAATGAAATATGTTCAAATCAGAACTATCAAATGAAAAAAAAAAAAATCAATAATATATTCCCATATGGATTTTTCTTAAATCCATGTAAAATTCACTATTTATTAAACACGCCATGACCTAGAGAAATAGCGACTTTGATGCTTTGACTGGTAAACACATTTTTTCGCGGAATTAGAACAGACAACAACAATGCAAATAAATACAAACAGGGAAAAAAAAATATAGTTGGAAAAGTAAATAAAAATCACGGTCGTTTAGCATCTAATCCTTCCAAATTGTTGAAACTTTTGATAGTTCAATTCACGGTTGGTTGGGAAAAAAAAGAAGAAAAAAAACCTTGCATATTCAACCTTCGTTTAGACCTCAACACAACCTAAAAGTAGAGAACATAATTCACGGTAGAGATAAGATTTGAAGAACCAACTCATAGGACCAAAAAGAGCCTCTGGTTCACAAAATCTCTATGCTCAGAAAGTAAAAAAAAGTCAACCATATCAACCTACCACCTTTCTGAGCGTCAAAAATAGAAACCCACATGCCCAAACGCAACATTCTAAGTTCTAACAAGCCACGACGCCAAAAATCAAGAGAAAACAGAAAACCCATCAAAGCTTAGCCAACAGAGAAGCAAGGTAATAAGGTTAAGACCAAAGTCGTCAACGCACAAACGCCCATTAGCCCATTTACCACGAAACAACTCCAAAGTGGAAAAAAAAAAAAAAAAAAAAGCCAAACAAACAAACAAACAAAGCCAAAGAGATACAAAGTCATGCGTTTATACCTTGTATAGTCCGAGAAGGCAAAAGGTGACGAACGCGTAGAGAGAGAGAGAGATTGTTGTGTTTGTGTTGTGTCTTTGCTCATGCATCTACCACCTTTTGTTTATATATTTATATATCTCTCTTTTTTTTTCTGTTTTTTGTTGAGAGAGAGAGGTTTTGTTTAGAGAGAGAGAGAGAGAGAGAGAGAGGAGGGTGGTGGATTGGTGGTGATATTATGGCTGTAGAGAGAGAGAGTGTGTAGAGAGAGAGAGAGAGAATTGAAGAAGAGAAAGGCCAACAACAACAACAACAACAAAGAACGTATATTTGCTTTGGTTTGCTTTTTTTTTTTTTTTTTTTTTTTCCTGTGTACTTATTTAGAAGTGGGTTGAAATTTCAGCGCTACCCCTTTGAACCAAGGCAATTAACATTGTGGCTAGGTCTCTTGGAAACAATCAAACACCTTTTTTTTTACTTTTACCAAATTGCCCTCCCACATCAAGTCTTTTATTATTATTATTATTATTATTATTATTATTATTATTATTATTTTAACTTTGACGCATTTTTGTTAGATTTGCAACCAAGAAACAAAACAAAGTTTCCATTAACTTGCATTTGTTTACATTCTATTTTATTGTGATGTAATTTTGTTATGGTCTATGAGAATTTTGTTGCATGACATATCTCAGAATCGGAAACGGTTTTATATTGTTAAATTATCTTTTTAAAATATATGATTCGTTTATAAAAAAAATGATTTCACAAGTTAAATATTGGGGCAATATTGGGGCAATTATCAAGTCACATTGTTGTCTATGTTGTAAGAATATCTTAAAAAATGTTATAACTATACTATTTTGGTTTTGTTTAAACAAAAAAAAAAAGAAAAAAGAAAAAAGAAAAAAAAGAGTTATTACTTAATAGAAAAAGGTATTTTGATGACTTGATCGCCTTGAAACGCACTTTACCTCATGAACTTGTCAAAGAATATGTCAAATATATTGGGTGTACAATTTAAAAGAGTTTAAGCAATTAATAAAAATGATAATTTATAAATATCAAAATTGTTAATATTATGTTTATGATGTATTTTTAGAAATTGATGTAAGTTTAAAAGATTTTTAAAGAAATTTATAGAGAAACCACATTTTTCTAGTTTTGACAGAAAGTCATCTGCAAGGTCAAAGCAATTACAAAATAAAAGTCAAACAGTTTCAAAAGTAGCTTTTAATTTAAGAAATTGAAAACAGCCAAAAACAGTGTCTAAAAAACTCCGCCAAACGGCCATATTACTCACATGATCAAACACGGTTATAAGCATATAAGGAACACGTGCTTATGGACATATAACTTCTCTTAAGTTTTTTTTTTTTTTTTTTTTTTTGTGCTTACCTTGTCCTTAAAGCATTCCCTTTTACTATTTTAGTTGAAAACTCTCTCCTAATTCCAATAATATTGGCTGGTTAGGGTAAAATAATAATAGTATTAGTACAAAATTGGATAAGCTAGTAGCCAGTTACATTTGTATGTAAATACCAAGTGACAACCTATTGCCTTCTTAATGCTATGAAGAACTTGGTCCATACATGACTCATCTAAGAATTGCTTTCTTTGCATCAATAGTCTAGCTTATATGATCACAAATATATGTCGTGAGACTATAAAAATACAACTTAGCATGCAATTACTGCATCAATATGTTTTAATTAAAAATAATTGTTTTTATTCGGATTGTAATCCAAACGATCCTTAATTTATTACTCAAAGGAACATGGGTTTTTTAAGGTAAATACGGTAACTTGACCAAACTGAGTAGACCATATCATCTAAGATTCTACATCCAGCAAAACCAACAACCAGACCAATACTAAATGGAAAAATGAAGGAAAAAAGACACATGGATTTAACAAAATCTATCCATATTTGACAAAATAGCTTAAAAACTTTTCCTCGCCTAAGAGCAAAAAAGGAAAAATAAGTTAAAAGAGTACGATCAATACTATTATATTAACGCACAATATCCTATCAAATTTCCCAATACGCATGTCTGGACGAAAATATATTAAAACCGATGTTCCTAAATCATATATTAAAAAATAAAATAAAATGATGGAACTTTTACTTATTAATTGTAAAATACAATTATCAAAATACATATCTTATAAAAAGTAAATTTTGAAATGTTAAGAAAAAAATACATAAATATGTCAAATCTAATAAGTGCTAATTTTTTCCCCAAAATCTTTAAGAAAAATGTACAAATTTTTTTTATACATAATTTGGTTCAATTTCCTTGTTTTCTTTCATGCAACAAATAATGATTACATATTTTTTTTGCACGAGTCGTTCCTCTAAATATTCGAAGTCACCGCCGAGTCCAATGGCATGGAAAAGCCGTGTTTCCGTGTGCATGGGTTAATTGGGAGAAGGGAGAGGGGTAAAATGGTCATTAGGCAGATAAGAAGGAGAGTGTACAAATGCCAAATGGCCAGGCAAAGTTATTAATAAGGCAAGCAAGCTGGTTGGTAGCGAGCGAGAAGAGAGAGAGAGAGAGAGAGAGAGAGAGAGCACCGACGAAAAGTTGATTGGATGGCCGACTTTCCATCTAAGCTCATTAGATATCCTCACTATTACCTCGCCAACCTCTCTCAAAAAAATAAAAAAAAATAAACACACTAATTTTGTAATATTCTATATTCGTATATTAGAGTTGTAATAATAAGAAAATATCACTTTAAAATAATTCGTAATACTATCTTTTTTATAACACTCTTTTATAATATTTTATTAGTATATTAATAAGTAGAGCATTATTTTTTTTAAATCACAAAAAAAAATTATTTTAAATATTATTTAATAATTTATACTTTAAATAATGTGTTTTTTTTTAATTTATTTTTACCTTATGTTTTTTTTACAAATTAAAAATATAACACAAATAAAGCATATTAATTAATAGTGTATGGACAACCACATTTGTCAAAAAACCCCTTAACAAAGTGATAATTAAAGCAAAGACTTTCTAACCCAATGATTATTAGGCTATTAAACCCAGTCTTAAGGTGACACCTTCAATAAATTTGGCTCCCTAATGATGGGTTTTTACTTCTTTTTTGAGCTAGCTTTATTGCATAAATATTAATAAAACTAGTGTTTTTTTGTTCAATTCATGAAGTTGATATATACTTTTTCAACCACTACAATACGCCCGTCGCCTTTCTGTCTGGCCTTTATTTTATTTGGCTCTTATTTTTTTATTTTTTAATTTTTTGGTTGATCGAGTCAACGTAGGTTCCACTGTCGTATTGTTGTGAGACCCCACTTATCTCATTCTTGTGAACCGTACGCCTTGCTTGATTGCTAAATCATGTCCGTTGGATTGTGTGCCTCAGTCCGATAATCGAAGTTTCCCATGAAGAGTGGTAATTTCAGATCTTATTTTCAAATTTAGGGGAGAATTTTGTGATATGGCACTGGTACGGATAAAAAATGAGTAAAAAAAAATCATTAATGAGAACGATTCATAAGACCCTCAACTTATCAAGATGTCATATTTTTTTTTATGGGAAAATTTTTGGTAGTTTGGTACAATTTGATGCTTGTATCAATCTTGCTTTTTTAGCGTTGTAATATTTCTATAAATACGTTTTCTATTAGAAAAAATCGCGTCTGATGAATCTCAACCGTTTATCTCCGTGAGCCTCACGTGGGACCTACAGTAGGGCCCACGTGATGAACGGCTGAGATTCATCAGACGCGTCTGATGATAGCAATTATCTTTTTATTATCAACAAAAAAAAAGGTACATTTTCTATTTAACAATATTTTTTTTGATTATATCGTTTTTCTTATGTTAATAGCATTGCTAATCATTTTTTTATGTAATAGCTTTGCTAATCATTTTTTATGTCATTTCAATCATAATAGAAAACCGTAATCTTTAGAAAATCGACGGTGGAGGTGCAAAGTGCAAACCAGCTTTGTAGAATGTAGAGATATATTTAGCACATCCGACGACAAAAAATTCGGTGTCAAGAGATTTAGCACATGCTTTAAATTTGTCATTAGGATTCATTACAAGAGATTTACAAAATAATCCACTTTGAACACACTTATTTTGCATATTTGTAAAATTTTAATCATTATACTAGAAAAATTAGGTAGAAATAAATTTAGCACATCTCATGAAAAAAATATCAATGTCAATACAAATATTGGCACTTCATATTACTGAAAATTGGAGATAATATTAATGTCATAAGGCCCCACCGTTGGGGCAAGTGAAATTGTCGACAAAAATAACGGAAGTCATTATCTTTTCTTTAATTAGAAATTTAACAAAGTTTCAATGTATGATATTAATTAAATATTTTATCTCGTTAAGTAAGGAACATAATTTAATCAATATTTGTGGCAGAGAATAGACATTAAATAAATTTGAATGTAATCATAAATGTCACATATATAGTCTCTTGTATATAGATAATTCTAAATTGATGAATATTTATAGCATAAAAACATATAAAAAAAATTGAACTCTCATAAGCAAAATAATAAATTTAATTTTTTAATTGATATTATGATATTGTACCACATGAAAATATTTTGACAATCACGGATATTTTGACAAGAGTTTTACAACATGAAAATAAATATTTCACTTTCAAGATCTCATAAAGTAGAAATTAATAGTGCCTAAAAAAAGGGACTAAAAAAATATTATAAGTGTAACTTAATAATTTTTATTTTTGCTGAAGTACTTTTTTGAACTCTATTATATGTTGATAACGTAAAAAATAAGGGTATAAATTTAAAGTGTAACATAAAAAACATAAATTATTAATACGTAAAGAGCAGTACTACACATATTAATTTTTTATTAATTATTTCAATACAAACTTATGTGTCATATTACTATTGGTAAGTATTTATCACCTAGGTAGAAGGATTTGATATGTAGCCAATCAAAATATGACATATTAACTGCCACATAAGTTTATATAAAAAAAATTAGTAAAAGAATTATTATGTCTATCATTATTCATACTTAAAAGAGCGCTCATCGAAAAAAAAAATGTCAAAATGGGGGATTTTGAGGAATGCTCCTCTTCTGGCACAATGATAATTTTTGCCCCATGTGTGGTGCACTTTTAATTTATGCCCCAAAATTTACACTACAAACATAGAGTGGAAACAAATGGAGCTACTATTTGGGGTATAGATTATTAAGTGGCACTAAAAATGGCCTTGTTTTGCAATCTTCCTTATAAAAAAAAGAGAGAAAATCTGATACCATACCACATGTCACATTAAAGTTTACAGCCTATGCCACTATTGCATGTCACGTTACTTTTTTTCATCATCAAATTACTATATTTCTCCCCCGTCTTCCTCATTTGAAAAAAAAGAAGGGTAGTTTGGTCGATTCAATACTAAAAATGGCATGGATTTCAAATTTTTTTTAAGTGTCATTTTTCAAATTAATGCGTACAAAAATGGCATTTTTCAAAATTTCCCTATCAAAATCTCCCTTTCAGAAATTAGGCCCAACACAAGGGCTTGGAACGGGCCCAATAATAGTTTACTGATCCAGTATATGGGCCGTATTCAATCAGCCCATACTCGATATAAAATAGAAGCTCAAAACACTGGAGACAACACAAGCTGATATTGCGCGAAAGGCCTTGAGAATTAGGGTTAGGGTTTTGAGATCGATTACTGAGAAACCATTCAACCAACACAGAGAGAGAGAGACCAACAGCGACGATGATCTACGACGTCAATTCCCCTCTCTTCCGATCCTTTCTCAGCCAGAAAGGCGGGTCCTCTGATAAGAGGTATTTCATTTACCTAAAACCTCTCTTCGCTCGCGTTTGAACCAACTAATGAATCGAATGGTCAAGTCATTGTTGATCTTTTCGCCTTGTTCAATGAATGCTAATGCTATTTCTCTCTTTAGGATTATACTTTTTCTTGTAAATACTCTTTGTTATTGTTGTATAGTTTGTGGGTTATTATTATTTGGTTTTGCCTTGGTGTCTCTGTTGATAAGTTGAGTATGGAACAGTGAATCTGAGAAAAATTTTGAATCCTCTGCCTTGGTCATTTTTCTTTAAATTTTAATTATCTGGTTTAGAAAATTGTTCGTAATCGTGCTACTATGCCAAGAGCCAACTGGGCATGGCGAATTGTTCGTCGTTTAGCCTTTCCCGAGAGGCAGGGTTTGTTTGATTAATATTTTTATTCTTGCGTCAATTGCTTAAGTGATTGAACGAAATGGAATTTTCTTTCATTTAGGTCTTGCCATTTTTTTTTTACCATTTGCACCTAAAACTTGATTTGTAAAGGGATTCGAGAGCATGTGAATTGTGTTTTGATGTCTCTGTTGAATCGGGGATTCGAGTTTGTGTTCATTAATTCCAAAGAATAGACTTATATGGTTGTGCTAGATTATGCATTCGTGCATAAATTATCTTTGAGATACAATGGATCTTTTAATGCCTAAATGAAATCCGATTTAATATGTAGGGTTTGTAGCTAAACGGTCTCATTTTAGAACTTATTTAAGAAAATGTTCGCAACTTTCGTATTTTAGTTAAAAGAGCTGGTATATGTGTTCTATGCCCAAAAGGGTCGTTGTTAACATTTTTTTAAAAAAATATGATCCAAAAGATAGACTAACTAGCTCAAATTTCCGTAATATATTATTTAATGAACAGCAGAGGTTTAATGGGGCCGTGACTACTTTTTCTTTTCCTTTTCTCCTCTTTTCATGAATGCTTTCTAATCATATTACTGTCTGAACACCACATTGACTTGTGCAATTCTTTGTGCAAAATGCGCTGTTAATGGGTTGGTAATCATGCGCTGCCGGTTCCTGCAGCTGCAGTCATACTGAAACAACTATTTTCGGTTTGTCGAGTTCATAATTAATATCTTGTTAGATTTATGTCTCTACTGATTGGAGGTCCATCGTACGTTTGTCCCCGGGACACATTTTGACATATGGGTGTACTTTTCTTTTCCTTTTTTCCTCTTAGGAAAATAGAAGAGCAGAAGCCCAAGGAACAAAGACCTAAAGCAAGTGAGAACAAGCCGGTTATGAATGAGTGATAGCAATTAGCAGCTTTGGATGTCAGCTCTATCACAATGGGATGGGTGTGAGCCGTCATTAGTTGGTGAACGCTTTGTCTAAAGTGAAGCCGGTAATGTATCTTGTTTGAGCTGGTAATCGTGTCTAGTTGGATGTGTATTTCGTATTTTTTCTGGTATGATTTTTAGTAAGATTGTCATGACTTACTTTTACGGAGGGCATTTGCAACTCTAAGTAATTTTGGGCAAAGAAAACAAAATCAATAGTGGGAGCTAGCGCTGGTTTGCTAAATCTGATGGCATTTGCCATTTTGCATTATCTTTATGCTTCATTTTCAAGTTTTGCCTGCTCGTACATTAAGTTGACTAGATCTTTCTTTCTGTGATAAAGATGCGTAAAACTCAATTTGTTAGTGATACTATTTTTCTGCCTTAAGGAGAAGCCTTTTGTTCTTGGCTTAATCTTTGGATCTTCACTTTTTAGACTGGTTGATACTAAAGTTAAAGAGTCGTTGCTTACACTAATTACACCCACTAAATCTCTTAAACCGTCCCATTTTGAATGTAGTGTCTTTCTTATGGCAATCTCCTTTATTGACTCTCTTTCAATCTTCTTTCTTTTTTGGATAAAACGCTCTTTTAATCGTTTTGGTTACTGATATTGGATTCTTTAGTGGGTAAGAAAAAATAAAAGACCAATCCACAGTAAAAAAATAAAAAATAAAAAATAAAAATCTACCCTCTCATCACTCTGGTGGTTGGAGAAAAAGGAACCGTGGTATTCTTTTCCTGCGTTGGTCGGATAAAAAATCAATTGTTTTTAACTTTTTAACGTTTCGTGGGACACTTGTTAAACATTGTCAACTCTTGAGGGACCCTAATCATGATTATGTACAAGCTATTATTGCCAATCCAACACGAGGGCAATAAATTTATTCTCACACATACACGAGATTGAAAAAGAAAAAAATAAAAGAAAAAAAAGATGGCATGTGCAACAACCCAAATGAAAGTTTGCTAACGTGTGGCTCTATAGTATCTACTAGTGTTTAATAAGGTGGTTTATTGGTTAAATATGGCAGTGGATGAATCTAATGAGGCTTGGCCATAATGTTGATGTGAAATCGGCAGTTTGATTATAGTTGGGGTCCTCCTTTGTGAGTATATATGTTTGCCCATTCTTGAATTTAATATATTTTTGTGGGGTGCGCAATAAACATGCTTAGGTGCTAGTCCAGGGATAATTAATTTAACAAACTACTCACTTTAGTTGTGAGTAATGGTGTCTAATTAAACATTTTCATGAGTCATATCTCTAGAGCAACACTAGTTTCTTAGCCCAACCGCTTTTTACTTTTTATCTTTGCCGTCAATAATTTTTCAGCATTATTATTATTTTTCAATTAAAAATGTCATCTTGCCATTTTAAAAATCTCAAGGGTCCACGTACGCTAATGGTATTGACGTAGTTTAGGGTTCATTCGGATGTAAATCCAAACTAAATTTTACTGTAACAACACGATATAATTTGACTTTTTGTTGTGTTACTGTATAAACTAGCAACATTGTTTAAATCAAACAACTCATTAATCCATTTTTGCTTGAATGAAGTTCAAGTTTCACATTACCAGCACCGCAACTCCAATGCCTCAAGAGTCTATTGACCGTCCGTGTATTGTTCCTCCTAATGATTTATGAAAATTTAAAAGCGCCATAATAGAAGAAAGTATCCTAATTGTTGAAAAATGAGGTTACGAAAATTTAAAAGCACCATGAGAGAAGAAAGAAAAGTATTCTAATTGCAGAGGAAAAAAAACAATTAGTGGTAATTTTTTTAATCGATTGATTAAATGTAGGACTATGGACTCTCAAGATCAAATGGCTCTACTTTTTCTTCTCTCTTCTAATTATAAAGCCACTAGTCTTGCACTAAACAACCCGAATAATGGGTTGCTTATCCCAAAAAGATCTACACTTTGTATTAGTCAAACACGGAAAAGATAATCCACCGATCGAATTTAGATTGCTACCATATTTCACATTCACATCACAACCAAAATGAGTAGCAACAAACATGAGGGTCCCACAGTGAGGTAAAAAAAAAATAATTAGAAGAAGAAAGAAAAGAAAAAGAAAGGGCTGGGGACAAAAGAAAAGAGTGCATGAACATCATTCACTTGAGTGAGCATGAGTGGCTTCCCATGTGCTATCCTATACCCTCCCAATCACCTCTGTCTCCCTCTTCTCACCATCCTTTCTATTCTATTCTATCTATGCCTATATGCCCTATATATAATTCTCCAAACTAATCCTCTCTCTCTCTCTAGTCCTACAAATGTGTTACCTTTGTATATCTATTTATGCATGTATTTTGCAACATGTAGAAAGAATCTGCCAGGATAAAGATTTGATTGTTTGGACTTTTGACAGATTCTACTAAGAATGTTATCAAATATAATTTCACACCCTAAATAGTGAAAGCAAAATTCGAGAAGCTAGCGGGATATGAGTAGTTGCAAAACACCAAATTGTTGTTCTATCGAAGCTGTTGAAGAATTTACAGAATGATCCCAAACCAATGCCAAAATGGTAAAAAAAAAAAAAAAAAAAAAAACCCTCAATTTGAGATCTAGAAAAGCAATTTGCATTCCATTGGTTATACTTTAAATTTCTAAAACATCATTAATTAGCAATTTTATTCTTGTAATAATAATAATAATAGGGTCTTTCTATAATGTTTTACCATTATAAAAGAGTATAGTACTGACTTAAGACCAATTACAGAGTGCTCTGTTCATCATAAGTTGTGATACTTAATACAATCTGTACCGTTGGGTCCTATAGTTCGGGTGATTATTCGGGAAGAACATTATTATTATTATTATTATTATTCAGATTGAGCTGGCTCTTGCTATATTATGACCAAATTTGGTAGTAATGCTCTAACCCATGTGGGTAATGGTATGGTGAGGAAAATAAGAAATCAAGTTGGTAGTGACAATGTTGTTGAAAGGACATTTCGTCTATATAAGCAATAATCATACTATTCATGTAATGCAGAATTTGTGGCAACTTGGAAGTTTCTCAAAAGAGAGTGAAATTGTACTGTGGCATTGGACTATACTATAGTTTTTACTTTATTCAGACTGCGACAAAGAGGAATAGGCAAACCAAGAATGTTTCACCTTCTAGGAAGAAAATGTTGCATTTCCTTCGGTACAAAACTTTGGTGACAAAATTTGGCAGTGTTTTTGCGAAGTCTTCTATTTATTCATTTCGTTTGACCGAACTTACAGCAATGTTTTACTTTGATTTGCATATTCTTAGTCTGTGACGGTAAAGATTATGGAGGAATTAGCTGGAAAATTTACAGGGTTAATCGCACGTTTGCTCATGAATTATGAGACGAATTACATTTTAATCGTTGGCTTTTAAATTACTCTCCGATCACAATGTATAAAATTTTGATTAAAAACTCATAAGATTAGCATGTGATATAACGTTTAAATATGACAAAATCAAAGGATGAGCGTTTAAAATCTATGCCAATTAGCTATCACGTGTCAACATTTTATTGATAGAATAGACAGAATTAGATTACTTATCAAATTTATAATAATTTTAAAAGTTAAGGACAAAAATAAGATTTGTCATACAGTTTAGGGATTGAATAAATGTGATTAAACTGAAAAATCATATGATAAAAAATCCACTAAATTTATCTGGTCCCTAAATAAGAAAATAGTTTTCGAAGGTATGAAGGGCCTAAAGATTGATTATAAGTCAATATATATGTTACCTGAACAATCTTTCTTAATTATTTTGTGTTATAAGGCAATAATTGTTAATGACCACCCTGTGATAGAGTGAACTGTAAGCATGATTATTTACCAAGTCAATCCAAAAAAAAAAAAAGGAAAAAAAGCCATCAGTTTAGAGTGCTCTAACGGTTTGGCTCCTTTAAGAAGTTAGTAATTTTCTATTTAAAAATCACTGGCACTTTTGGTTAGGAATAGTACATGTATGGCTTTGTGTTGATGAACGCTATAGAAATGAATTTACTCTTGCAATGAACTACATTTCTCTGTCTTTTTAAGGATCCCAATTTAAGGCCTTGATAAGATTTATTGTTCGTTAGGTAAATCTGATTTGCAAAGAAACCCAATATTTGGTTGTTGCATATGATAATATGGATGAGAAAGTAAAAGTATCTAAAGCTCTCTCTTTCTCTCTCTCTCTCTATCTCGCTTTGTGAATAATTTCTAAAGCTGCTTTTTTATGTCGTCGTTGGTTAATATCTCTCTCTCTCTCTCTCTCTTCTCAGTCTCTTTCCTTTATTCACGCCGCTCTTATTCTAGTTTCCTCTCACTTTTTTCTCTCCACAACACAGAGTACTAGAGACCAAAAAAAAAAAAAAACAAAACCAAACTTTGCCATATAGTTTCTTTCCACATTGTGATTTCAGTTCCAAGTAGAGAAGAAGAAGAAGAAGAAAAAAAATGTCTGAATTTGCCATGTCGAACGCGAAGAAGCCCGGGCTGGCGAGTTTCGATCTCATGGCGGACTTGTTGAACGTGTTCTTGTTTCTTCTCTCGCACCCTCTCTACTTCTCTTACTTCATCTTCTTCTCGCCCTACCTCCTCAGGCTCTTCTCCTTCCTCTCTCCTCTTTTCGTCACCACCGCGCTCCTCGTCCTCGCCTTCCTCAGCACCGTCTCTCCGCCCAGCCTCGTCCAAGACCGGGACGATTCGCTCGAGGCCAGCCCGGGGCCTCTCGCCATCACATACCAGGCCCTCATTGACAGGCTGAGGTCCAAGGCCGGCGGAGGCGAAGAAGAGCCCCCGCGCTTCGAGGATTTTGAGGTGTACAAGATTGTGTTTGATGTCTCGAGCGCATTGGAGACTGGAGAAGACCGCATTGTTGCGGTTTCGGAGGAGGTTGTGAAGGAGGCTTGCTCCGAGGCCGCCGAGGTGATCGACAAGCGTTTGATCGTCAACGAAGAGCGATTTCCGGGTGAGGATTCTCCCGCGAAAGTCGAGCAGTTAGTGGGAGTGGAGAGCCTGAAATGGTGTTTGGAAGAAGAGAAAAACGAGTGGGAAAATGTGTCTCCCAAAAAGGTGGACACAAAGGCCAAGCCATGGACTGAAGCACCAAAAGAAGAGCTCTTCACAAGAAGCGAATCCAAGGCAAGAGTTGGGACCAAAGCAAAAGAAGACAACAGTGCTAAAGAGAGCAATGGCTGTGATTTCTTCACAAGCCCCGAGTGGGATTACTTCGACGACAAGCACTCCGTCAAGTCCAGCAGCATGGACGGGTCTCCGACGTCGTCTACGTATGGTTCGAACCTCGGGAGCTTCGGCTCGATGAGGAAGGAGAAGGAGTGGCGGAGAACCTTGGCGTGCAAGCTATTCGAGGAGCGACACAACGCGGCGGAGGGGAGCGAGGGGATGGACTTGCTGTGGGAGACGTACGAGAACGAGGCAAGCAAGGGTGGTGGTGGGCAGGGCAACAAGGCGATCAAGAATATGAGCAAGAACGGCGCGAGGAAGGGGAAGAAAGGCGGGCTCGATTGCGACGACGACGACGACGACGAAGACTACGAGGACGAGACGAACGGGCAGTTGTGTTGCTTACAGGCTTTGAAATTCTCAGCAGGGAAGGTGAGTTTGGGGATGGGAAGGCCTAATCTTGTCAAGTTCTCCAAGGCATTGAAAGGAATTGGATGGCTTCACAATGTCACTAGGCATGGCAAGAAGAGGTACAATTGAGATTAGATTTTTTTCTTTTTTTTTTTTTAACACTTTTTTGTTTTTGTTGTGTTAATCAGATTGCGTAACAGAATGTGTAATTTGGTTGAAAGTTATAAGTAAATATGTCTCCTATTATTTTATGAAGTTGCATCTTTTTGCCATTCATGTTTAGCAGATGTACAAAAAAAATAAAAAATCAGATGAGCTGGTTTTGTTTAAAATGGAAAGAGACAAACCTTCTACTTCTCAACTAGATGACTTTAATGGTTATTTGTTTTGGATCACCCTTTGATTAATTAACACATTAATTTGATTAATTAACACATTAATGCTGAAAACAATTAAGGCATGGGGTTGAATCCCTAACTAAAAGCTTAAATTAAAGCCTTTTCAAAGTGTCCCAAATCTTACAATTTGCAAGAGTTCACAAGCCATAAACCTTGAGAGAATCTCTTGGACATACTATCAAGTAAAATTTTTTTTTTTTGTTGAAGTATTTGTATTGTAATTTTACATGATATATATTGGAATTTATAACTAAATGACGTAATTTTGGAACTTGTTCGAGAAAATGTTCACGTGGTCCGTTTTTTTTTTGTTAGTAGACAATATACCATAATCATCAGTAGACAATACAAAAATTTTCATATATACTTGACGTATTCAAAAAATAACTGACTTATAAGAACAAAAGAAAAATTGTGCTATTTAGTCTGTTTTTTACTGTTTGTCGAAGAAAATACCCATAATTTTTAATTTTCAAGTAAAATTCATTTCTTGCTATTATTTATATACCATAATAACGTGTTGATTGTTGACATACCAATTATTTTAGACAAAATATTAGAAAACGGACTGTTAATTAAGGGAAAAAACAAAAAAACGAAATGCTGTGGACATTCTTCTCTTCTATAGAATATAAAAGGGTTATCTACATAAACACCCCCCAATGTTGTGCTATTGTTGCAGTTTGCACCCTGATGTTTAAAAACTATCATTCTTGCCCCCTAAAGTATTAAAAACTTATAGATATGCCCCCTCTGTTACAATTTGTAAAAAAATAGATTAAATTAATAGCATAATATTATTCTGTTGGCACCTGTACAATTTTTAAAGATCAACTGCTTTCAAATTAAGAAAATTATAGTAATTAATTCTATATTTATTTTCACAAACACCCCCTTATGTTGTATTTTCTTCTCAAAATGCACCTCGATCTTTTAAAATTTTGTATTCATACCCTAAAAAAATTGTACAGGCACCAACAGATTAATATTACGTAATTAATTTAACCCATTTTTGTTACAGATTATGACAGAGGGGGCAAATCTATAAGTTTTTAATACTTTAGGGGGCAAAAATGACAGTTTTTAAATATTAGGGTGCAAACTGCAACAATAGCACAACATTGGGGGGCATTTGTATAGATAATCCAATATAAAACTAGCTCGTTTCGCTCTATACACCAAAAACAAAAACTAAAGAGAAGATTGGTGTCCCTTTTTGCAATACATTAGCCAAAAAAAAAAAAAAAAGGTTTGCCCGCTTTGCCAGTGCTGGCAGTTGGTTCAGGACTTCGGGCTACTTGGTAAATTGGTCACGTGACATGCATGCTCTCACTGACATCAAGATAGTAGTTATATCCAGCAGCCGAGTTTAATGGCAATTTTTATCTCCTCAAAACATTAATTAATATATTGAAGTACTCACGGCGTGTGAGTGTGACCTTCAATGAAGAGACCACAAAAGCACTGTGTTCTAATCTTTCTGAGCAAGGGTATATATATTTGGTGTACCTTATGAGTTCGATCTCGTTTCATACTATCATATATTTATACCTAGTAAATTTTTTTTTATTCGAATTATCATATTCTTTACTCTAATATATATCAAAACGTTCTCGCTCTTTTAATATAATATCTTAGAATGACACTTAGTTAAACATCAATTCTACGAGGTTATACAATAGAATATTACGGTACAAAAAACGATTGAAGAGTATAGACTAAGTTAGGTGGACGAGTGAGACCTCAATTTAATCATAGACAAGTTTCTGGGCCCTTTTTTCACACAATGCACTGTCTCAGCCTTCATATAGTTATGACTCGCATTATTATTTGTAAATAGTACGTAGTAGATCTGCATATAGGATAATTGTCCATTTTGGGCCTTTAAAAACAAGTTTTTCTTTCTTGGCACTGAAAGAATTTGGGTAAGAGTGATTAAATTGTAGAAACATTGTGCATCATTATTTTTTATGTGTATTTTTATCCATTTGATTTTAGAGGATCAATTTGTATAGTGAAACTTAGGCTACAAGGTGTGTCTAATGGGGTATTAGTGCACAATGGCATGCTTATTTCATGATGACATGATGAGAAGAAACATCAATACTAGTTTTATGTCTGTTTATTTTGTTAGGTAGGATAATTAACCGCTTGATTTGTCAGATGTATAAAGAGTAAAAGGTGATTTGTTGGACTAAATTGAAGGTTTATTAAGAGCTTGTAGGAAAGAAAAGAATATACAGATTGTTAAGGACACAAGTCAATGATGACATGTCACAAGGTTGACTAGCTTAGTACAGCTCGGCATTACAGCTGTCCAAGTAGTTAGAAGTCAGTTAGATTATGTAACAAACTTGAGTCACGATATAACAGACTATTATATAAAGCCAATTACTGTATTGAATTACCATTGAGATATTGAATAGATTCAGATTCTTTCTTCTTCCTTAATCTCACCACTTTTCTCGGTTTCTCAACACAGATATACAATTCTTAAATCCAAAACTATGCCTATATATTAATCCACACGAGTTGTAAATGATTCCATGTCAGAGAAAAGTATACTTGTTCAAAGTACATTTTTGCATTTCACATGTAAATAATATATATATATATATATATATATATTTTCGCGCTATAAACGACTTCATTCAAGCGAATGAAAGAAACAAACAAGCCGACTGGGATGAGGAATGATTTGATGGATTGGCCCTCTTAGCTTCGAGAGGGTTGGCCATTCGGATGATCAGCACATGAGAAGATACTAGACCATCTCTCTAACTGAATCCAGAGCATCTATACTCTTTTTCTATCTCAGTTCTTTATACTTTCAATGAACATGATAACTCATCCATTTATTTTTAAAGAAAATGTAAAAATGTTAAATATGCATGTAGAGTTAAATGCAAATTGATGAGTTGTCATAAAATGATTAGAGAGATAAAAAAAAACGGGACAGATGATTTAGGTTCCCTCTGAGTGGCTTTCCGTGGAAGAAATGAGGGGAGGCAGCATTGCACTTTGAGTGGAGTTTCACCTAATTTTTGCTTGAATGGGCATAAATTTGGATGTTGTGCATATTCACAAGCCACCAGTTAGTTTCACTAGTATAGAAGACAATCATGGAAATTTGACTTACAGCCTTATAGAGTTTTAGGCCTATCTACAAATTAATTAATTGAACCAATAAGGGAACTATAAAGTATAAACTATTTAGGCGCTTTTTTTTTTTTTTTTGTTTCCAGAATTCAAGTTGGCCATATTGACTATTTCACTAATGAAAAATTGATAAAAGAATAATGGAAATCTTAAAAAGAGATATATTTTTAAATTAATTGAAATACTGTTAAAATTTGCTAACATGTAAACTTCACATTTGCATGACAACAAGGAAAAAAAAAGTTATTTGGTATTTGACATTTTTTGGTTCATATGTTAAGGAAATGATTAATGTTTTCAAAAAATTGATAACAAGGAATGTCAATTCTTGTCCTTGATTCTTAAGCAACACCTTTTGTCAATTTTGCTATAAAGTTTTGGAGAAAAAATGTGTACAGTTCTGAATCGTTTGATCTAATTTTTTAATTTAAAATAATAATAATAATCTGACGATTCAAAATTGTACACTGCGATAGTGTATATTACCATAATTTTTAGAGTAATTTGCACTGGTGCCCCTTGAACTTCACGGGCTGTGGCAACTTGCCCCCTAATCTTTTATTTTTGGCAAATTACACCCTAATTTTGAAAATTTTGACAAATTACTACAAATTGATAACTTCCGTTATAAACTTGGACGGAATTCGGCATGTGAGTCTCACATGACACGTAATAAAGGGCATTTGGGTCATTTCAATTCTTTATCCTTTCCTCATCTTCTTCCCCAAAGTTGCAGAGAACATCAAAAGAAATATACCAACTGAGATTTCTATTTTTTCCTCTTTCCTAGTGTCCTTGATCACAATTCTTGATGCCAAAATTTCAAGACAAACTTGAAATAAAGCTTGTAATAACTTGAAGTGGATTTTGATACCAAAATGGAAGCAGATAAAAAAGTTTGCTAAATTTGCTATTAAACACAAGGTCTGCTAAAGAACCCAAGTCAAAATACGTTAACACAAGGCCTCCGCAACAAGTTCCACTGCCCCATCGTCAACCTCGACAAGCTCTGGTCGCTCGTCCCCGCCGACGCCAAGGCCAAGGCCTCCAAGGACGCCGCGCCGGTCATCGACGTCACGTAGTTCGGCTACTTCAAGGTCCTCGGCAAGGGCGTGCTGCCGGAGAACCAGCCCGGCTATCGCACGGCGCGGAAACGCCGGAGGCATGCACCACCACCGCATCCTGTTCGACAAGTACCATCCCGGCTACTTCGGCAAGGTCGGCATGCGCTACTTCCACCGCCTCCGCAACAAGTTCCACTGCCCCATCGTCAACCTTGACAAGCTCTGGTCGCTCGTCCCCGCCGACGCCAAGGCCAAGGCCTCCAAGGACGCCGCGCCGGTCATCGACGTCACGCAGTTCGGCTACTTCAAGGTCCTCGGCAAGGTCCTTGGCGAGAACGTTGCAGACCAGAAACGACGACGTGTTGGGGAGAGAGAATGGCGGCAGGACTTGCCCGATCGGCCGGCGATTCCGCGCGCGATCAGGCTCCAATTCCGGGCGCCGAACTTGCCCACGAGGCGGCTGAGAATGGCGTTCAAAGGAATTTTTTTGAAGATGAAGAGGAAATGAGGAAGAAGGAGAAATAGTAAAATGACCAAAAAAACCTTAAAAATGAAACATGTGCGACTCACATGTCCAATTCCATCCAAATTTTTAACAGAAGTTATCAATTTGTAGTAATTTGCCAAGATTTTAAAAGTCAGGGTGCAAAATGCCAAAAATTGAAGTTCAGGGGGCAGTTGGCACAACACGTAAAGTTCAGGGGCCACCAGTGCAAATTACTCTAATTTTTATATAATTTTTTAATAAAAAATTTGGTAATCATAATCAAGTCATAAAAAAGAGAAAATGTAAATCCACTAATAACACACACTAAAATACTATATATATATATATATATATATGATTATTGTGTAGCCTAGAGAGAAATCACGCATGGCTGAGTCAATTATTCATCATATTAATCACACTCTTAAAAAATGACTTTCATTTGGTAGAAATAGACATAAACTACGGTAATCATACAAACTGAATTAAGAATTAAATAAACCTAACACAACATTTTATTTCTCCTTTTTGAATTAATGAATCGGATAACAATAATTAAGGATCTTCAAAGCGATTGGGACTTAGAAGAAATGGTCCTAATGGAGGAATACTTTTCATTTAATAAACAAATTAGATCTCATCTCATCTCAGTCGGTAAATCCTAATTATATTCTTATAACTGTTCGGTGTTATTGATTTACATAATTGGTTTAAAAACCTTATGACCAAAGTTATTTAAGATAGCAATGACTGATGGATCACTCAAATTTTTAAATAATTAGCCAATTTATTAATTATTTACACATATTTTTTAGGCTCTATTTGTCATTTAGCTATTTCTTAATTCATATTTTAAAGAAATGACCAACGTTTTCAAAAATTAAATTATTAGCCACTAATATGTAAAAAAACTAAGGTCATAAAAATAAATGTACATCACAATTAAAAAAAATGACTAATTTTTTCGTTAATCAAAACGTTGATTATTTTCTTAAAACATCTTAAAAAAAAACCATTTACTCAATTACGCATCAAAATTACACCGTTTAAATGACGAATGCATATATAATTTTTTTGAAATCGCGGGAGTTTAATCGGTATTTTATCACAATTAAATCTCATTTTCTTTTTGGGGACTTCTTTAATGGTTTTTTTTTTTTTTTTGGTGGGAAACAACTCTAAACCATTAGATTTACCTTTTTAAGATGCGGGACCCACCAAAAAGATAAATCTGACGGTCCAAAATTATTTTTCACTACAAAAAAATCCATCACATAAGTACCCTTCTTTTTAATGGGGGACAATAAAAAGCCTCAAGTTAAATATTTCAAAAGATAGGAAATTTTACCTTTTCAAAAAAAAAATTTTTAAGAAAATAGTCATTTTTAGAAAATAATTTTATAAAATTTAAAAATCAACCCTTTTAAATTTTTTTTACATGTATCAAAAATTTTCTTGTAATAATTTTTATGTATAATTTTATTATTAAAAATTTCTTACATGTGTAAAAAAAAATTTATAACTAATTTTTAAATTTGTTGACACTTCTATTTTTTTTTTAAATATACAGTCTAAAATAATTATTTATAATAATAGAGTTTTTTTTTTCCAACACTTGAAAAAGGGCGTCGGTGGAAGACAATCCCGCGTTGCCGTCACTCGTTTGCCAGTTCAGTTCACACATCCACCATTTTACTAAAATACAAACCCACTATATACAATTTCACATTCATTCTATTTATTACAAATATACATCTACACTTTGGGATTTCGTTTTTGGTCCCTCTAAAGTGCAAAACCAGTGTCCCACAGCGACAAGTGAGTGTTCAAAAAATAAAAATAAAAATCGAAGTGTGTCTGAGAGAGAGAGAGAGATCTCTTCACTCTCTTCGTTTTTGTTTTTGTTTTTTTTTTTTTCAAGTATTTTTGCAAATCGAAATCTCTGGAGTCTCAATCTTTTTCTATCACTGTGAGAATCGCAGAAGGCAAACAAAGAGAGGCCGAAAATGGCGAACCAGAGAGCGCCATTGCGCGCGGGCTCGGGCGGAGGAGTGGGCCGACGCGCCGGCGTCTCGCTCAGAGCTTTGGGTCTCGCCGTGGCTGTCGTCGTTCTCTTCTGCTTCTCGCTCTCTTTCCTCTTCACTTCTCGCTCCCAATCTCCCGATCTCGCCCGCTTCGTAAGTACTTCTCGATCCTTATTCTTCGGACCAAATGGACTGAGAAACGGAAAACAATAAAGCTGATTTCGTTTCCCATTTTGTCGATTCATGATTGCTTTGCTTGATACAACTCTCTAAGCTTTTTTTTTTGGTTTGGTGATAGAGAAATGATGAATTTCTACTTTCGATCGATTTTTTGAAATCTTACAGACTTGGATCTATTAGAATGGATATTTCTAGGGCTAGATCCGAATTAGAGATGAACAAATTTGTTGAATGAGATATTTAGGGAAAAGAATTAGTGGCTAATTTTCAGTTTTAGAGATGAAATTGTGGACTGAATGAATGATTATAGCATTTAATCAAACGTTTCTGGGTGAATTTTGTTCAATTAGGGTTTGGGTTCGGGTTCTTATGGAGTTGAATCGACGAGAAGGACCATGCTGGCGCTTAAATCGGATCCTCTCAAGCCTCGGTTCGATCAGATCCGGAAGCAAGCGGAAGATCACAAAGCCCTGGCGCTTACTTATGCGGTCTTTGCGCGGAAGCTCAAGCTCGAGAATTCTAAGCTTGTCAGGGTCTTCGCCGAGCTCTCGCGGAGCTACAATGATCTTTTGAGCAAACCGTCATATCAGGCTTTGTTGGCTTCTGATGCACTGTCCATTGATGAGTCGGTGTTGCGTCAGTTCGAGAAGGAGGTGAAAGAGCGTATTAAAGTGACAAGGCAAGTGATTTCTGAAGCCAAGGAGTCGTTTGACAACCAGCTCAAGATTCAGAAGCTGAAGGACACGATTTTCCAAGTGAATGAGTTGTTGACGAAAGCCAAGAAGCAAGGAGCTTTCTCTAGCTTGATTGCTGCCAAATCGATCCCCAAAAGCTTGCATTGCCTTGCAATGAGATTGATGGAAGAGCGAATTGCGCACCCGGAGAAGTATACGGATGAAGGGAAACCAATGCCTCCGGAGTTCGAGGATCCAAAGTTGTACCATTATGCTATTTTTTCAGACAATGTGCTTGCAGCCTCGGTAGTGGTGAATTCGGCAGTGAAGAATGCAAAGGAGCCATGGAAGCATGTATTCCATGTTGTGACTGATAAGATGAATCTCGGAGCAATGCAAGTTATGTTCAAATTGAAGGATTACAACGGGTCACACATTGAAGTGAAAGCAGTTGAAGATTACAAATTCTTGAACTCTTCATATGTACCCGTGCTTCGGCAGCTAGAGTCTGCAAACTTGCAGAAATTCTATTTCGAGAATAAGCTTGAGAATGCAACCAAGGACACAACCAACATGAAGTTCAGAAACCCAAAGTATTTGTCCATATTGAACCATCTTAGGTTTTATCTGCCTGAAATGTACCCGAAATTGCACAGAATTCTGTTTCTGGATGATGATATTGTGGTCCAGAAGGATTTGACAGCGCTGTGGAAGATTGATATGGATGGGAAGGTGAATGGGGCGGTGGAGACTTGTTTTGGTTCGTTCCATCGCTATGCACAGTACATGAATTTCTCTCACCCTTTGATCAAGGAGAAGTTTAACCCAAAGGCTTGTGCTTGGGCTTATGGAATGAACTTCTTCGATTTGGATGCTTGGAGAAGGGAAAAATGCACAGAAGAGTATCACTACTGGCAGAACCTGGTAAGATATCATCTTTTACTTGGTCAAATTTTGCGTTATTGTTCTTTTTTGTCGAGTGTTTAAACTGATACTGATTAAGACTTATCTGATACATATTTGTTTGATTATCTGAATATTTCCTATTAAGTGATGTTTAGGATATAGATTGGAAAATCACTTATGTTGTATGAGCTAAACTGTTAAAAACTACAACATGGAAAAAATCTGTCAATTGGAATAAAACACGACGATTGTGTACAACTTATTGGTGGCAATGTTTCAAAGTTTTTCAAATTTGATTTTATTGCTGAAATCCTATGGTCTCATTCCCATTTTCCTGTTCTTTGGTCTTGTTTATACGCTCTTTATCTACTGTTAAATATATTATTACCAGTTTTCTTTATCATCGCATGTGAAGTTAACTATTGGTGCTGACGAAATGCAGAACGAGAACCGTACCCTTTGGAAGTTGGGTACATTGCCTCCGGGTCTAATCACATACTACTCCACCACAAAGCCACTGGACAAGTCGTGGCACGTTCTTGGACTCGGGTACAATCCAAGCATTAGCATGGAGGAGATTCGCAACGCGGCTGTGGTGCACTTTAACGGGAACATGAAGCCCTGGCTCGACATTGCCATGAATCAGTTCAAGCCGTTATGGACGAAGTACGTCGACTATGATTTGGATTTCGTTCAAGGTTGCAATTTCGGTGCCTAATCATAGAACAAGCCCTGAAATTTCCAAACCAAACCGAAGATAAAACAAGTTCCACTGCTAATTTCAATGCTGTGGGTTTTGGAGCTAGTCGCATGTTGTTAGCCAAAAGCTTTCCTATTAAGATCATAGAGGAAAATTTGAATTAATACAAGTGTAGCATATTTCTGTTCTATTAATTCTAGGCTTCTTTTCTAAACTTGTTTATAGAAGTGTAATAATGATGGATTAATACGTGTCTACAGATGGCGATCAAAGTCGCCAAACTGGATTGTGGTTTCTTAAGCCCCGCAAGGAGGAAGTTATAAGAAGCTCATTAGCTGAATACTTTCTATAGTCTCGTTTGATTCACCGGAAATTTCCAGAAATGCCCTGTTTTTGCCTTTTAGACACATTTTTTAATCCTTGCTTTATTGTGTTGCACTTTTATTGGACAATTAGGGAAGCGTATAAGTTTATCATATTATAATAAATTATACAATATGATGTCTTATTGTGTAATGCAAAATATATTACTGCAGATTATGCTATCTAAAAGAAATTCGCATTAAAAGTATTATGTGCTTTGAAGTTTATTTATTTATTATTATTATTTATATAAAAATTTTTGGTTTATTTGTTATTTAGCCATGTTTTGATCTATGTTTTAAAAAAAAATTACCAACGTTTTCAAAAATTAAGTTATTAACTACTAAGATAACTAACGACATGAATACGCTTTAACATCTAGTTAAGAAAATAACTAATTTTTGAATTAATCAAAACGTTGGTTATCTTTGTAATATATCATTCAAAAAATGACTAATTTCTTAATTAATCAAAACATTAGTTATTTTTTAAAAATATTATTCAAAAAATGACTATTTACATGCATATATAATATAACACAAATACAGTATGATTGTGAAACGTGCCCTTAATGTGACATGGAGTAAAAATATGACTAACACACGCAAAAAATTATTGGTGTTTCAACTCGCCCAACACGTTTGGCTGTGCTAGAGCTGTCGGTGCTACCGCATCCTTTTTGGGGTTGCGTTCGTTTCGAGGACAAATCCATAAAATTGAGGGATCGCATTTATCATATGGACTATCATTATCTGATTTTGGTTGATGGGTAGTTATTTTCTAAACCATCCTTTTAATCGACGGAATATTCTGTTAACAATATGCTACATTAAAATAAACTTCGATCATGATTATTTTCATCATAATGGAAGAACGAACTGTTTACTATAGGCATTGAGGACACAAATCAGAACTTTGCAAAAAAGAGAGGTCAGAAAAACAAAGAAAGTTGAATGACATCCGAAATGGATGATTTCTATGAACTTGATTGGATAACTACAACGACTAATAGAAATTTGAACGACCATCGAAACCAATACCCACTACTCTATGAAAATTGAAAATTCTGCGAACATCCAATTCGATACCCACTCATGAAAATTAGGCGAAAAAAGGTTAGCATTCAATCCTATAGAAATATCCGGTAATCCATCCATGAAAAATTGGACAAAGCCCTCCCTCTAAATTCTATCCGACATCTTCACAAGTCAGTGAACTTCAAAACAAAATCAATCTCCTCAAATCTATAGCTCTTAAGCAGAAGCCGACACCCGAATTGCTGTACTTTTAGCAGTTGCATGGACAGGAGCAGAAAATCCATCAGCACGACTCACACGGCCACCGTTTTCAGCCCTCTGGTATCCATCGCCTCCCCGGTTTGCCAGTCCTCCCCGATTACCATTTCTACTTCCGAAGTCTCCCCTGCCAGCAAAATCACCACGACCATATCCTCTGCTGCCTCCATAACCGCGCCCTCCTCTTCCTCCCTCGTTCCTGTATCCATTGCCCCTTGCAGATGGAAACCTTCCCCTACCGCTCCCTACATACAGGAAGGCATCTAGGTAAAAAACTAGAAAACATAAGAGGGCTAAACACTGCCAATAATAGATGTCTGTGACTTCGACTAGACATGCTCTGCTACTAACTAATTTTGAAAATTGCATCTAATCACAGAAATACTCAAATCCCTATTTAACCCAAAGTAGATACACTTTTTCCTTGAACAATTACTGCTAAAGCCAATATAATACAGGATGTGGGTTGAACATGGCCTCGTACAAGGAGTGAACAAATATCAGATGTGGGTTCTCACGTTTGGCCCTTAGTTAGACCTCATCTTTCTAATATGTAGCATATAGTTTCCAGGTAAAGAATAATTGTGCAAAATTCAAACGCATATATTATCACCAGGTCATATACATAATCAAATACACATAATTTAGATGGATATACAATAAAAGACTTCAGCAGTAACAGGGAAGAGAAGAGGTAAAGAACAATGAAACCAGACTTGCCTCGACTGGTAGATCTCTTTTCCTCGACAACAACTTGACGTCCATTCATAAGGATAGGTGATGCCTGTGACCCCAATCAAAACATAATTACAGGGAGAATGACCTCATAGAGCTAATCAGAAGAAAAGTAAAAACAGGCTACACAACAAGCATCTTAGCAGTATGTTTAATTATCCACTTGTCTGTATATATTGGGAGAATTATACCGAGTAAGATGCAAGCTCGAAAAAGGAGAAAAGGAGGATAACAAAAAGAAAGAGTAACACTTCATATCCTGTCATTCTGCTCAAATATTCGAAGTGCAATGCAAAAACAGAAGACAACCAATAAAGAACTCTAAGTGGAAATACCTCCAAAGCACTCTGAACAGCACTTGCCGCCTCAAACTCCACAAATCCAAAACAGAATCCCTAGTGATTAATAGACGAGGAGATAAAATGTTAAGATACTGGAGAAACAGCCAACAGTGTAGAGCAGAGAAATGACAAGTAAAGCATACCTTTTGACATTTAACTTGCACACCATTAGTCTTAATAGATCCAAATTTCTTGAATTCACTCTCAACTAATGCATGTGTTGCATTCAAGGGCAGACTTTTTATGTAAATTGAATAACCATCTGCTGTTCCCCCAAATAAAATACAATAAGATCATACAATTAAATACGTGCACATATAGGTATGGCACAAAATTGTGATTTAACTGCAAAATTTAATACCAGGAGAACTACAAACCTTCAACCTCTTGAACGTTCCATTTTCATTGACATTTGTACCAGAAGGTACTGTTTCAGGAACTGGGCTTGGGGTTGGAGCAGCAACTTGCTCTTCGTTCTTTGGTGCAGTCCTCAAAGGAGCAGGTGTGGGTGCTGACAAGGGCGCAACACTCTCCTTTGAAGTCTTGACCTGGAGCAACAACATAGCCTTTACTCTATGAAGCCAAGTAGAAAGCATACATTTACCACATACAGAGAGAGAGAGAGAGAGAGAGAGAGACAGTAAAGTAAACTGCAGATAATTGGCAGTCTCAATGCATCAATTTAAGGGGAAAAAAAAAACATCAGAAGCACTAGATGTTACATGGTGACTGCTCAGAATTGAGGCATATGACTTCTTCGGCACTTCTTCAATTTTGGAATTAGATTCAACCAGCTGTGAATCATCTGGAATTTCATCAACAACTGCTGGCACCGCTGGTTCCTCTTCTGCAGCTAATACTTCTCCATTTCCAGGATTGCAGGCTTCCTCCTTCCCCATCTCATCAGCAACTGTGATTCCATTTGCAGAAACGTGATTCTCCAGCATGGTAGAAGAATCTGCAAAACGACATTTTCAAAATGCATATATAGAACATCAAAAGCTTTACTTAAATTCAGAAATTGTGTTTCACATTACCATGCTCAGCAGTAAGAGGATCCTCATCATCATTAGCCAAAACCTGGTTCCCATTTTGATGTACAACATCATCTACATATCTGAAAATATCATTGAAGACATAGTAGCCAGTGTCTTGTGGAGCTAAGAAAAAACTCTGAGTGAATTTCTTCCTCAAATTGTCCTTTCCAGTCATATATCCAGTAACAAGAACAAAGACTCCACCACTGTAAGAATCTTGTGCATCCACTGTTGTAATTTCTGCTATGAGATTCCCGTAATCAAGAGAAAGAATTTTTTCATTGATTGCCTGCAAAGAAATAATCAAATCAAATTGTCAGAGAATAAAAAAAATCTACGACGCGTTGGATCTTCAAATTTTCATTACAATTGTTAGAAGAAGAAGAACTTGGTTTCCTTTCTCAACTGAAAGATGCAAAATGATTTGAATAACGATATAACACCAAAAAACCACGATATTTGTAAGAATCGTTTCTGCTTTTGTTGGTAAACTACGTGTTCCTTCTGCTGTTCTTTTGCACCCGGATGTGAATAAAACAATTATTTCTAATGCAAAAAATGTACTTACAAATATAAAAAAGCAAAGACATAAAAGCTAAAAAAACTTATGGCATCAAAAGGACTCACTTGCATGGTAGTTGTAATACTCATAATTCCATTTTCCTCAGGACGGCCAAGTTTACTGTTGTCCTGATAAAACCGGTGGACAAGCTCTGGAGACTTATGCAAGATAAGGTAGTACTGATGAACGAATGCATTACCAACCTATATTCAATGAAAAATAAGAAACTAAGATTGTACACATAGATCAATAGAAACGAAACATTCTATCAGTATCAATACATATCAATACATACAACATCAGCAGTAGGAGGGAGACTCGCAACAGGAACTTGCTGCACCGCAGTCGCCATTACAATTTATCTGCATAAGCCAATCAAACATCTAAACCACTAATATCAAAAGCAAATGCCTGAAAAAAAATATTCGAAACAAACAATATCCCATAAACATCATGAATTCATCGGCTCAATTATACCACTCTAATTAAAGAGACGTCACATCATCTGCTGTCTCCCCAATTATCACAAACTACAAATCTATCACTCAAAAAAATTGAGCTAAAAATGAGCTATCTAAAGTTGTAATTTATTTTCCCTTCAATACGAATTTCCTCTAAATTTCTCTAGTTTTGCCACGGGAAACAAAAAGACCTAACGCAAACAAAAAGAAGGCCGCTAGGGTTTCAAGCGATCATCCTCTAAAAAATAATTAAAAAAACATCTCATTCCAAACCAAAAACTCACATGCTCAAGAAAAAACACGTTTCATTTCCGTATGCAAATTTTCTCGGGAAATAAACAGGAAGAGGTCAGCACCGGCTCAAAGAGCAGAGTAATTCATCGGAGATTGATCAAATTACAAACGCATAGTCGAAATCATAAAAACATGAAAAGAAAAAACAAGCATCTCATTCCACAACAAGAGCTCACTGTGCTCAAGGAAAACACGCTTTCATTTCCTTCCGCTAATTTTCTCGGGAAACAAACAGGTAGAGATAGATTAGCACCGACGCAAAGAGCAGACTAATCGTAGATTGATCAAATTACAAGCGAATAGTCAAAATCATGAAACTAACGCGAAATGTGCAATAGCGAAGTGAGAGAGAGAGAGATGAGAACCTGAGCGAGAGTGAGGCTGGATCGGAAGGGAGCGAGGTGAGAGAAGGAACAGTGATCGGAGGTGCTCTGCGACTTCTCTCACCTCGGCGCAGCAATGGAGCTCCGGTTAGGGTTTTGCTAGGGTTTCCGATCCCTAAGAGGAGCGAGAGGGAGAGAGAGAGAGAGACTGTGCGGGGAAAAGGAGGGAGAGAACAGAAGAGAGAGAGAGTGAGAGTGAGTGAGAAAGAAAAGAAGAATAAAGGGTTTTTGAGGTACGGAATTAAAATGTTCCGTAGAGTAAAAATGTTGAATCGTTTAATTAATTTATTTTCTAGATATTTGACGGTCTAAAATCATCGTTTTTTTTTATATTTTTTTTATCATAAAGTTATTTTATTATTATTTTTTGATTTATGTATATGAACAGTTGGGCTTCAGTGTAAGAATTTGTTTTATTTTAATATATTTGTATTACGGAATTAGATTCTTATACCTAATAAAGAAAATAAAATCAAATAATTCGATTTAAAAATTTAAAACGTATATTTATCATATAATAAATTAATTGCAATATATAGATGTGAAGTATTTAATGATTTTGATACCTCGCCACAAAATCTATTTGAGTTTATTGGTTTGGCAAAAGGACCTTTATTGAACTATAATTTTGTTGTGAGTTTATTCACTCACATACCGACGGACGTGTTAGCTTAGCATTGCACTATAAATAATATGGTTGTATTGCATTGTATGCGTATGATTGGCATTGCATAGAATAGATGTTCCATTTGGAGTATTGTATTGTGGTTGGGAAATGGAATGTTGGAATAACATTGTTGCGTTTGTGAGTCCACAAGTTGGTCACGTTGTTGAAAAATATATCCACTCTCTCTTCTATTTTAAATAATCAATTCTGTCAGTATTACAATGGATAACCGAATCCGCCTCGTCACTCATAAATCATATTTTTTTTGTTTAATTAATGATTTTATTTTAGTCCATTCGGCAATAATCTATTGGTATTTTTTCCAAAAATAAAAGAGAGCGCAACATGATGAAAAGTTAGTAAAACGTATTTTTATTGATTTTTTCGTATAACATGTCGATTTCGTAAGTTTTAATGAAATTTAGACATACACATTGCGCGGTCAAGTGGGTTTCTGAGTTTGGTAGAAATGAATGGGAAAAACATATGGTTATTTGAAGAAGATTTATTAAAACTGGGGAATTAGTGAAATTTATATAAAATTGGTGATTAAATTTTAATTAATTGGTGATTTTATAGAATTATTCTTAAATTTGTTGTCATGTGTCACTCACTCATGTTTTTTTTTTTTTGGTCAAAATTAGACGAAACTCGGATAGAGGGGGCAACATGATACAATTTTGAAATTCAAAGATGCAAATGAGACGTTTTTTAATAGAGACCAAAATGCAATAACCCCTTAAATATAAGAATAAAAGTAAAATTTATCCTTTTTTACTATGTGGAGAAATAATAAATCTAAAAGTCTATAATGGTTCTCCATGGTTGTTCACCAAACCAGCCTTTCTAAGAATTGATAATTATTTTTACCAATTTTTGATTGTTACAAAATCGTGTACTACTTCTTGTTTTTTTTTTTTTTTTTGTGAATTATGTACTACTCCTTTTTTTACATATATTATTCTTACAAATTGAAAAGCAACATTATTTTTTTTCCTTGCCTCTCCAATTTCACCTTATGTGTTGGGAATTATAATAGGAAAAATTTTATAAATAGCCCCCATAGTTAGACCCCTCTAACAAGTTGGTCCCTAATGTATAAAACGTATCAAACAAGCCCTTAAAGTTTGACCGTCATTCATATTGGCCCTTCCGTCCATTAAAATGGATGGAAAGCTGACGTGGCCTTTAATTTTGACTTTTTTATTATTTTCTTAAAGATAAAATTTTTAAATCTATCCCAAATAATTTCATAAATCTCACTAAATACCCAAACACTAAAAATCCTTAAAAAAAAATTAGATCACCATTATATATGAGTATATATAATCTCAACATAACCAGATATTTTACAACCCCTGCTGGAATGACCAGATATGCACAAAATTACGGCAAAAAAAAAAAAAAAAAAACCAAATCGGCAACGGCGCAATTGGGCTCGGGGGTGGTTGGGGTCAACGGTGGTGCGGATGAGCTCGGGTTCAATGGGCTCGGCCTCGTGGTGGTCCACCGTTGTAGCGCGATCTTTCATGCCGCCCCCTCGCGCAATACCCCTAGCGCAATCCTCCACGCCGCCGCCGCTGCCACCGCCCTAGTGCGATGCTCTTCCACCGTGAGGTAATCGTGAAAGCCACTAGATGTTGAAGATCACGAATCTCCAGTGCCAATGTTTGTGCAACACACGGAATCAATCCTAGAGGAGATTGATGAGATGGTAGTTGCTTTTCCCCAAATTTATTTTGACATTACACAGAACCATGCTCTCCTCTGTAAGGAAAATGTTGCTCGTTCTGTCTTTGAATTTGTGATTTTCCTGCAGGAGGAAGTGGAAATGGAAGATATAGACGCACCTGTTGTGGACATAGACAGCAGCGACAAGAAGAATACACTTGCAGTTGTGGAATATTTTTTGGGGTTTTTCTGAATTGTCCAGCTACTGATGTAAGCTTTTCAGAATTGTCTTTTTTTTTTTTTTTTGCATGTACCCAGATTTCATGTGTATGATGTTGATACAAAATATCACAATATACCTGCAAAGGTATTAAGTTTGTCCTCCCAGATTTTTAAGTGCATTTATAATTATATACATATTTTTACTGAAAATAAATCTCTATTGATCTCTGGCTCATAGATTTTGCGAGTCAATAAGTTCCAAATATTGAAAAACATTAGTTGAGTTGTACGTTACAACCTTTAGAATATATATTGGAAGCATATTAAGATCATTTGAATTATATATCAGTTTCTATTTTTATCGTTTATTTAGAACTTTTACCCTTTTCTTTTTTTGGGAATTGGAAAGGTTTTCAACATAAAATAATTGATCCAGAGAACAAAGATGACCGGATTTTTTGGGGTTTTAAAAAAATAATAAAAATAGGTGGGGTAATAAATGAATGTTTTTAAAATATTTGGAGTTTGTCTATATATTATATCATTAAAAAAATAATAAAATGTCAAACCATAGGTGCCACATCATAATTCTGTTAACTTTTACTAACGGAGGTGCTAATATTGATGACGGAACAAACTATAGGGGCTTATTTGACACGTTTTATATATTAGGGGCCAACTTATTCGAGGGTCTAACTATGGGGGCTATTTATATAATTTTTCCATTATAATAATAAGGAAAACCAAAATTATTCGAGAACTTACGTGTTGGGGAGGCCATTGTTGGGGCAAAAAATAGACTTTAAGTCCTTCCTTTCAAATGTAAACATTTAGCTACATATTATCACTAAAGTCATTGCATAATAACTAATAAGACACCATTTTCAGACCAGCCAAAAAAAAAAAAAAAAAAAACCCACATTCTTGAGTGATTTTTTTTTTTTTTGGTCCTTTGCCAAGGGAGCTACGATGAGTAGTTATATCATGTAACGCAGGTACTGAGAATAGCTATAGCATGTAACTTGAGTCTGCGGATAATTGTGACATGAATACAATAACATGTAAAGAGTATAGTCCAATTGATCCGTCGACGTAAAAAATGCCGAGGAATAATATACACATATATCTCCGAGATTACTGTACTATCGTGATGGATCTCAAATCATAATAGGATTATCTAACTATTTCAAACTTGCCTAATTCAAATAAATGATATAGGAATATTTAAGCAGGAACAAGAAGATAAATACGGAGTAGTCAATTATCGAATGGCCTACAACTATAAATACGGAAAGAAACCCTACTTTTGGGTACTTACACATTTTTATCATCCTAGACAAGTAGACATCTTGTGCAGGGACAGAGCCAGATTTAGATGATGAGGGGAACCAACTACTAAAATTTTATATTAATATTCATAATTATATATTTCAAAGTGTTAATTATATTAGTATTCTATTAAAATAGAGAACATCTCTCTGACATCTCACGAAAATCATCTATATAGAATTAAATCTACACTAAATTTTTTTATAATTTTCTTTTCAATATACACTAGCATTCTTTTCAAAAAGCTTAAACAATAACTGTACATCATTAATTTTGCATGTTTAAACATTAAAATAAAACAAGGTACTATTATACAATCAAAGAACAGTAAAGAAACTTAAATTGTCAAATCAAAGAACAAGTAAATAATCTAAAACCATCAAAATTATTTTTTTTAAGATATATAATTATCTACACACTAAAATATAAAGACTAGTGTTTACATCTAAAATTGCATCTTGATTTGTGCTTGTAACATATAAAACTATATAATATATATATATATATATGTGTGTGTGTGGAGTTTCTAAATTCTAATTAGCGGTGACGTGAGTGAATGAGAGAGGAGAAGGTATGAGAGATTATTAAGATTGCAAGAAAAGTGATATACATATATATATATATATATATTGAAGAAAAAAGTGATATATTTATATATGCCTAAAATTTAAAATCACAAAAACCAAATGGTTATTTTTTTTCCTAATAGGATTAGGTTAAGTTTCCCTTTTTTTATATATAAATTTAGGATTTTCTAATCTTAACTTGGACTTGACTTTAAAAAAAAAACTATAAATTAATATAGGGTCAGTTAGGTAAATAGCCATTTTGGATTGTGTGCTTTTAAAAAATAGCCACAGTTTCAAAAAATTTGAAAACTAGCCATGAAACTATAAGAAATTTCCGACAATAACAAAAATACACATAAAAATACTGTCAGAAATTTTTGACACTAGGCAAAAATTTTGTGAGAAATTTCTTACATTGCTAGTTTTTAAATTTTTTGAAACTGTGGCTATTTTTTAAAATTATTTTGTAAACAGTGGCTATTTTCTTAAAATTACCATTAATATATATGGTATAGATAATTATTGAGTTTGACACACTTATTATATAAATAAATCAATAATTTAATTAGGCCATAAATAAATAATAATTATTGAGTTTGAATAATTTATTACACCAATAATCAATTAATCAATAATTCTTAATAGCATATTTTTTAAATAATATTGAAAAAAAAATAAAGGGGGCTGATTGATACTTTAAAATAAATAAGAAAAATGTTTGGGGGAGGGGGGGGGGGGGGGGGGGGGGGGGGGGGGGGGGGGGGGGGGGGGGGGGGGGGGGGGGTGGTGGGGTGGATGGCCATCCTTTACTAATACATAGATCCGTCCCTGATCTTGTGTGACCTAAATGTACTCGGAGAATAAATCTCCAACTGAGGTAGAGCTACCTAATTATTCTTGTTTTGAGGGTGCTCTAATAGACGCTCATACTCGGAGAACACGTGCATATTACGCTTCATCTTTATCGAAATTCACATGACATTTCACATTAGATCTACCCGATTAAAATAATTTTCGAACAAATATATTTCGTCCCTTTTAGCATGTTCAAAACTAGGAAATTAAGGAGACAAAACAAAAAATTATAATTTGATACAACTACTGTTCTTGCCATTTGACATAGTAGCCCTCTTTTGGATAGAGTTGAATTTTTATGTTTTTGTTGAATTTACATTCTAGCTTCGATCGGAACATTTGATTATTTATGTATCTTATTCACACACACACTACGTTAGTACTTAGTATTACCAGTTCGGACGAAACTTGTCTTTGGACCATAGCTCTACATCTTCGTGCTTCGATCAAGGACATTTGAATTTTCCATCAACAAATGTAATTCCTAATATCTTTAACTTGAATTTTGATTAATACGGGAGCTATGGTTGCGAAGAGCTTCCATTCAACACAAAACTGCAAGAACATACTCCGCTTGCTCGAGGACCATGACCTAATTGCCTAAACGTCCTAAGGCTTCATCGCAACCACGGCCCCGCGACACTATATTGTTTCAACCTTAAAGAGCAGGATGAAGGGCTCATCCGGAGGTGCGATCCGAAGGAGTTTAGGGCCGACACGATGGACCGAAGAGACCGTCTACGATAACACCCGCAAAGGAAGGGATATAGCGCTCCCACGAGTGCCTAACCATAACTCGGGCGGAGAAACTAGGAACAGAATTGGTATGACTATACCGCCAGACCTTCCTTTGACTGACGTAATGCCAGTACAAGTGGAAAATGCAAAGAGAACAAGCCACGCACCAAAAGGCAAAGAACATGGTGCTCTAAAAGGAAGGAATTCAAGAAGTTTATTGATCAACTACCACTTCTTCTATAGTTGAACGAGGCTTTCATTGACCGACTTACTCTCATTTCCACAACCAACTTACCTGCTTAAATTCCAGGTCCTATTATTATTATTATTTTTTCTCCAAAATATCAATTTCAGCTTCTACCAGATAATTGGGTCGTTCCATTGGTTCGAGTGAAGCACAAAATAAAATAATAAAAAAATAAATAAGGAAAAGATGGCAAAAAAAAAAAAAAAAGAGAGAAAAGAAAAGAATAAAAAAATAAATAAGGAAAAAATGGCAAAAAAAAAAAAAAAAAAGAGAGGAAAGAAAAGAAAGAAAGACTATTGAATGAGAAAATCACGTCATGATCCTCATACATTGGTCTCAGGAAAACAAATGCATATCATTGTTCCCTTTTACAAGCTTGAGATTTTTGAACTCTAAACCGGCATTCTCATTATAAGCTGGCCTTGCATGAAACTGCAAAATTCCAATATAAAGAAGCAAGATTATAAAGCATTTTTAACAATTTTGGGTTTACTTTGTTGCAACTTCAGAAGTGAAGGCTATAAAGATGAGTTAAAAGGAAACGAGATTAATTACCTCTTGACATAATAGTAGCAAAAGTCAGTCAAGATGAAAGTTTGAACCATTTCCGCAATGAAAGCCGCCAAAAACCAGAAGTACCCGCTTCCGAAAAAGTACAAGTATCTCCCTCCAGTCTCGTATATCTACATTAGAATTCAAATAAATGTCGCTTCAAAATTCATGTATCCTAAGACGAAAACATGACAAGGACTCAATTTTCATTGAGTACCAACCTGAATGATCCAATGAGCGCATGACAAGAACCTCGAGATACCGAGCGCAAACACATAATGGGCGGTAAACGGTTCGACCATCTGAAAAAAGTTCCCACAATCCAAAAAATGTTACTTCTGCGGTCTACCAAAATAAAATGTATATAATACGGTGCGTTGAGATTTAGATAGAGATTTGGACCTTGGCATTCTGAATCATGTGAAGCTGAGGCAGCACAGAGAGAGCTTCCATGTACACACCAAGAGCCCAGAGAACCCGGCCGGCGAGGAAATGTTGTGTATAGGGGTGGATAAACACGGCAAGAACAACAGAAGGAATAATCTGATACGGAAAGGGAAGATAGTATGATTTTCAATGTCTAATCAAATACGATTATCTTTCCACATTTTTCTATGTTTAACTTAACATATTAACATTCACTAAATCAGAATACAAAACACCCAAAATATTGTTAAACTTCTCAGTTTAGCTTTGCCACACACCCCCCCCCCCCCCCCCCCCCCCCCCCCCCCCCCCCACACACACACACATCAAATTTTCTAATTCCTACATTTACAAACTTTCAACTATAACCCCTCTGAATTTATATAGTAATAATGATGATAATAATAATAATAATTGTGCTTCTATGTGAGTTAATTAACTTTAATTATTTTTCTTTTTGAGTTTACAACCCCTGAAATAATTTTCCGGCTCTGTCACTGGCAAGAACATGTACGGTTGCAATATAACTAGAAATTGGACCAAACAGAAAAATAAATAAATAAAAAAATAAGAGGGCAAAATCAGAAAATTGATATGTGTATAATATATTTACCACATAGTATAAGGGAAAGTTGTCTAGTTCCTTGACGTATGTTGACTTCAACTTGAAGCGAATCATATATATGACCCAAATTGTGGCAACAAGAGTGGTGAAATCTAGTACTGTGTGAATATCACCTTCCATGAGTGTGCTGCAAAAAAGTCTTACTGCTAGGAACATTGCTGTGAGTTCTTGAGACTTGAGTGACAGACCTGAACAATATTTTCATTCAATTTAATGCTTGATTTGTGTGGAAATACAATAAGGGAAATCAAAATAGAAGATAAAACAGAACAGATTGAAGATGGTACTATTATGATGAATTTCAGAGCAAAATTATTTTTATCATTATTCCCAGAATAAAAAAGCTTAAGTAAAAGAGAAAGATAACATCTAAGCAATTACTCATTTTCTTTGCCTATGATCCCAAGTTCAAAAAAAAAAAAAATCATTAAAAATATATAAATATTGTCACTCCATTCATTTTTCTCTCTTATTGTATTAATATCATGAGGAGCAAAAAATTAGCAATTCAACAAGATTATGTGATACAGAATTTTCTACCATGATCAGATTCAGAACAAGCTATTCAAATGCATGGAATTTTGGTATCACTATTCACTAGATAGATTAATACAAACAAGATGCAAAATTTTAATATGGGTATTCATCAGAACACACACTCGTATTATTTTATATCAATATACCAGAGACATATAAGGTTTTTTTTTTATTTTTTTACAATTTACCAGAGCAAGTCTTCTGGGTGGTGAGCTTGTAAATGAGGACCATGATTCCAGCGACATGAACAGCTTCAGAGGCAACAAAGAAGTGGTTGTGATTGTGAACTGTGAACCTCAAAACCACGAGAGCGATGAGAGCGATTGTTGCTCCGACGAAGACTTTCACTCTCATGGATTGCTTTCTCAGCCACCCCAAAGCCACGTTCGCCGGCGAGCTCATTCCCTTCTTTCCCATGTCGTCTCTCTCTCTCTCTCTCTCTCTCTCTCTCTCTCTCTCTTTGATCACTTTGTTGCGGGTAGAGAGAAAAACAGAGAGCCGAAATTTGCAGAGAGTAGATAGAGGACAGAGAGAGTTATTAAATGCTCTGTTTGTGAAACGTGGAGGTGTGTTTGGACTTTGGACAGAGAGAGAGAGAGAGAGAAGGAAAAGAAAAGAAAAAAGAAAAAATTGAGAGAGTTTTTGGTGGGGTTTGTTGAGTAGAGAAGCCTTGTTTTAAGAGACACGAAGAGGGCATGCAGTTGTGCGGAGAGTTATTATCATTGGAAAGTTTATTGAATTATATAAAAATGCCCTTCTACTAAGAAAAAAAAAAACCTAAAATCTTTTGTCATAAAGTTTGAGCAAAAGATATGCGATTATTTGTCATGATTTTAATAAATTAAGAGGATATTTTTGTCATTTTAAACAAAGTATGGGTATGTGCTTGTTATTATTATTATTTATTTTTTGCAAGGACAGATAGAAGTATCATTTAATGGATAGATATCTTCGAGTGTTTTTTTTTTTTCTTTTCCCAATGTGTCATTTATGTCGTTTCTATTGAGAGGGCCAATTAGGTGATATTGTGAATCACGTTTTCACAAAAAGTCAATAATTAATGGTTGTTGATTATAGATTATTAGATTCTATGAGATGGCAAATCCTACGGTATTGATATATCCTTTTTGGCTGCTGGGTTTTGGTTGTGAAGTTATAAGGAGTTGACCTAATTTTCCTATCCTGATCATTTATATCATTCGTGGCAGTTTAATTTGATATCTTTTTAATATAAAAGGAAAAATTCTATTCAAGTTTCAAAGAGATAAACACAAATTAAAGGAGAAAATGTTCGACTTCAACATAGAAGTTAAACCATCGTATTCGCACTAGATTCAACTGAGTCGAACTACAGTGCTATTTTTCTTTTTCTTTTCCTTTTTCTTTTTTGGTGATGTAACATTTTTCTTTCACAGGGTTTTGTGATCAATTCTTGAGGGAAAAGAATAATGTTTTTGGGATTTTTCATGCAACCCATGATTAATTCTTTAATGAATAAAACTGATACAGTTATCTATATATAAAAAGCTGATATCTACATGATTAAAATGTATATTAAAGATCGATTGTCTATTCAAATAATTTTATCAATTGGAATCAAATATCCAACACCATTATCTCTCCTTTATTATTATAGTTTTTATTTTCAAATTGATAAAATATTTTCTACTGATGGCCTTGTTATTGTCTCTTTTACCAACAAGGGTAACCATTTAAAGTGTACATTTTGTGATTTTTCCAATTTTAAGGTAATTTGAATTGTTAAAAGTAGATTTGTACAGTAAAAAATCGTGTCAAGATGTCTATTTAAACGATTACTTCAAATAAAGAGTTAGTCAATCTAATTCTTATAAGTAAAAAAGTAGAACAAATTTGATATACTACTTTTGAAATTCAAATTTACAATTTATGTCAGCATTATTCTAAATTTGTGTGTTCAATACATGTGAGATATGTTTCTATTAGAGAATAAAATTGAATTAGATTGAGTCAAATAACATTATTTCAAAATATGAATTTATAATTAAATTCATATTTTTAAATTATAACAACTCCACACCAATATAAGGAAAAACACAAGAATTTCATTCTTTTATTAACCTAAAAGCATCTTAAAATACAAATTTGAGCCATTTTCCGTTAAACATTTGATGGAATGGGCAAATTTAAAAAAATTCAAATATGAAAAAGAACGAACCTAACGTTTTAAAATTTAGGGGCATAATAAAACTGACTCTAAAATTCAAGGGACAAACGTAAAATTAGCCCTAAAAATTAAGAGGAAGTCCATTAAGTATATGATTGTTCCTTGATGCCTTGACATTTAACTCTTCCCATTGATATGGCAAGACCACAATAAGTAGTGGCATCCACATTTATTACCAGCACTTCTAAAATTTTAAACAGATAATTATAACTATATTCTAATCCTATTCAATAAATTGCAGGGAAATTGTAATAAATAGACTTTTTTTTTTACGTTTTTAAATAATAGTCTATGTTTCAAAAATAGCCATGTTACGAATTGTATAACAGAAAAAGTATTGCACAAAATATTACACATTGTAAACATTTGTAAGCAATTTTGTAATACTTCTTTTACTCATCATTTTTTAAAGTGTTAAAAAATATCTTACAAATGTTTACAGATGTGTAAATATTTGTTTGACATTATTGTTATAAAATTATTTACAGTGACTATTTAAAAAAAAATTTGAAACATTGGCTATCGTTTAAAAAACACATTTAAGTTTGGCATATTTTTGCAACTCACCCTAAATTATATTCGGTACAAATCTTATTAGGAATATAAATAATATAATTACTGAAGTGCCATAATAATAGTTTTATGACTTTGACTTTAGAGTAGGGTTCTCCTAGAATTGAGTTTAATTTATAATATCAATTAGGATTAGGCATGCACTTTCCGGGCATGCTTTTTACCCAGTAGAATTTCTTGGTCTTTGCCCGGCAAAATTTCCCCAGGAAATATCCGGCTTTGCACCCCCAACCCACTTCTCCTTTGAGGCCCCCTTGCTACACAAATAAGGAGTTAAAGATCATTTTTTTTTATGTAAAGAAACAAAAATCTGAGTAATTACCCAACAAATAAAATTACTCGGAAAAATGTGACCGGATAATTACCCGATTGTGTGTGCCCGGATAAAAAAGTTTTACCTGGTTGTGCACGCCTAATTAGGATATGGGTAATCAACCATGGCCTAAACTATTTATAAAATTCCTGTTCGTATTGTTTTCAGCTCTATTTTTTTTACTGTAAAAGAATCTAAAAGCGTAATATATTTAATAACATTATAGTTTAGAAAAATGGAAATAATCCTTTCTCTTTCTATACAATATCAATTGAAAAGGAAGCAACAAACTCTGTATTGAAATAGAAAACAAAACATCCAAAAAAGTGGTTCATAATCATATTAATATGGAAAATAAAATTAGAAAGGACAAAAGTGTCCATCAATACGTATACATGTACACTTCGTATAGAGATGTAAATATCTAAAAAAATGTTGCGTGTATTTATGCAATTTCTCTGTATATTTTCTCTCCTCACCCTCAATACACTTTATACACTTACTCTTTTTTCAAGCCTTTTCTACTAGTTACCCAACATATTTTTATTTTTAAAAATAATTAACAAAATGATGGTTACTAAACATGTTTGTACCTTCAAAATTTTGAAAACAAAACAACAAAATTACTTTTAAAACTTTACTTATAAGAACAAAAAGTAAAAATGTTGCCAAGTACATGAGCTACAAAAATAATAATTTCAACAAAAGGCTATTTTTTCTAATAGAGAAATCAGAATGGTAGTGCCTTCTTATCAATCTCTCTTGCACTGTATCTTGAATTCAACACAAATCTCAAACAATTACACAAAAGCCCTAAGCTGAAATCAACAGATGTAAGACAATAGAAAACTAATCTTCCAAGTGAATGCTAAGCGAACCTTAGACTAATAGGAAGTAAAAATCCAAGAAAGAGCAAATAACAATCAAAGTTTCTATCGAACATAGTCACACATTTTATAATTAATTTCCTTATGATGAGAAAAAGAGTGAAAAAAGGCTTTAATTCAGACATCGCAGATAACTTCTTGGCAACTTGAAAATTTCAGGCTCTATAATTGATCCTGCAAATGATAGTGGCAATTTTCAGGCAAACTTAACTAATGTAAGTAAAATTTGCCAATTAATCAAAGTGAACAAATTTTGTACCTTCCATCTTCGAGGAGTAAGTTTTTAACTGCTTGCAGTTCCTTGAGAGCATCATTGATATTCATCCTCGCATTAGGCACTTCCTCCGAACACATGACTCCAATCGCAAGTAAAGAACTTAAACACTGAATTATTTTCTCTCTTTTGTCTTGCACTACCGTGTTGCTGCTTGATGCTCTCTCTTCTTCTTTTCTCGGAATTAGATCAAGATCAACTATCTCAACCACTTGTTCAGGTAAAGCTGTTTTGACAAACCGATTCAGGTTCAATTCAGCCCCGAAACAGCCATCTGTGGGCCTTTGTCCAGTGAGTGTCTCCAATATGAGGATTCCAAAGCTATACACATCTCCTTTGGTTGAAACCTTGCTTCCCATGCCATATTCTGCAGTATCTCAAACAAGTTGTAGAAAATTTGTAACTAAACATTTTTGAAATTAAATCTCATACTAATATTGCTTCAAAACCAAGAAAAGCATTGAACCAAATCATCACTTGAAAGAACACATAAATTTAAAGGAAGGAAAAAGTTACCAGGAGCTGCATATCCAACAGTTCCTTTTATTCCAATAGTGCTAGTGTTGTTTTGAGATATTTCATCAATGTCTTCTGAAAGAATCCTTGATAATCCAAAGTCACCAACATGAGTAGTCATGTCTCTGTCCAGAAGAATGTTGCTCGGCTTCAAATCACAATGTACGATTGGACTTTCGCTGTGGTTATGAAGATAATCCAAAGCAGATCCGACATCGATGACCATGTTTAGTCGTTGGCACAGAGTCAAACTTTTCTTATCCTCACTGTTGGTCTCCGAAAGTGGATGCAACCAATCTTCAAGAGTCCCATTTGGCATGAATTCATAAACCAATGCTTTGAAGTCGTTACCTTGGTAATCGACACTTGAGCAAGCGGTTATAATTTTTAGGAGATTCCTGTGTCGTACATTTCTTAAAGTTTCACATTCAGCCATGAAACTCTTGGAGGCTCCCCTTTTTTCGAGGTTGAATACCTTCACCACAATAGGTGTTTCATCAGTTGCCAGAGTTCCTTTATACACTGAGCCAAAGCTGCCAACACCTATCAGATTCATCGGAGAAAACTCATCGGTCGCTTTCAGAAGCTCTCCAAAAGAAGTGCCCATGAATGGAGAATTGAGCAAAGATTGCAAAGGTTGTGATCTGTTCTTTTTAAGCCAAAATCGGATTAGAAAATACAACAGCGAAGAGACTCCAAATAGGCCACAAACTGTGGCTATTATCAGCTTGCTTGCAAGGGACAAAGGTTTTCTTGATCGATCTTGCTTAAAACATGCCGGTAAGTGCAATTCAGGTATACCTCCGCAAAGCTTGTCGTTACCAACTACTGAAACATTTGCACTAACATTGCTGAAAACACCTCCAATTGGTACCTCACCTTTGAGATCATTGTAAGAGAGGCTCAACTTTGTTAAAAAGGTTAGTTTCGACAAGTCACTAGGTATATGCCCAGACAAGTTATTGTGTGAAAGATCTATCGTTTCAATAGCTTTTAGAGAACCTAAAGATTCGGGAATGGTTCCTTCAAAGAGGTTATTACCCATAGAAAGCCAACGTAAGCTTGTACAGTCCCCAAGAGTGGTAGGAATATGGCCGGACAACTCATTATGGGAAACATCCAATGAAGAAAGCTTCTTCATGTTACCAACTTCCCAAGGTAAAGAGCCATTCAAATGATTTCTAGACATGTTTAGGGACATGGACAAAGAGGATAAGCCAATAACAGTTGAGGGAATGGTACCACTGAGGGCATTACTTCCGAGATTTAGAAAAAGCAACTTTGTGCAGTTTCCGAGACTTGCGGGAATGGTTCCTTGAAAATGATTTTCCTCCAAAAAGAGCTTGCTCAACAACGTGAGATTCCCAAAGGAGGAAGGGATTTCCCCAGATAGTTCATTCTGATGAAAATTTACTTCTTGCAAACTATGAAGACTACCAATGGTTGTGGGGATGGATCCTGTGAACCTATTATGATACATATCTAAGATGTTTAAGCTTATCAAATTTCCGATACTAGAAGGGATGTTCCCGAAAATTTGATTTTCTCCTACATGTATGACTTCAAGTTTAGATGAAAGGTTCCCTAGAGAATTTGAAAACTTGCCTCCAAAGTTACTAAACCAAAGATTAATTACTCGAAGGTTGCTACAATTTGTCAAAGAGTTGAAGAAGGTTAGATCATCTGCTTTGCCAGATCCTAGATCAGTATCTGCCATGCTTAGCCAATTAAGATTTTTGAGATTTCCAAAGATATCAGGAACTCCTCCGGAGAATTTGTTTAGAGAGAGTTCAAACATTAAGAGCTTAGAAGCATTTGAAAATGAAATTGGGATGCGTCCGCTAAGGTCGTTTCCCCACATTATAACTCTTAGGAGGTTAGGGAGCATGTAACCTATGTCATGAGGAAGACTCCCTTCAAGTTTGTTTTCATAGACAGAGATAGTATTAAGGGATGATATATTGTAAATGGATCGAGGGATAGTACCTGATAGCATATTGCCACCGAGGTTAAGAATTTCTAAACTCCTCAATTGGCCTAGTGATATTGGAATGTTCCCAGACAAGTTGTTGTTCGACAATGAAAGTAGTTGAAGAGAAGAAAAATTGCCCAAATGTGGTGGAATAGTTCCCTCGAGAAAGTTTCTCGAAACGTATAATGTGACCAACTCCGACAAAAGGCCAAGCTCAAAAGGGATTGTCCCAGTGAATTTGTTGCCGTAAAAATCTACGATTCTCAATTTGGAGCAATTGGATAAACTAGTTGGTATTCTTCCTCCGAACGAGTTGTTTGGTAAAAACAACTCTTGCAACCTGAACAGCTTATGGAATTCAAGCAGCGCCTCTTCTCCTTCGAAGCTATTATCGGAGAGGTCTATGACTCGAAGGAAACTGAGGTTCCCAATGGAAGGAGATAGGTACCCTGTCAGACGCCGCGATGGTAAACTCAACCGCGTTACTCTATGGTGCTTTCGACCGCACGAAACACCTTGCCACTGGCAGAAATGGACAGACTCGTTCCACGAGCTTGTTACGCCATAAGGATCATCAGTTATCTGAGCCTTGATGGAAAGCAATGCAAGCCTGTCCGTCTCATTTCCACGAGCGACCATTGTGGCGCTCCCATCAACCATGGAAGTACTGAAAATCAGCATAACAATACAGAAGATAAGAAGACGAACAACAAGAGAAAACGCTCGAGCGCTGCTGATCATTTTCATGGTGAAATTAAAGTAAGAAGTACAACTCAAGTCTCAAGGGGGCTTTGTGTTTTGTTGTAGTTATTACAAGAAATTGAAAAAAAACGAAAAACAAAAACAAACGATATAAGAGACTGAAATGCATGAACAAGTCAGTCTCCTCTCTGTTGACTTGTATATACCGATAAATATGAACTCATTAAAGCACCATTATCCTCATGCCAAGGACTTTATCGCGCCTACGACTTGTACGCTCGTTTGAATGGTTCAGCTTCACTGTCACAAGTTATATGGCCAGATCATTAAATGCTTTTAGGTTATAGAAATTAGAAATCATATCACTGCTAGTCTGCTACAAACTTCAAATCAAAACGTTGGTTGTTCTTTTACTTTTTTGTGCAAAGCATGAATTTGATTTTGTAAAAAAAAAAAAAAAAAAGCATATCAAAAAAATTTCACTCTTGATAATCATCTGCTGTATTCATTTGTTACAGTGAGTGGCACGTCTATGTGCACGAGACACATCTACCTCTGTACTAGTACTATATATATAAAGACACAAAGTCACAAACACAAACATATACGGTACCAGATCGATTATTTTTATTATTATTATTTTTTTTTTTTTTTGGTGTAGTGGCGACGATGTCAACATGGAAATTTAAGACATAGGCCATATAATTAGAGGGACCTAAGGACTAAGTCAGTCTTCCATATAAACTTATTACACAATGGAATAGTCCAAAACCTAATAAATTTTCAAGACTAGTCTAAAGATTCTAGGAATAACCTTTACTACCTTGACCATTCTCAATGAATATGAAATTAAGAGAATAAAAACTAAATCACTTCATAATATTAGATAATATTACCAGAACATGTACTATTAGTACTATTTTTATCTAAGAAATTGTTATATTAATGCAATCACATGTCAAACTTTTCTAATACATAATAGTCTCTAATATCATCACTTAACACAATTATATATCTATAGATATTAGTAGCGCAAGAGTTGGATATCCTAAATGTAGCTATCATTGATACATTTCAGCGGACAGGCGTGGTGTCATGACAACCTCTAGCGCGGTCGCCCTCGGCAGCGTAATGCCTAACCCCTCGCTCATGTCCACGGGCCCGCCCGACGGGGCCGCAAGCTCGAACCCCTGAAGAACCCGCGCGAGCGTCAGGTGCGTCACGTGCAGCGCGAAGCTCATCCCGGGGCACGACCTTCTCCCGGCCCCGAACGGTATGAACTCGAAGTGCTTGCCCGAGGCGTCCGCCCCTGCATGGCTCGTGAGGAACCTCTCGGGCGAAAAGGCCTCGGGTTCGTGCCAGATGCTCGGGTCTCGGTGCAGCTTCCACAGGTTCACAAACAGGCGCGTGCCCTTCGGCACGTGGTAGCCGCACACTGTCAAGTCTTCCCTCGCCTCGTGCGGGACCGCCAAGGGGCCCGGAGGGTATAAGCGTAGGGTTTCTTTGACGATGGCTTGAAGGTAAACCAGGCTTTTGATGTCAGAGTCTTCGACCCATCTCTCTCTGCCGACTATGAGGTCTAGCTCTTCTTGGGCACGTTTTAGTGCCTGTTTGTTGTTCAGTAATAAGGCCAAAACCCATGTCAAGTTTAGGGCTGTTGTCTCTGATCCTGCTATGATGAGATTCTAAGAAGGATAAAAACAGGGTCAGATTTTGATAAGAAACACAGGTTTTTAGATGAGAATAAAGTTAAATATTAAATATTACTCATGGTTGTCATATGATGTGATCAATAATTGGAGTAATTCGGGCGGTATTGTGTTCCAAGTCATATTTGGCTATTTTGTGGGCAAGTGAATGTGAGGACAATTATTGGACAGAGTAACGAACATGCTTGGTTGAATAAGCCTAGTTTAGTTGCGAAAGGGTATTTGAACTAGCACTTGGGAGTTTCAAAATGAAACGTAGGACACAACCCAATTCAAGCCCCATACCTCAGCCTTCATAAGCAAGACTAATGATCCATTTAGATCAACATTCCGATGATAACATCCGACTAATTTGTTGACTTTTTTTTCCAAATTACAAGGTTATTTTTAATCTTGTTTGAAAACCCCTATTTCAGTCTCTTTTTAAGTAATAGTTTGTTTTGTTATCTCAAATAGTTATATTGGCATACTCTCCCATGCAATCTCTCCCTAAAAGGACACTAATTTTATGCTGCTAGAGTTCCCTATTTATATTATTCACTAAAAATTCACACTTCCCTATTTATTTAGAGTTTGTTTTGCAATTCAAATAAAAATCTTTTTGTTTAAATCATTTTGCTCCATTAAACTCACTCACAAATATTTACACTAACCCAGTTATAACAGTCTAATGTGGTTTAAATTGCAATCCAAACGAGATCTATGTTAAAAAAAAAAAAAAAAGAAAGTCAAAAAGGCATACCGATAGCGTTCCCTTGATAATGGTATCACGCGAGTAGCCAAGCTCGGAACTGTCCTCAATCTCGGACAACATGACATCAACGAAATCCGGCTTCTCGCTCGGCTCAACCTTGTTCTTATGTTCCTCAATCCAACTCTCCATCAAACCATCCACTTCCCTCCCAATCCTCTTCATCTCCTTCAAATTCCCATTCACATCTATCCATTTCGGAATCGGAATCAGATCGGAAACAATAAGAACCCCAGATATCAGCATATACTCCTTAATAAGCTTCCCAATCCTCTCAGCCTCGCCACCACTGCCACCAAAATACCTCTTCCCAGCTATCATGGAAGTGATGATGTTCAACGTGAAGTGCTCAATCAGCTCACTGATCACCACAACCTTAGAGCCACGGCCGTACAGGTCCTTGACCAGAGCCTCGACCTCGGACACGTACACGTGCCTCATGGCCTCGACGCGGCGGGCCGAGAGCAGCTCGGTCATGACGAGCTTCTTCACCGCGCGCCAGTAGGGCCCGTAGGGGGCGAAGCCGAAGGCGGCGAAGTTGTAGCCGAGGTGCGTGCCGTGGGAGGAGCACGGGCGCGAGGCGAAGGCGACGTCGTTGCGGGAGAAGCAGTCCTTGACGGCGTCGTAGCTGCTGACGACGAGCGCGCGGTGCCAGCCGAACCGCAGCGTGAAGATAGGGCCGTGTCTGGCGGCCATGTCGGCCATGGTGCGGAAGATGGGAGTCTTGGCGCTCAGCTGGTGGAGGTGGCCGATGATCGGCAGTGCCCCTGGAGGCTCCGGCGGTGCTGACGTGGCGTTGACCGTGTTTGCGGGTGGTTTTGATGATCTCCGGAGGTAGAGATAGAGGGGAATGAGAAGTAGCAACGAAGGTGCGAGCAAGTGAGTGAGAAAATCCATTTTGGCTCTTGCTGTTGTTCTGGCAGAGAGTGATTTTAACTTTTAAGTAGCAATACCATAGAAATGAAAGTTGGGAAGAAAGTAGTTTTTTTTTTTGGTTTTTTTTTTTTAAAGGTCAACTTTTTTGTTTAGTTACAAAATTTGAAGAAATACTAAGGATAGACTAACGCGTTTGTCGAATCTGAACCGTTTGTGAACGTGAGCAATGATCTACATGGGGGCTTGTACCCTTGAACTTTTTGAAATTTGTATTTTAGCTTTACAAATTAAAATTTTTTTCAAATTAATCTTTCATAGGGCCCCCTGAATTTTTTAAATTTTAAATTTTACTTCTATAATCAAAGAAAATTTCGAGTAAATCCTTCTTGTGCCTCTTTTAATTTTTATATTTATAATTTTGTCTATAATTTTTTATAAAAAAATTTTAATTTCATCTAATATAATTTATAAATATGATATAATTTTTTCTTTCCGCTTATTTATGATTTTATATATTGTTGTGTCCCCGCTTGATTATATTTCTAGATCGATGCCTAGATGTGAGTGTCCCACAGTGGGACTTACGTGGGGCCCACCCACATCTATGTATTGACGTGTCTATCCTTAGCACTGCTCAACTATGAAAACAGATAAATTTTAGTAGTTATTTTATTTTTTAGATCATATTAAAAGAATGTTTACAACGTTTTTGTTAATTAAGCAAAGGATCCGCTTTTATTATAGATAGGATGACATATTGTCTATTAATATGGTGTAAGGTTTAAAATTAGACTATTTAATTAGAAGTTAGGAAAATAAAAATTATGAGAATTCTGTGTCCGAGAGATGCAAATAAAGTTCATCTTATTATTTGAGCTCAATAGTAAATATTCATAGGGCGGATGAGTTATCATCATTTGATAAGCGAGAATATTCACAGTACTTCAAAAAATACTTTTAAAAAAAATCACTAATTACACTACTTCTCTATCTATTAGTGAATTATAGTAGATTCCTATACTTTGTAATTTTTTTTTAATATTGTCTTAGATTTAAGAGAAGACTTCGTTTTGGTTCACAATTTAAGCTGAAATATTTGAATGACTTTCATGAAAGTTGAAAAGATCAAAATTTTCTATTTAATTAGATTGTTAATGTAAGTGTCATTTGAATTGTTATTTGGTTAACACTATTTAAATAAAAAATTTAGATTTGAGGAGAAAGTTTAAATTGAAAAAGTGAAAAAAAAAAAATTTAGTGGAAAAAAATGATTTCGAGCAATGACTTTGACTCAACTAAAGTGAAGCATTTTTGCATTTTTTCTTTTAGGTAAATGTTTTGGACTTTTCTCACTATATATATATTTTTAAAAAATTGTCTTGACTAGGACTTTTCTTTCTTGTAATTGTCATATCAATTTTTCATTGTGCAATGGACAAAAGAAAGAAAACGATTGCACAAGATAATTTTCTACTATTTGTCACTTCGTAGTCGTGATATAATATCTACCCCCTAATGAATTTGTTTAACTTGTAATGGAAGAAAAAGAAATCTGTGTTGGAAAGAGCAACGTTACCTTATATTATATTGCTAACCCGACTTTGTGGAATAGATGTAACGACTTTTTAATCGAGTGTAAAATAAAGCATTACTGCATTCGACATGACTTTAACTATATAGCTTTAACTATATATAGAATTATAGATTGTTAAAATTACTAGTAACAATCTATCTTTTGTTTCAGGAGGAGCCAGTGCCCAGTAGGCCGCATGTAGAGTTCATCGATTATTGCGTAGACCGCATGCAGTGGGCCAAAACAATGTCGTCTTGTCTAAAACAGTGTTGTTTATCCTAAATAGTGACATTTTTCATAAACTGTGTCATTTTTCGAAAATAGTGTCATATTTCCCAAAATAGTGTCGTTTTTCCCCTAATCAGTGCCGTTTAGGCCAATAAGTTGTCATTTTAGCCAAAACATTGTCGTTCCTAAATGTTTGATTATTTTTTTCACCTATGTGTGATTTAGCATACTTTAGTCACTTTTTTCCTTTTTTCTAGGATCACTTTTTTTTCCCCTTTAAACCCTAAAAATATCAAAATTTATTCAAAAATATTGCATATAAACTAAAATGAAGTAGGGAAATATCCAGAATTTTATATAACAATAAAAATAAATACCCAAACTTTTGAAGTTATTGAATAACTAATCAATTCATTAATTACTTGTACATACTTTTGGTAACTAAGTTATTTACCACAACTTACCACTATGTAAGTAATTCAATCACTTGGGTATTTTGTTATATTTTTCAAAAGGTTGAGTATTCATTTAAATTAATTGATAGAAATTGGGTATTCACTACCAAAACTTAAAAAAAAAATATTTCAACAAACATTCTCCAATTATGCATAAACTACGAGCACAAAATTCACTAATAGAAAGCCAAAATTACACAATTTGTCAACAGACATATTAATAAAAAAATCGATTCGTTAAAAAAAAATTACTAAAAAAAATATTTAAACTACCAACATAGCCACACATACTAACATGGCTACATATCGGCGACCTTTGTGTGGGAAACTTCCGAGCACAGATAAGTCTAATGTCTCATTACGAATATATCCGCATATTTATCAGCGATCATATATAGTCACCGATATTTACTTATCGACGATCAAAATAAATGGTCGCCAATATTATGGTCGTCGATATCTCCATTTTCCGTAGTGATTTTGGAACAAACTTGGAGTACAAATCTGTTAAAAGTATTTGCCACATAACATCACGGCATCGATGTCATTGGAGAATCGCTAAATTAACAACCCTCTTCTTAACTTTTGTGCATATGACGTAGCATGAAGTCGACCGCAATAGCGTCGCGCATCACGACGACAACAGTGTTGCAGATTAGCGTCTTAATTATTAACAACAGAATCTTTCAATGATAATGACTTGAATGATCGACCTTAAAAGTGGACCGACCATCAGTATATTTATGTCAAGCAGAGTGCATCTTTTCTTTAGGCCACACTCAATTCCAATTCTGATGTTCCCATTTAATACAAAATTCCTTCGGTTGTAGATTTGTAGTCTACTAATAATTAATGGGAAAAAGGGGATGTCTTGTAGAATGTAGAGTATGTCTTGTTTATATTTTCCATGAATCGCCTTTAATTCAAACATGGTACAATAATTAATGGGAAAAAGGGGATGTATTATTACTATTATTGTTCATCCAAAAATAAATTTACATTTTCTCAGTGACGTATAATAATCGGCACGTGAGAATGGTGATCCAATATTCATTAAAATAATTATAGTAGACCTTTATTATATGCACTTATGGTGTATGCTATTAATAGGCATATATGCATTTATTTCAAAGGGCCAATATGTAAACGGCAAAAAATATAACATATGTGTGTTTTTGTAATATAATATTACTGATATTCCTTTAATCCATCACATCAGTGGTGATAGCTCGACTACTGAAAAGAGAAAATTATTTATTACTTATATAAAAGTAATTTTAACCCGACGTTTATAATATACATTCTCAAATTAACATTTTTCTTAATAATGTCACTGTTCGATTAAACTACCAATGAATTTTCTACAACAAGTATCGTTATTCACACTATATTTTCATTGCACATATTACAAATTATCTAATATGAAGAATATTCTGTCGAGATATCATAAGTCGATAAAAATCTTTGATTAATTTCCCCGAAATTAAAATCCTCAAAGTCTTTTGCCTATTTAGATAGCTGCTTGACCTTAACCCAACCTATCTACACGAAAACGTACGTAATTCATGCTAATTGATTGCTTTCTCATGAAGAACGAAAACAAACCATAGTACATTATACATATAATACTAAGGTCATTTAGTTAGCAATTTAGATTAAAAAAAAATTATTTAAGTATTAAAACTATAATACCAATATTTTTTTTTTTATAAATTACCTAAACTTCTAACTTGATTACTCTTTTTACATTGTTTTAAGACTCTTGTTACAATGAAAAATAATCTACTAGCCAAATATGGATTTGAATTACAGATTTTACCAAACAATGATTTAAATAAAAATGATTTGAATTTTATTATATGAATTGCTTATTAAAAAAAATTGATAATAATCGAGGATTCTCAAGCGGTTTTTTTTTTTTTTTTTTTTGGAATAATTCTCGATCGTCGGATTTGCTTTTTCAGTAGACCTTGCATCTTAAAAAAGTAAATATGACCATCTAGAATTATTCTCTACCACAAGAATAAACCCACTAGAAAAACACCGATAATAATCGGAGATTCTCATGTGGGTTTTTTTTTTTTTTTTGGTCGTGTGGAATAATTCTGGATCGTCAGATTAAGTAGGCTCTGCATCTTAAAAAAGTAAATCTGACGATCTAGAATTGTTCTATACTATAAAAATAAACCTACTAGAGAAACACCGATAATAATCGGGATTCTCAGGTAGGGAGATTTTTTTTGTGGTAGAGAACAATTCTATACCGTCAGATTTACTTTTTTAGTGTGCTATATATTTTAGAAAAATAAATTTGACGATCCAAAATTATTCTTTACCACTAAAATAAACCTATTAGAGAAACACCGTATATGATAATAAGAAGAAGAAGAACAAAAAAAAAAAAAAAGGAAAAATCTAATCCCACAACCTCTATATAAAGGAGCACCGGGCTAATGCAAATCACCAAGTTCATCAAATAATTCCCGATGCAACACATTATGGACTTCTCTAGTCATTTCCAAACCCAGCTAGTTGCTACCATCTTAGCGGCTCTCCTTCTTCTCTCTGCCTCTTTCAAAATTCTAAAGAAATCGTACCATAAAAATGGAAATAAAAAGACAATCATCAACCCCAGCAACTCTGTCCCCGAGCCACCCGGTTCATTGCCACTGATCGGCCACCTCCACCTCCTCGGAAGCCGCAACCCGGTGGCCCTAATCCTCGGCGCCCTGGCCGACGAGCACGGCCCCATCTACTCGCTCCGGCTCGGCCGGCACAGAGTCCTCGTGCTCAGCAGCTGGGAGCCCGTCAAGGAGTGCCTCACCACGCACGACAGGCTCTTCGCCAACCGCCCGAGCATCGCCGTCGGCAAGCACTTGGCCTACGACAACGCCGCCTTCGCCCTCTCGCCGTACGGCCCGTACTGGCGCGACGTCCGCAAGCTCGTCACGCTCCAGCTCCTCTCCAGCCACCGGATACAGTCCCTCCACCACGTCCTGGCCTCCGAGGTCGGCGCGTTCATCAAGGGCTTGGCGTCGCAGAGCCGTGACGGCGAATCCGCGCGGATCGATCTGAGCGAACTGCTGGAGAAACTGACGTTCGGCCTGAACGCCAGGCTGATCGTCGGGAAGCGATTCTCGGCGGCGGCCGGGGCCGGGGAGGACGGCGACGCGTTGAGGTTCAAGAAGGCGGTGAAGGAGGCGCTGTATCTGAGCGGGGTTTTCGTGTGGTCGGACGCGATTCCGTGGCTCGAGTTTTTGGACGTTCACGGGCATGTGAGTTCGATGAAGCGGGTTTTCAAGGAGATGGACGCGGTGCTCGAAAAGTGGCTCGAAGAACATCGTCAAGCCAGAGCTCGAGCTAGTGATGGTGATGGTGATGGTGATGGTGAGAGTGACGCTGGTCAGAGTGTTGAGAGAGATCTCATGGACGTGATGTTGTCAAGCATCGAAGAGGACGATGCGATGTTAGCTTGTTACAGCCGTGACACTGTCATCAAAGCGACAGCTCTGGTAATTAATTTTCTTGGCATTAATATACAATATTCTTTTTTGCCATTTTGTTCCCACCAGATATACATGGGATCTCACACCAGGTTAATTAACTATGTGGGCCAATTACAATATTAAGACACTAACAACTAAGAATTAAAAGGTTGAGAAAAAAGTAAAATGATTAATACCATTAGGCGTGAAAATATGGAACTAACAGTGTCGGGTAGTTTTTTACCCGGTAGAATTTTCGGATAAAATTTGGGTATTACCCGATTTTTATCCAGATAATAAAACCTAGTATATACCCGGTTTTTACTCGGAATTTTTCCCGAAAATAATTCCCCGGCTCTTCTCATATACCCGGTTTTTACTCGGAATTTTTCCCGAAAATAATTCCCCGGCTCTTCTCCAACTTTTACGTGGTCTTTACTCGGACATTATATATTTCACAACCTTTTTTCGTCAAGGCCATATCCCCTCTCTCTCTCTCTCTTCATTCTTTATATTTTATTCATTTTCTAATCGTTTCTTGTTTTCTCCCCTATTTTCTCTCTCTCTCTCTCTTCATTCTTTATATTTTATTCATTTTCTAATCGTTTCTTGTTTTCTCCCCTATTTTCTCTCTCTCTCTCTCTCTTACTTTATGTCACATCACACCTCCCCCTCTCTTTCCCACTCTCCCCACCTCTTTCTCTCTATGGCCCATTGTGATTCACATTAAAAAAAAAATAGAGCATCCGGATTTACCGAGAAATTACCCGGCTATTCTACTAAAATATTTTCGTGTATTACCTGAAAATATTTATCAGGTAATTTACAGGTAATTACCCAGATTTTATTCCATAGAATTCCAGGTCTTTATGCCTAAATACCACAATGTATAGTGATAGAATTATCACTGACACGCGGTGATAGATCAACTATAATGATACGCTTATGTCCAAAAATTAAATTTAAGGGGCCTAATTATAATATATTTTAAAAGAATTGTCATATAGTGAAAACTGAAAAAAAAAATAGGAGGGCAAATATTACAAACAAAGACTAAAAAGTATTGATAAATTAATCACTAAATACAATGGGTGAGGAGGTTGGAGCCTACTGTGGGCCCAAGCTGCCTTCGTGCCTGCTCATGTCAACATATGAAAAATATTATCGAGTATTTTTTTAATATATTATTATAAGTAATTTTTTGAACAATGATAAATCGAAGATCGAATTTGCTTTAATAGGTATAGTTTACATAGTAAGTAGCTGCACATTTTGAGTTCGACCCCCTAAGAAGATAGAGGGTAAAAATATTAATTCTGGCGTCAAGTAGGTAACATTTATAAGTGCACATTATTTTTTAGTTCGATCCGTGGGGAATAAAAAAGAAAAAGAGAAGTTGATTTTGACTTTTAACTCATCCTCTTACCTAAAAATAAAAAAGTCTTGTACACTCCTATCAAACAAAAAAAAAAAAAAAAAGGAATGATAACTAAACAGAATTTCTAATGTAATCCAACTTTCTTGTGGCAGATTTTGATGTTAACAGGCACTGAAAGCACATCAGTCGCTCTAACCTGGGCAATCTCTCTGCTCCTGAACAACCCAAGTGTCTTAAAAGCAGCCCAAAAAGAAATAGACACCCATGTAGGGCAAAACAGATGGGTCCAAGAGTCAGACATCAAAAACCTACAACTTCTCCAAGCCATTCTCAAGGAAACCCTAAGGTTGTACCCGCCGGGCCCCGTCACGGGCCCGCGCGAGGCCACCGAAGATTGCCACGTAGGCGGCTACCACATCCCCAAGGGCACCCGCCTCATCGTCAACATCTGGAAGCTGCAGCGGGACCCGCGAATGTGGCCCGACGCGCTCGAGTTCCGCCCCGAGAGGTTCTTGACCGACCGCGCGGATCTGAGCCTCCGGGGCCAGAACTTGGAGTACATTCCCTTCAGCTCGGGGCGGCGAGCGTGCCCCGGGATGGGGCTCGGGTTGGTAGTGGTTCAGCTTGTCCTAGCTCGGATAGTGCAAGGGTTTGACATGACAACTAAGGATGGCAAGCCAGTGGATATGCGTGAAGGGTTGGGACTTGCCTTGCCTAAGCTCAACCCTCTTGAAGTTATCCTCTCTCCTCGTCTTCCTAAGCACCTCTATGAGTGCCTTTGACCTAGTTCTACCCATATATATATATATGTGTGTGTGTGTATATGTATTGTGTACGTAATGTGCTATTAAAAGGTGTTAAGACCCTTAGTACGTAGTACGTCACTTATGGATGCTATATTGATAGCTTGTTGAATTGTGTTCATGGTTAGTGTGTTATGTGATGAACTTGTTCTGAAATAATTATCCTAATATATAATCACCTCTGTAAAGTAAGAGAATTAATTCTGTAGTTTTCTTTCTTTAATTAGCTAGTCTCATCATAACTCAGCTTGCCAATAGTCAACTAATAATTTAAGAATAATGTTAGACATATTAACTATTTTTTCAACTTTTTACTATCAACTTATTTAGCAATTGAGGTATTATGTTTTGATTGATTGAATATCAAATTATTCTATCTAAGTGAGAAATACTTTTGAGTGATAATATGACACTTAAATTATTACTATAAAGGACACTTACAACTGACTTTTTGTCTTAAACTAAGCGTACAGTTAGCTAGCGGCTGTGGTCCCTAAAATTTTCATGTTGTACATATCTGATACTCCGTCTATTTTTGTGGACTAAAATTTCTCAGAATTAATTGTTTTTGTCAATAATTAATGGTTCAATTTTTAATGAATTTGTAAATTTGGATGAGTAAAGATAAATAGATCCCTACATGACTCTCAACCAAACATAACCTAAACATTTTTATTGTGATTCCAAAATTATCCTTTGTGCTTGTTTTTTTAGCTCAACAATAAGAATTCGTCAGTAATCAACTGATCATAGTATATATAGTATTATAATATCATGGCGGTATAGGAAGTGAGTTTTATGATATATTATTGATTCATTCATCATTAGTGAGAAGTAAAATAATTTTGATATTCATCTATAGACTAGCGAACAACTACTGATCCTAGTTAAGCCTTCGACGCATGATAGTACAGAACAATTATTTAACAGTGTGAAAGGGTTTAATCATCCGTTAGTTATAAGTGATATAAATAAAATGATGTGGTAGTTTGTGATACGTATGGAATAGCCAAAGAGACAGCGTTTTGGCACACTTAGAAAACGACAATTAAAAGGGTCCTTCAACAATTTATGATTTGCATCCATATATATTTCTCTACTGGGCCCCCCAAAATAAACAAACATGTGGTAGATAGATATATTTAAAAATAGGGCCAGTTAAGGATTTAGCCATTTTGCAGTGCATGTTTTAGAGATATAGCCCATGTTTTGAAAAATTAGCAAAATAGCCATCAGGTCATCATCTAAAAATCTATGACTAAAGAAATAAAATTTGTGACTAAATAAATAAAATATACAGTCATAAAATTTGTGACTATAGTCACAAAATTTCAGAAAATTTGAAATAAACACGATAAAAAATTTAAACATTCATTAACAAAATAATCAACTCACAAATAAATGATTGCCTATACAACCAATTTCCTAAAACTTATTACTAAATAAAAAAATATCTTATATATAGCAAAAAAATATGCAGCCAAAGAAGTCACAAATTTCATGACTAGAGACACAAAATTTTAGACAATATTGTCTGCAACAATCAACAAAAACAGAATTCAAAAAACTAATGACTGCAGTCTCATAAATCTAGACACGAATGTATGGCTATTTTGCTAATAAAAGCAAACATAGGCTAATTGTTAAAAACATACATAAAAATATGGCTATTTATTTAAAAAACCGTTAAAAATAATATGTTGAGATATTATAAAAAATAATCATTTTGCTTAAGTCATTTAAAAATATGGTTAATATATATTATTTTCATTTATTATAAATAGAGCCATTAAGTAGTTATAGAGGATGTCAGGATGAAGTATATTCGTACATCTTGTACTTATATCATGATTAATTTTTTTAATTTTTTGAAATATTGACTAAAATTTAAAAAGTCTTTTTCAAATGAGTCTATTTAGCTAATTCGTCTTAAATATTGCCAGAAATCATATAGTTGTAGACATTAAAAATTTTTACTACATACCTAAAATTTAATTTTAATTAGTATATATGCGTGCTTATTAAATTCAAAGATTACATGAGCTAAATATAATATCATTGTATATACTATAAAATATATACTACATGTTTAATTGAACGTAATTGTGCTTTAAAAATTATAAAAAGAAAATATTCTTTATAAAATAAAACTTAGTAGTTTGGTACAAATGTTGCACCATTTTAGTGAAAAGCTTTGCTATTTTAGGGTTGTTAATTGACAAATTATTTAGTAAATATTCTTACTACAATACCAATTATTATTTAGCAAAATTTCGTCCGAAAAATTTTAAGCTTTCTTTTTCTACAGTATTTTAAATGCTCTTGGATTAAAAATTTTCAATTCAAATAGCGCAAAACAAACTTTTATACAAATAATTATTTAAATAAACAATTTAAAAATAATATTACGATTTCTTAATTCACATTAAAAAAAATCTAATTTTTTTTAAGTTCGAATCGCTTACCAAATTTTGGATTATTTCTGCATCCACACGAGTTCCAACCAAAAATATCAATATGATCAATAGCTGCACCAAAGAAAAAAAAAAAAAACAAAACAAAACAAAACAAAAAACAAACAAACAAACAAATAATCTCAATCTATCGTTAGATGGCTTGTTGTTAGTGTTAACGACGTATAAAAACATGTTCACTTGAAAAATGTTTAATAACTAATTTTGGACTTGCACATAGATCCTAAATTAAAGAAGGTACTATTGATCATGGAGTTTCTTTCCCTTCTTCTAATAACAGTACTAATTCTCTCATCAGCTCTTTTAACCGTCTACAAAACACTATGGCCAATCAGACCAGCCCTGATCAGCCACAAGCTGAGTTATAACCATGACGGCATTAATGAGGCCAAAAGGGTACCTGAACCGCCCCCTCTGCTTGGCCAATAATCGGCCACCTTCACCTCCTCGGCGGCCAAACCCCGGCTTTCCGAACCCTCGGCGCCATCGCCGACAAACTCGGCCCAGTTTTCGCAGTCCGTCTCGGCAACAGAAAGGCAGTTGTGGTGAGCAGCTGGGAACTTGTCAAGGAGTGTTTCACCACCAATGACCAGGCTTTCTTGACTCGTCCCCGCAATTCCGCCTCCGTGTGCTTGGGCTACGGCACGGCCTTCCTCGGCTTGTGTCCTTACGGGCCTTACTGGCGCAGAGTTCGCAGAGTAATGACGCTCGAGATTCTCTCGCACCGCAAGCTTGATCTCCTCGCCGACGTGAGGGCTTCGGAGCTTGGCCACTGCATCAAGGACTTGTACTCTGGGAATGAGGCAAAAGTGGACATGTCTACGTGGTTTTCGCGTGTTGCCATGAGCACCCTCGTCCGCATGGTTTCAGGGAAACAACGTAGCGTCGTCGAAGATGAGAAGTGTAATTACTTGGAAAGTTTGAGGATTAGAAAAGCAATCAAGGATTTCATGTACTTGAATGGGGTGTTTGTGGCTTCCGATTTTGTTCCAATACCGAAATGGTTGGACTTTCAAGGGTATCTGAGGTCTATGAAGCGTAACGCTGCGGAGTTGGACGAGGTTATGAGTAGATGGCTAGAAGAGCATCGCCAGAGAAGAACAGAGGGTCTGAAAGAAGAGCGCGATTTCATGGACACGATGCTCTTGTTGTTTGAAGATGATGTTTCAGTTCATGGACATAAGAGTGAAACCGTCATCAAAGCAACGACACTGGTATGTTTTAATGGTATATATATATTTATTGGATTATGTTTTTAATCATGGAGGTGTCTCTATATTTTTCTTAATCAAGGCCACCATTTGAAATACTTTTGGATCAAAATTTTCTAAATTTGGGCTATACAATAGGATGAGCTGCAAAAATAGTTCAAAACCAGTCTTTAAAAAATTAGCGTACGTTTCAAAATATTAAGAAAATAACACTTGTAAGGAATTTTATGACAAAAATTATTGGCAATTTGAACAACTTTTTAAGAGTACTAAAATTACCATTCCTTATTGTATTTATAAATTATGCAGAATCCTATAGCTGCTGGTGTAGATACAATTTCCTTGACCTTAACATGGGCACTGTCACTTCTCCTAAACCATTTTCAAGCACTAAAACTTGCTCAAGAAGAGCTCGACTTCCACGTCGGCCGAGAAAGGTGGGTCCAAGAATCAGACATCAAGAGCTTAACCTACCTCCAGGCCATAATCAAGGAAACACTCAGGCTCTACCCTCCAGGCCCTCTCGCCGTGCCGCGAGAGGCCATGGAAGATTGTTCTGTATCCGGTTATCACGCCCCGAAAGGAGCAATCTTGATCGTTAACATCTGGAAGCTTCATCGGGACCCGCGAGTATGGTCGGAGCCCAACGAGTTCAGGCCGGAGCGGTTTCTCGCTGAGCAAGCGCACGTGGACGTTAGAGGTCAGCAACATGAGTACATACCGTTCGGCTCCGGCAGAAGGGCTTGTCCTGGAATCTCTTTGGCCATGAGAGTGATGTCTTTGACGCTCGGTCGTGTCCTACAAGGGTTTCACGTGGCCAAGCCTGGGAATGAACCGGTTGACATGGCTGAAGGGTTAGGGATAACAATGCCGAAAGCAACAACACAAGAGGTCATGCTTAGCGCTAGGCTTCGAGATGAATTGTATCTATCTTGTGATTGACTAGCTAGTGGGCTATTTGTTACCTTGTGTTAAGTTGTGTTCAATTATATAGTATAGCATGTGTTTATGTTGCGTAAAGTACGATAGTAAAATGTTATTACATGAATTTATATGGCTGCTAATATTATTGTGATTGATGGCACCTGAAAGTATTTGAATTATTTGTATGTTGAAATATAAAACTATGTTCAGTCACCTCTTATAAATTTAAGTTTTTAGGATGGATTGTTCAACTGTTAATGACATAGTAGAAGAGCAAAAAGTTTTTCGTGTTATAACTAATTATATATTTGTACACATTTTGAAATTTTAGCACATGCGCCGGTGATCAATATGAACACACTCTTTCTTTCCGCACAGCATGGGCTCATGGCACATAAGCTCGTATCTTTCTTGTGCACAGTAAATGTGCGTGCCCTCACTTAATTTTTTAAATATTTCTTGTTTTCCTCATATTAGATTACAAGTTAAATAAATATAAATTTTCTTGTTTTCCTTTTATAATGTGTCTACATTCAACTTTTACCTCGTCACCATGCATATGTTGATTAAATTTTGTAATTTTCCATGTATGATATTTTCCTTTAATGTGCTAGCTCCAATTATTATTTGGATTTGTGTCAATTCTTTATCTTGAAACTTTGGTTACTATTTTAAGGAAGATTTTTATGTGGTGTATACATTTTGTGCATCAAGCACAATATATGGCACAACATCATAGGTTACATAACATCAATTTAGTTTTCAAATTTAATATTAAAATTATATTTAGTCGGGGACGACAAAAGAAGAAAAAAGTTTTTTTAAAAAAAAGATACATTATTTATTATTTCTTTTCATCTCTGATGAAACATAATTATAATTTTAGCATTTGATTTAGAAAATAAATTGATAATATAAAAATAAAATTTAGTTTATTAATAAATAAAAAATTTTAGGTAATTATACTGCTTACACTTAAATTGTTCAAAAATCTACTTGGTTTAAGTTAAAAAAATTGTCATTTATTTTGTACATGCACCGATCCATCATTGATCACTGATTGCAAGCTAAGCAACCCCAATTGGTGTCAAACTATACAATTGTATATCCCATACCGAAGATAAATATTAATTTTGTGATGACATTCAAGTTTACAACATACATCACTATTGTACTGTTTTCATCATTAAATTATACTTCTTTCTTTCTTTTTTCTTTTTTACTTAAAAAATATCAAATTCACTGCTGAAAATAACATAGACTATTCTTTTAAAGTCTCATAATTCAAAATAAGTCGTCTAAAACTGATATATTTCAAAGTTTTCCTTTTTTTTTTTTAAAGCAGGCCCAAACTCATGAGTTGTAAGTTAATGGGTTTAGCCCAATTTTGGTAGAGCAGCTGTACCAACGACACAAGAGAAACAGGCCGGAGAACGAGTCCGTACGTTCCTGGCGTGTTCTTCCAATTCCAATTAATTTTGGTAGAAGCTGAAGCTGAATCTGAATCAAGTAATTTCATTCCCACAGTCCCGAAGAATTCAACGACTCTTATTACACATCCCGGCATGGCTTCCAATTTCTGGACCTCTTCGCACTAGTGCGTTCTCGTTCTCCTTTGCTCCTTTTTGTTTCGCTCCTTCCTTGTTCTTGATTTTGATTTTTGATTTTGGGGCTCAAATTTTGGATCAGCAAACAGCTTTTGGATCAGGAAGAAGTGGATGTGGTCAAAACACTTGACAAGGAGAGAGGAATTACTCTCGATGACTTCAAGCTCATCAAAATGCATATGGCCAATTGTGCGCTCTTATCTCTCGCCCCTTCTCTTTTGCTCCTGAATTTTTTTTTTTTTTTTGCATTCATTTATACGATTCTGTTTCTGTTCTTCTTCTTTAGTTTACTCGCTTTTACCTAGTAGTTTTAGGGTTTGTATAAATTTTGCAATTTGGGCGTTTTTTTTTTTTGGCAATTGGGATTAGAACTTCGGCTTGTATTTTCTTTGTAGTTCTCTCAGCACTATTATGTATTTCTCACTCTCTTTTTTTTTCCCTAATTATATTGTTTCAGATATTTGGAAACTGGCCACTCAGGTGAAAGTCAGACAGAGGTTTGATCTAATCTTCGTTATGCTTTTTATTTTACGCAACTATTTCCAGTTTCTAGCACTAAAATCTATCTTTTCAGAATGTGTCAAAAGATTCATGCTAATGACTTTTATTGAGAAAGTTTCGTTTGTGCTTAAGAACATTAGAGTATTCTATTCAAGGGTTCTTCAGGAAACCCGTGGATTGGGAAAAATAAGAAATATCTATGATCCCATATTTCACTCTTTTAAAATTACCATTCTCACCAAAACGCTATCTTTAGTACACTCTTCTCATGTTTTGGTGCTTCATGGTTTTACTTTTTATGTTTTTGTTGGTAGTATCTTTGTAGAGATTATAATCCAGAACCCCTTATACGGAGTCAATTTAGCATGCTCGCATTGTTGTAACTAAATTGGTGTGAGACAATTATTCACCATGCTCGAGAATTTATCCGAACTCTGATGTATTTTGTGCAGGGTTGTTGCTACTGCAGTCACATATATGAGACGTGTGTATACCAGGTAAATAATCAAGTCCGTGCCTACAATGTTAAGACCGACAGCAAATTACCTTTGAATAATCAACATCGGGAATGAATTGTAACCTATCTTTTCGTCATTTTTATTTCAGGAGGAGTATGACAGAATATGATCCGCGTCTTGTAGCTCCTACGTGCTTGTACTTGGCATCAAAAGCAGAAGAAAGCACAGTGCAGGCTAGGCTCCTAGTATTTTACATCAGAAAAATATGTAATCTCGCTCTACCGACCACAATTTAAGTTTTTTTTTTTGTTCAGAAGGTTACTGTAGATATCTTAAACCTCCCGTTTTGATGGTACAGATACTGATGAAAAGTATAGATACGAGATCAAGGACATACTTGAGATGGAAATGAAGATCTTAGAAGCTATCAATTACTATCTCGTTGTATTTCATCCTTATCGTTCATTGTCTGAGTGAGTATTTTGGCTGGAACAATTACTTCACAATTGAAGTGCTGGTGTGGTTTCTTCAAATTGACATATCTGACCTCAAAGTGTCTTACTTGTGTATATAGAAATTCAACTTGCCTCCCTAGTCTGTACAACATTTTTTTTTTAGCTCAGTGGTAGAGCGTCAGTCTTGTAAATGCTAGGTGCTCTAATGATCAATGTATTATCCATGGCTTTTCGAGTTTATGCAATGATGATGGAGAAAGGATATATAATAATTTTACTTGACCTTTCCTTTTGCAGGCTCCTTCAGGATGCAGGACTTAATGATATGAATATGACACAAGTAACTTGGTAAAGTTCAATCTACTAATTAGCTAATCTTGGCATTTCCACCATGTAACAACTTATTGTGTGCTTTACATGGAAACAAGAGTAATATACCTCTTCACTTATTTCCTTCTTTTTTTTTCTTTCTTTCTTTTTTTTTTCTTTTTTCTTTTTTAAATAAAAACAGGGGTCTTGTTAACGACACATACAAGATGGATCTTATACTTGTACATCCTCCGCATCTGATTGCGCTAGCTTGCATATATGTTGCAAGCGTACTCCGGGATAAGGACACCACTTCGTGGTTTGAAGAGCTTAGCGTTGATATGAATGTGGTAAGTCTTTCGGGCATACACTTTGCTTTTAAACATTGACCATTGTTGTCTAGCTTAACCGAGCCGGACTCGGTTATGAGTTGGGGGGGTGGTGGATCTCACGCCACCACCTTTCACGCTGAGTTCGCTCGGTGGAGCCGAGCAGACTTTTTCTCGTAAAACACCGTATATGCAGCAGTCAAGCCTGCACAAGGTTGATACGCTTATTTACCGCTTTACCAACAATAAGTTATATCATACTCGAATTGCGCTAATTGTGTATATAATCTCGACTAATTATACATTGTTGATCTCACTCTGTTGTGTGCTTGTAACTAATGAAGTAATTTGGTGTATAACCTGAAAGTAAATGTGTGCATTTTTTGCAGGTGAAAAATATATCAATGGAGATACTAGACTTCTATGAAAACCAAAGAATGATAACAGAGGAGAGGGTCAGTGCTGCTTTGAACAAGCTTGCTCCGAGACCGTAGAAAGGCTAAGCGACACCTTGCCAGCACAGAGCTCATTTCATCTGCTATGGCAGAAATCGTATAGAGCATTGAATGTACCGTAACAAGTCATGTTGTAAGGCTGCTATAGTCTCACAGGAGCAATGATGAGTGAGGGATGACATTTGCCTTCGATGAAATTAGCCAGTGCCCAATTTCACAATTACTGATTTTCAGCATGATATGATTCTAGAGTTAATTTCTTTTGTGATTTGTGCACTACACCCTATAATCTGCATAAAATATGTCCGACTAAAAGAACTGCTTCTATTCTAGAAAGCAAAAATTGAAATTAGCCAGTGCCCAATTTCACAATTACTGATTTTCAGCATGATATGATTCTAGAGTTAATTTCTTTTATGATTTGTGCACTACGCCTTATAATCTGCATAAAATATGTCCTACTAAAAGAACTGCTTCTATTCTAGAAAGCAAAAATTGAGCCACAATGGGTTTTGACTTGATGATTGATTGGCAAAATCTCATTAAGAAGACCAGCCAGAAGAATAAGGCAGTCAAATCACAAATGTCGCTAACAATAGGAGCAATTACTATAAAAACTTGCGCATAAACAATATTAGAGACAACTTGAGCAGCATCCGATTCAACCACAGGGCCTCTCCAACCACTGGTGAGTGCAATTTTTTTTTTTTTTTTAATTTGGTGCAAAAGAGAATATTTAAACTATCATCTAATATCAAGTATCAAATGGCGGGTCAGGGTTAATAGCCCTCGCTTGCAAAATTTATGAGTTATGGCTCTTAGTTCTTCTCATCTCTCGGCTCAATAAACATCTTAAACTTCCACCACTCAATGTTTTTTCCCCTTCTTAGCCAGCTTCTTCTCTGTCATAAGTAATAACAACCCAATGATTAAAATTAATTTAAAATTAAAGAAATAAAACTTCGTCGCAAGAAATTGATGAGACAGAGAGAGAACATTTAGCAAGTAAAGTGAACCTAATTTCCTCTTGGCTTCAGATTTTGCAAAGAAGTCCCTCCACTCATCAGTTAGCACAAAAACAGGCTCATCTTCTTCTTCCTCTTCCTCTTCTTCCTCCTCAAACAACGGCCTGAGAAACACATGCGGATTTGCACTTTTAGGCAAAACGAGAAAACGACAACAACATGGGAAAAGGAAAACAAGAGCCTTCTTGAGGATGAATCCTCACGGAGGGGCAGAATCTACTGCTTCTGGACGCTGAGAAGTCTCCGCACAGACGACGTCGTTTGGGACAGCCCGGGAAATGGGAGGTCCTTGAGGAAAATTAGGGCATACGTGGCGATTGTGGCAGTGGTGGTGGTGCCGATGAAGTCGGTTGTGGGCACAGAGGAAGAGCTGACGACAGTGATGCCCATGATGATGATGATGATGATGGGGATGATGGTGATGGTGATGGTGATGGTGAAAGGGAATAAAGCGAGGGCACGCGGGATACATGGCGGTGGGGGTGGTCTTCTCCAGCTCAACCCTGCTGGCTGCTGCGTATTTTATTATTCATTTTGTTCCCAAGTTTGTCAAAAGGAGTTGTTTGGGTTAGAATTGGAATTAAAAAAAAATAGTTTAAATTATAAGGCCAGTTAGAAAATTAGCAAAGTTTGAAGGATCTAGTCGGGGATGTCAAAATTAAAGAAATAGTCATTAAATATCTTAAGGAAAAATTTTTAAATAATTCTTGAGTTTTACTAAACTTATAATTTCGCTCTTACGTTTTTTAAAACTATCAAACAATCATTTAGTTGTTTAAATCAGTACAAAAAAATAAAACATTTTACGTTGACCGTGCTTAATATTTTTCAAAAATAACCAAACTACCCTAAGAAGAAACAAAAGTACACAACATGCATCGTCATCACTCCTCAATCGAAAAAAGAAATAGAAAACATCAAAATCCCAAACCCAAACCCAAACCAAAGATTTAACCTCCTAGCAAAACAAAAACACCCCAAAGATTTAACCAAAAAAAAAAAGTAAAAATTGAAACAATCAACAATCTCGACCATGAACCCCGCCTCCACGTCGCCGATCACGGTGAACCTCGCCTCCACAAAGATCCACATCTGCTTGCCGCAGATCTACCTATGATCGCCGCTCGCCTCCACCTCCGCTCCCGCTCGTCGCAGACCGGCCCCATCGCCGCTCGCCCCCACAACCGCTCGTCACAGACCCCCACCGACGCTTGCCCCCACCTCCACTCGCCGCTCGTCGCAGACCCCCACCGCCGCTCGCCCCTACCTCCGCTCGTCGCTCGTCGCAAACCCCCACAGCCGCTCGCCCCAACCTCCGCTTGTCGCTCATCGCAAACCCCCACCGCTGCTCGCCCCTACCTCCACTCGCCGCTCGCTGCTTTCCGCCCCGTTGCTGTCGCCCCCACCCCCCCCCCCCCCCCCCCCCCCCCCCCCGGCTGCTCGCTCCACCTCCGATCGTCTCCTCTATTCAAGCACTCGAGACTAAAATAAATAAATAAATAAAAGATAATGAAAATTAAAAAGAAAAGGGCAAATGTAATATGATAGTATATTGAAGGGTATTAATGTTTTTTTATGTGTTAATGTTGACTAATTTTTTTTGTGGAGGGTAGTTTTATATTGATTTGAACAACCAAAGGATTGTTTGATAATTTTTAAAAATGTAAGGGCGAAACTTAAATTTGGTAAAACTCAGGGATTATTTAAAAATTATTTTTAAAAAAAGGGCCCAAATCAAATAAAAAATCTCTAAAAAATAATTTCTTTCAACTTAAAAAAACAAACCAAACCTACAACTACCAAAATTTTCATCGACTGTGATAAAATAAAAATAGTTAGTCTCTTAAATTTCTAAAACTATGGCTAACCCCTAATGATATACATTGTAACAAAATTTGTTACGATATATCGATATGCAACAATTATTACAATTTATTACATAACATCATAGGACAAAAAAAGTCAATACATAATGTCTGAAAAAACATTAAAAAGGAATTGGTTAATAACTTAATTTTTTGATTCATTAGCTAATAACTTAAAAATGTATTTGAGAATGGCCATTGAGCTGATTTTCTCTTTAATTTTATGTGAGATTATAAAAAAATGGTGCTAGACATACTAATTCTTTACCAACTTTTTTAATACTAACGTACGTGTCATATTATCATTGCTGAGTGTTTATTACTTACGTAAAAAGATTTGATATTCAGTCAATTAAAATATGATACCTCAATTATCATATAAGTTGGTATTAAAAAATTGGTATTTCTAACATGCATAACTTCACTTAGGTCTCCATTGGATACAAATCCATAGCAATACGGTTTAAGTTTGCCTTTTTGTTAATGTAATTACTGTAGCAGCATGGTTTAAACCAAAACTTTTTATTCTGATTGTAATCCAAACAACCCCTAAATCATTGACAAGTTTATTTGGGCCAGTAAGGTAAATAGTCATTTTAGATGGTATATTTTTATAAAAAAAGAGACACAGTTCACAGTTTCAAAATATTTAAAAACTAGCAAAAAATTTTTTTACGCAGATACAAAATTTCTTATCATAACAAAATTACATATAAAATTTATTTTAAGAGGTTTCTTACCAAGATAATAAATTTATGAAATGACTATTTTCTAAAAATTTTGAAACTGTGACTTTTTTTAAAATCATTGTTTTAAAAGTGCTATTTTCTTAAAATTCTCAGTTTTTTTCCTCATTCAGTTACAATATTTTTAGTATAATACTAGTATCTTAAAATAGAATGAGCGTAAAGTTGACATTTCAATATTCAGTAAAACCTCTATAAATTAATAAACTTAGGAACAAGAAAAACTTTTAATTTAGTGAATTATTAATTATCAATCAATTAATAAATTATTAATTTATCAAGTGGTTTTTCATATTTATCGAAATACGTATCATGTTTAACATCGTTTTACTAACTATTATTGTGATTTCATATATTTGTTAAGTCATTAAATTCATCGACATTAATTTTAAAAGAACAAACAATATTAGATATATTTTACAAAATAGTCTAAATAATGTTAAATTTTTTTATATCATGAAACTATTAGTTTATATATCAAGCGGGTTTTTCTTGATAATATATTATCTTATAAATTTAACGTATTATTAATTTAACACATTGAGCCAAGTTAAGGCCAATTAAAAATATTATTGAATCAAAATTATTAATTTATCAACTGTACTTTTTTTTCATACACAAGTACCTATAATTATGTTGTTTAAATGAGAATAAAAATTTTAGTATTTGCGTTATATGTATTCACATCTATATTTATTTTTGTAGGACTGTCCACTTTGAATCCTTGACCTATATTTGTTCCCCGTTCATTCTCCAATCTCCATCAGCAAAATTCTTTATTTGAGAATTTCGCTTAATTTTTGTTATCTATTTTGTTGCTTCATATAGGTAAAGCTCGAGGAACGTATATTTATTATTATTTTTGCTTGGGAAGAACTTTTGGACTTTGAAGTTTGAATATCAATATACTTCTGTTTCTTTCAGTTGTCATATGAAAACAACTTAGGAGAAATACCCCACACACTCAAAACGAAGTTGGTGGCTAACCAAACCTATCTCTTTCTTCCGCTAAATCACCTCATTTAGACATTTACGGTAATATTCAATGGTGTAGGTGTTGGTAAGAGAACATATTAAAAAAAATAAAACCCCTAAAGAAAAATGTTTTTTTTTTTAATTAATCAACATTGATGATAGATGAGCAGTTAGTATACGGTTTGTTATATATATATATATATAAACAGCTTCATTAACCAAACAAAGAAAGACGAGAATACTCATTAGATCTGGGATATGGGGTAGGGTCGTAAATGCATTGTATTTGGTGGGTTGGTGAAATGCATCATTATCTCTCCACTTATCCATTCGACTTAAATAAAAAATAAATAAATAACCATCTTATAAAACTTCGTCATTTTTACGTATTTTAAAACTTTGATAATATAAATAATATTTTTTAAAATATTCATAAATATATCCTAAATGTATGCAAATGTCGATGATGAATATACGTTCATAAATTATTTATCCATAAATATACGTTCCTCGAGCTCTACCTATATGAAGCGAGAAAATAGATAACATAAACTAAGCGAAATTCTCAAATAAATTATGTTAAATAAAATAACTCCCGATCTTGTGTGAGAGTTTAAAATTATCTTTTAACGTTGCATTTGTAATCATTTTGCTCATGAGTTTGTTTGATATTTAATCATTTTCTATTTTGTATTTTAAAAAAGTGATCAACCTTTCAAAAAATTAAGAAATTAATCATTTATCTATAATAAATTAAGAGATGAGAGGTAAATCAAAGCATCATACAATTAAAAAAAATGATCATTTCATTAATTAATAGAAACATATGATATTTTCTCAATACATCATTCGAACAATTGGTATTTGCTTAACAATCTCTTTGCGCATTGATCTTTAAAATGTTTGATTTTGCCTCTTTTGTCTATTTTGTTGACGGAAATATTGACTTGGACGTTGAAATGTTAAAAAGTGACCTCAAAACTTTTGAAATGTTCACTAATGCAAGTTAATAAATATTCAACAAATATAACTTACAATTCTATTTTTTTTCCATATATTTCTTATAAATCCAACAAATTAAAAATCTTAAAACCAAAATGTCTAATGAAAAAAGCTACTTTAAAACCATGATCAAAGAGCTAAATAAATAAATAAATAATCGAAACATTAAAATTACAAGAACAATATTAGAAAAAGAGGAAAAAAAAAAAAAACAACAACAACAGCAACAGGCAATTGAAAGATCATCTCATTTTGAACTTTTATCAAACATATCTTGTGTATATTATTATAATTACAATTCTAATCTTTTTGCCACCAATAAATTACCTCTCAATAATAAACCATAACTATATCGAGGCTTATGCCAGCAAAAGAAGAGCGACCAAATTGATCATTTAAAAAAAATTAAAAATTACAATACGCACGAGATGTGTTTGATATTAGTCCAAAACGAGAAGGTCTTTCGTTTTCTTTATTTTTCTAAATCTTTTTGTGACTCTAATGCTTTGAGTTTTTTTTTTTTAGCTTTTTTAATTATTGTTTTAGAGAAGTGTCTGATTGTCTTTAAAATTTTTAATTTTGTTGGATTTTTGAGAAATATATAGGAAAAAAATAAAAGGATTTCAAAGTTATATTTGTTGAATTTTATTTTTATTAGATCGGGGCATTAGTAAAGTTCTTATAAGTTGAGCGGTGCACTTTTTAATATTTTAACAATGTCTAAATTAACATTTTCGTCAACAAAATAAATAAAAAAGAAATGTTAGAGAGCCAGAATTTTCGACAAAAAAATAACCAAAAAATTATGACATCTACTTATTAATACACATATTTTTATTTTCTTCAATAAATAATTACCAAATCATTATGATCACTATTTTCTAACCCCAAAAAAAAAAAAATCTAACCATCTACCATTTCTTTTTTTTTTTTTTCAATTTTCCAAATCTCTATATAATATCTTTAAATCTCAACCATATAAATCACTTCGAAATTTGTAAAATCAAATCATTCTACTTATTTTTCTACCTCCCGTTTGGGCAACTCATCCCACTCATTCCATTCCATTTCGTTCTATCCTATTCCTTTTTTTCAACTTTCTAATCCTTCAAATAATTCTATTTCATTTTATTTTTTTCAATATTTTTTGTAACTTTCCAAATCCTTATATAATATTTTTAAATCTCAACCATTTATACCACCTCAAAATTCACAAAATCAAACCATCCTACTCATTTTTCTAACCATTTTTAAATAATTTGAAATTGTAAAAAATGACCAAAATAATTTTTTCAAACACAAATCTAACTATTTTTTAAATTATTTTCAAATCATTTTGATTATTTTAATAAATAGAATGGAATGAGCCAAATGATTTGCCCAAGTAATAATTTTAAAAGACGGAGGAGGGGACAAAATGGTGACAAACGCAACAATAGAGGGAAAATTATAAACTATAAGAGAAGATGGGTGTTATTTTCATAATATATATATATATATATATATATATATTTTAGATCGTACATGTAAACACAGATAAAAATTGGACAAAGGAATAATATGGTAGGCTGGTAGCTTGTCCCTAGGCTTTCCCATTTCTGAACAAGTCGCTATTCCCAATCACAATCCCAATCCCAATCCGCAGCCTCAAGCCCTCACCACCACCAACCATCCTCTCCTCGCACCCACCCCCCCAATCTCTATACGCTACTTCTTTTATTCATATTTTTATTTTTATTTTTATTTTTATCTATTTGGTGTGTAAATATATATATACACATATATGTAAACATACGGACAACGTGCAGAAACAGATCCTCCGGTAGCGTCCTAGGCTAAAACCCCGGGGCCCTGCCACCGTTAGACATTATCGTGGCCTCTGCCGTACTGGGTCCCACACCCACCCCACCCACACATCACACACATCCAAACTCTTCCAAGTCCAAACCAAGCACCCAAAATCCATACTTTTTTCAAAGACTATAAAAAAAAAATTGAGCCAAATCAAACCAACCCTAAAAAAGTTTCCTTGCATTACAGCCATTCAATATCTCAACACTAAAATTTGTTTGCTTTTTATTTTTATTTTTTTTTTGTTTTTTTTTGTTGGGCTGTGTGATTTGTGCTCTCTCTTCTGTGTCTACCAATGGGCGCTTTGGAGGAGGGACATTTCTGTGCTGGGCTTGAGAAGGGAGTGCAGCTTTGTTGCCATGGTAATAGCGAACTGGGATTTGAGGAAGAGCCTGAGACCATAGCCATTGAAGAAGCTGTGAAAGTTGTGCTTCGTGGCTTGAGCGAAGATGTGAACAGAGAAGGTATCAGAAAGACGCCTCTTCGCGTTGCAAAAGCTCTTCGTGAAGGAACTAGAGGTAACTACTTCTCCTTTGTTCCTGTTAACTTGTTTAGCTCATAACCCTTGTTCTGATTGATACGTATTTGGGTGTCTTTTTTTTTTATTTAATTTTATTTGTGCTTTGAGTCTAGCTCTATGAATACTGTTTATCCTCGGTTGTTTGGAATTTGGTAGGCTGTTTATTAATTGTTCTAATAGTTTCAGTATTTGGACTTATTGACCGATGATTGAGAAATTTCGTAGTTATTTACTTATTTTTTAATTGTTTTATCATTCAAAACTTGTTTGTTAGCTAAATAAGTGTATTTGGATTCACCAAAGATGCCATGTACTTTTGCCCATGTATTAATATTTTTATTTGTCATGCATAGATCGGACTGTGATAAAAATTGAGCAAGCAAGTAGCAAGAGGGATGTTGAAAGAATGCACAAGCATGTTTCACCATAGTCGGTTAAAACATTTCTATGGAATGGACTTTTGATGTAGAGAAAAAATGACACCCAAAATAATGAGAAATCTAAGCTTTTATTTTTGTTGTTAATCTTTGTTCAGGTTACAAGCAAAAGGTAAAGGATATCGTCCATGGTGCTTTGTTTCCTGAAGCTGGTGTGGACAATACAGTTGGTCAAGCAGGAGGTGCTGGCGGGCTTGTGGTTGTTCGAGATCTCGATCTCTTTTCATACTGCGAGTCGTGTTTGCTTCCGTTTCAGGTCAGATGTCATGTGGGTTACGTCCCCTCTGGTCAACGGGTTGTTGGGCTAAGCAAGCTCTCCCGGGTTGCTGACGTTTTTGCAAAACGTCTACAAGAGCCGCAGCGTCTAGCGGATGAAGTGTGCCTGGCGTTGCATCATGGCATCAAGCCAGCAGGTGTCGCCGTCGTGCTCCAGTGTCAACACCTCCATTTTCCAGATCTTGAGTCGGTTTTTCTCGCCTCGACCCACAAAGGATGGGTGAAATCACTGGTTTGCTCAGGTTCAGGAGTTTTCGAACATGAAAATTCCGAAGCTTGGGTTGATTTTTTGAGTCTTCTCAAATTCAGAGGAATAAGTATTGATAGAACTTCCATAAGAAACTCAAGTGGTCAATCTTGGTGCCCTTCTCGGCTTACCTCTGGAGCCAAAACTCCCTCCAAGATTGAACCGGTCAATCAAGCAATGGCCACAGCAGTAACTTCAATTCTTAGGTCATTAGGCGAAGATCCATCAAGGAAGGAACTCGTCGGAACACCTGGCCGTTTTGTTAATTGGATAATGAACTTTCAAAATACAAAGTTAGAGATGCAGCTGAATGGTTTTGTTTCAGGTGCGAAGGATCCTCTGAACTGCAACGGAGAAGTAAGCAAGGAAAAACGGATGCAGTCTGAGCTGAACTTGCCATTCTGGTCTCAGTGCGAGCATCATCTGCTTCCCTTCCATGGCGTCGTGCATGTAGGATATATGTGCAGCGAAGGTCTCGACCCAATTGGGAAATCCCTTTTGCAGTCAATAATACATTTCTATGGTTTCAAGCTGCAAGTGCAGGAAAGGCTCACCCGGCAGATAGCAGAGACCGTGTCGTCGTTTTTGGGCGGAGATGTGATCGTGGTTGTGGAGGCTAGTCACACGTGTATGATCTCTAGAGGGATCGAGAAGTTTGGAAGCAGTACAGCTACTATAGCCGTGCTCGGCCGATACTCTACTGATTCCATGGCAAGAGCTATGTTTTTGCAGGGCATACCAAACAGTACCATCTGAGAAGAATGGCTCTGCCTGGTCTACCGTTGATTTGCGGTCTTGGTGATGAGCCTTTCCGAGGAAGACACGGGAACCGAATTGGTAGGTGCTCGATTTATAAGGCAGAGGATCAGAAATTTTGATTCCCTCTGTTAGATTATTTGCTAAAATTTTGATTCTTGTTGATCATTTACTGTTTGTAGCATATAAACCCATTGAAAATCTTGAGGCGTTGTCTTTGCCTCAAAAATATGATTTTAATACTGCATAATATTCTTCTCAAAGAATATGCGATCAAATCTTCAAAATTTTCATTAGTTGTATTCATTGGTGGTAAGAGAATACATTCTCTTATATAGAAGGCAAACACCTGTGTAACAGAATTTTCCAATTCTAATAAAAGCTCTTTTAAGGTAAGAGAACCAACGTATGTGTGATAAATAGAGGCTAGTTACTGTACATAAATATACAAAGCATATCATTTTTTCATGCACAAACCATATATCCTTTAGAAAAATATACAGACCAGATACACAAGCACATACATTGATATACAGTTAAACCGTAGATATCATAAAAAGACATGAAAGCTAAACGTCTTTAGCCTAGCCATAGGTGACGAATCTTATGCCACTGAATGTCGTCTTTCGCCTGAAATTTATGAAGTTTAACTCGAGGCCAAGGACCGTGGTGAATATGCCCGCGAAGCACAAGAGCCGAGATGATGGCGATTCCGAGTACCAAAAACAAGAGTAAACTTGACGAGGAAAATGGAGAAACAACCTGCACGGCCTTGGTAAAGTCAGCATACTTAGGCGACTAAACTTGCTCTAATTTGAGAACAAGACAACTGTCAATTCCATTAAACAAATTTGCTAACATAAATTATTATGCAGATACAGATCTCAATGGAAGGTTAACACAACAAAAATTTTCAATCCCATAACACAAAATTAAAATATCTGGGAGGTGATGAAACTGTTGGAAATCTTAAACGTTTCATTTTTTCTCAATGCTCAAGCTGGTCATAACTAGTTTAATTACCAGTCATATGGTTCTGATCTCATGACATATAAAAGAACATTAAATTTCACCCAACTTAGATACATATGCAGTCAGTCAGAACTTAGACGAAGTAACAGTTGAGTTAAAGTAACATGTACCAATTTGGGCAGAGTAATTTTGCTTAAAGAACCGACCCTGTTCGCCTTGTTCATGAGCAAGCGCTTGCGAGAGAGATTTTTGTCAGCATGCTCAAGCGAATAGCGCAACATATTGACTATAGTCAACTCAGTTTCTGGATCAAAATTTTCTGTAGGCACACAGTGATAGGATTATGACACCATATAGCAAAAAACATAGTGGATATCGTTGAGGAAAATAATCGACAGATTGTGAGTGACCTGGGATATCAAATATCTGTTTTGTTGGAGGAATACCCAATAGCTCTCCCAAATGGACACGGATGCGAGCACGGTCAATCCGTGAAAGTAGATCACCGTGAGTTACAACAACAAGAGGTTTGTCATCTGTCAAAATAATGGAAAGTGGACATACTACTTTTGAGAACTTAACTACGAAAGTATAAGAAAATATCACCAAGACAGGAAAAACACATTCTAGTACCTTGGAATGACACGTACGGGCAGTTGAATGCGGACGCAATCAATTCCTTGTAGAGTCTGTTTGGCTCTTCATCATTCTCCATTGCTTCAGAACTGAGAGTCCATCAACAACAAATATAACAAAATTGACCTTTGTAATCTCACCGGAGGCATGCCCAGTCCTGCGAGCTTTACATTTCATTCTGTTCTTCAAACTCGGACTATCGGACTCCCTAATAATCAGCTCAAAGAAGCAAAGTCAGTAAAAGCATATACAAAATCCCACCCCCATATGTAAATGCTTTATGGACACGACACTTAGACCTTACAACAAGCTTCCCATTGCAAACACCTCTTGTCATCCAATGCTTTAGCATTTCAATGTTCTCACTCGAATCATCAGATAGACTACGAGTGTCATAGAGGCAAAACGATGAAGAACCTCTTGGGATCATATACTCTTGGAGGAACAAGGTTCCATCTCCAACAGACGAATTATCTTGCATGTGAAAATATTATAACAATGACTTCCTTTTTTAAACAAAAACACAAGTAATGTTTCAATGAAAGAGGTGAGGTTAAGGTACAATACATGTTACTTGGGCCCTTTCTGATGCAAACTTGTCATGCTCAAAAGCCTTTGAAATCCGATTTACAAGACTACTCTTTCCCGATCCTTTTGGACCAATCAATATCAAGGTCGTAGTCGTTGGCACATCATAGTCGCTCAATCTCATGCTACCCGCGTTTTCAACCCATGTCCCGGGTTTATAGCTGCTAAGTTTCAGAAACACAATCAGTTCTAAGATTAACAATCTCTAGCCCTCATGAGCTTTGCATTTTCTATTAACCCCTTGTTGCCAATGCAAATTTAAATAAAGAATCTAAATTTAAATTGAGATAAAATCTAAATCCATGTTTGAAAACTAACCAAATTAACACCCCTTGAATTCGCTATATTTCAATTGAAAGTGAATAGTACTCCCATTTAAATGCTATTTTTCAATTTAAATCACATCCACTCAAATGTCAATTTATGCAACAACTCAAAAAAAAACTCTAGAACAATTATACGTAATTACGCGTTGCGCACTATACACCTTAATCTCCATTTTTGGGAGAACCTATGAGTAACCTAGAGGGTGGACTCAACCTCTCTATCGGAAGACTTTGCCACCCGAGCTTAACTCTCGAATGGTTGACCTAAACAGGCTATTTAAAACAAAAATTAGGCATTCCAACAAACAATAAAATCACATAGTGCAATCAATTCAAAACTAAGCAAACACTATACCTCAAGATTTTGCTCTTCGCTTCTTCCAATCCCTGACTCCAAATACGCAATTCATTGTAACTCTGCAAAATTTCATTGTAAACTTTGTCTCTCCTCCTCTGATCAGCTTCGAGGTCCGAAGAAGCCAAAGAGTTTCGTTGACCTAAGTGTTGAAGAGTCAACTCTCCTCCTTCATCCACTCCAAAACTCTCAACCTTCGTGCTTAGACCATCATCCCTGGCACATTGAGAAAACCAGAAGGCATTTCCAAGTCTCACAAACAGCTCAAAATCCAATGCGATCAATGTTGCTCACTCACACACCTCTGAAAATACGAAAAAAACTATCAAAGAACTTAACGATTGTATTGTATAGTGATCGTGAGGCACCTGAGAATGGGAGAAGAAAGTTGGGGAAAATCATGATCGAGTGAAGAGTCTTCTTCTGCCAAAAAAAAAAAGACTCAGATAACAATCATTATCAATCCAAAAAAATTGTATAATTTGGTATTGTTGAACAAATGAAAGATCATCTTTATAAAACATTTCCAAGAAAGAAGAAGAAGAAGAAGTATTTGTGAAAGTACGAGGAGAGAGATTGGTCTCGCCACCCATTTGGTCTCTGGGTTTTGCGTGTCTCTGTGTGTGTGTGTGTCTTTTCTTTGAGTGATTAAATTGGTGGTGGACTTGGATGAGATTTGAGAAGGAGTTGTATGTGTAATCTATCTACGTGGCGATTAAAAGCTTACTTTTTTTTGTTTTTTGCTTCTCAGCTAAGAAACCAGAGAGCAAGCCACGTCAAAGCCGTCACAAACTCTTTAATGTTCTTCCGGAAAAATAATAATAATAATAACGTGATCGGACAGTGACCATTCACAAGTCTCCGACTCTCCGCTATATAAAGGAATTGTAACAAGTCGAAAATAAGGCTTTTTTATTGGGGAATTTCGAGGAATGTCCGTTTTTAGCCTAATGATAGTCTATATAAAATATATGTATTGTATTTTTAATTAATATTTTAAAATTTATATTCTAAATATAGAGTAGAAATATAAAAAATATATATTATTTGAGATATAAATTATTAAGTAGTATAAAGAATGATTTTATTTTAGGGTGAAGTAAGTAAATACTCATAATTTATATAACAATAAAAATAAGGGTGAAGTAGGCAAATACCCAGAATTTATATAACAATAAAAATAAATACCCAAACTTTTGAAGTAATTGAGTTTCTAGTCAATTTGTGAATTACTTGCACATGTTTTTGGTAACAAAGTGAATTACCACCACTTATCACTGTGTAAGTAATTGCATCTTTTGAATAGTTGGTTACATTTTTCAAAAAATTGGGTAATAACTTACATTATATTTTAAAAATTGGGTATTCACCATAATTTCTCTAAAAATAAATACCCAAACTTTTGAAGTAATTGAGTTTCTAGTCAATTTGTGAATTACTTGCACATGCTTTTGGTAACTAAGTGAATTACCACCACTTACCACTGTGTAAGTAATTAAATCATTTGCGTAATTGGTTACATTTTTCAAAAGATTGGGTAATAACTTATATTAAGTTTTAAAAATTGGGTATTCACTATAATTTCTCTTTATTTTAAGATTCTTTATTTTTTTATTCGGTACCTATTGAAAAGAAAAAGTGATAAAAATATAAATGATTGTAACAAAGTATATTGTTTTATTTTATTATTTTTCTTTTATGCATATCAATAGACCGAATATTTTGAATAAATATCCCAAAAATAATTATGATAATAATTTTATTTAATATTATATTGTTTTTACATAATGTTATATGTTGAAGCATTTTATTAAATTTTTAATAATTGACTAAAATTTTAATAAAAATATTAAGCGATTGAGTTTTTTTTTTTTTGAAAGAAAAAGAGGTAACTCAAATCTTAAAAATTCAATTGAACAAATCATTATGAAATTGTAATATAATATTTGATTGAATTACTAGAAATAAATAAATAATTAATATAATGTTATTTATGTTCATAGATATTTTCAATATCAAACCTTGCCTTAAGATACTATTCTGAATGTGATAATAATAATAATAATGATAATAATAAAAATTAATAAGTAAATAATTATTTCTTTAATTATATGATATTGTAATTTATTATTATCTAATTTCTTAATTATTGAGAATGTTGGTTATTTCTTTGATCAAATACATAATAATAATAACTTATTTGAGCATTTAACAATTTCTATGAATTTTATTTACTTTTTTCAAGTCATTATCCTCTTCAATAAATACAAAGGGCTTGCTTGACAGAATTTCCTAGAAGTTGCCTTCGGCTTCTTGATATCAAAAGCTATTTCAAAGTGATTGACACCTATAGTCCATACCTAGAGTCCATTTATTTTTTAACATTATGCACTTGAGTCCCTAAGTATTTTTATAGTCACCTATGGGCTATAGTCCTTGAACTTTTAAGTTTTAGCAAGTTTAGTTCCTATGCTATCCATTAATGTTAATTAAATTACTACTAAAAGTACACATATATCACTTGTATTTAGCTATAATTACATGAGAATAAAATTAAATAAGTCAATGAAAATTTTCTAATCCTTTTAAAATGCATTCTTCAATTAAATAAGAATTATTACTTACCTCTTGTTTGGCCCACCCATTTTATCAATTCCATTTTTTCATTTTTTAAACTTTCTGAATCCTCCAAATCATTCCATTCCATTCCATTTTTTTGCAACCATTTTTTTTCAACTTTTCAAATCCCTATACAATATCTTTAAATCTCAATTATTCATACCACCTCGAAATTCGTAAAATCAAACCATTCTTACATTATTTTTTCAAACCATTCCAAACCATTTTCAAATTATTTTTTCTATCTCAAAAAAGGGATGGAATGGGCAAAATAGTTGCCCTAAACAAGGGGTATAATTTAATCGTATAATTTATTTTCAGGCAAGTAGAACCAATGCAAGTAATAAATGTGTAATTTAAAGTGGCTTAATTAAATTAACGTAATAAAAATTAAAAGTTTAAGGACCATAAGTGTCCATAAAAATAATTTAGGTGTTAAAGTGCATAAATCCTAACAATATAGGGACCGTGAGTGCTAATTACCCTATTTCACAAGTGTTTCAACCCTAAATAAGCGCAAGCCAAAAACACGTTTCTTATTTAAGAAGCTCATATGGAAAAAAGTTTAAAACTCTATTAGGGTTTAAAAATGCCATTATAAACGCAATATTAATATTTTGATTGTTTATGATTATTATTTTTGGATTGCTAAGCTCTTTTCAATTGTAGTGACAAACACCTTCACAAAGTCATATCTTTTACTTCTCTACGTTTATTGATTAGAAAATGAAGCCAAAACTATATCAAACAGGCCCTTATTCTATTTGCTCTTGTCCAATTTTAGTCCAAAAATTGACGGATGGGGTGTATCCGTTAACAAATGTAACGCTATTTATCCAAAATGTACATCTTGCAAAAGCCCAATCAACTTGTGAAAAGAAAAGAAAGAACAGAAAAAGACGAGGGAAAATGGCAGTACAGAAAAGCGCTCAACTGTGAAGCAAGACAATCAGAAAGTTCCTTGTATAAAGAATCCTGAGTACAAAACTATTTTTCCATTATATTTCATCCCGGGAACAATTAGAGCCTTACGCTTCCAATAATACAGAGGACAGATTAGCCCGGTGATTGATATGAACTAGAAGCTGTACAAAAAATAGAAGAAACAGAAAAAACATCCTCCTCGTATCAGAGATCACATTAGATCATTATTTAAGTCACTCGCTTAGGGGCAATGACCTTCGCGGGAACGATGAGGACATGCCCAGGAAAGGACCCTCTAAGATGTTAGGCTGCAATGCTGGAATTGAGAACCCAGCTGATTGAGACCCTCTGATTGACGGGTGTTGAATCGAACTGTTACAACGTGTCATGTAATACAAGTTTTGATCGTTAAGAACTTTCAAACAATCTTCTCTTTACGTAAAAGTTAAAAGTGCAAACGGATTAAAATAATGGACGTACAGCATGTGATTTTAACAAGAACAAACATACCTGAAGGATAATGAAAAGGAAGAAGACTCTACTGGGGCACGAAGGCCATTTCTATCAGGAGAGATCAGCGACCAAAAAACTGCAAGAGAAAGCTACAAGATCAGTCATTCAAGAAGACCAAAAAGAATCAATTAAACTCGTATCACCATTTAGATTAGATTATCTATTGCAGGTTTTCAGCAGAAGAAAATGTAGCCCTGCCCTAACGTCAAAGCAAAGATCGCATAAAGCAATTCAAAGCTAACAACAACAGCAATAATAATAAATAATAATAATAATAGCTTTTCCACAGAGAGATGGAATAAATACCTGATTGCTCTCTATGATCATCCAAACCAGTGCAAAACAGTGAATCCTGAGCAAGAAAGTTGACAACTTAATAACATTCAGGACCTAAATCAATGCATAATTTTTGCCACAGCAGCATTTTTCTAGGTACCATACTCACCTTGTCTCTACCCTGAGATGGATCTCGAACCGCATCTGCAGAAAAGATTGCCAAGTCAAGGTTAACAAGGGCTTTAAAATGTCATGTCTTGAATCTTAAGATAGAAGCACTAAAACGAGAACTACTTTAAATGCATTTTTCCATCCTTTCAACACAGTTCCATTACCAAAGACATCAATTCATCAAGCTAAAAACACCCAAGAGAACCAACTATTTACCCAAGTTTGAAACACTGGGCTTCACAGCCAATGTCAAACCAAGAAAGCAGTCCTCAGGTTCAGCTCCGAAGTCTGATAATTTCAATTCAAGATCAGGCATTGTCCCTGTGGGCCATATGGCAAGAATTATACATCAAATCCAAGTTGACAATAGGAGATAAGATGCTTAAATTAAATAAATTTGTATAGGGAAACTCACCCATGTTACTCAGCTTTAGCTCAAGTGGATCACGCAGCAAACGAGGAACCCAAGCCACCTGGCAAGCATAAGCAAGTAAATTAATCTATATTCATAAGGGAGCAGGAGCCATAGTTGGAAACACATCTTACATGAAGAAAGGATGTTGTAATGATTCTTCTGCAGTTGGCCTCCTTGACGGGTCCCATGAAAATAGTTTCTGTTGCAAATCAGCAAAGAATTGGAAGAACAATCACTAAGCTGAAGAGGTAGACAACAGATTGATGACAATCAAAAGCGCAGACACTGTATTAACATAAACCTACCATCATTAAATCGACGGCTTCTGGGCTTGCATTTGGAACGATGTCAGCCAGGTTTGCCGGCAACATCTAACAAAAGAATGATATAAAAGTTAGGCCCAGAGTGCGAACGAGAATCTAGATACAAATCATTACAACCATTTACCTTCTCATAACTTATAATCTCATATAACCGAGATATATTTGTCCCTTCTGGAAAAGAAGTCAAGTCTGGAGTACCAAGAACACAGCATATCTTGAACAACTGATCTATTTCACTGCCATGTAGTAGCAAGTACTTTATGAGATCCGACAAAAGTTTTTAGTAGCAAAAGCATAACTTAGATTTTAACAGATTTCATAATTAAGAAGCCAACTACTAATAAGAATTTAGACTGAGAAATTGAGCCATGGACAACTATCACAAATTGCTACACATAAATCAAGCCAAAGAAAAAAAAAAAAAAAAAAAAGCCAGAAACTCTTCATATAATAAAATTGTCCATCTCAACAATAATGTTGCTATGAAGGACTCAGTGAGCACGAATAGATTTTGACAAACATATTTACCACAAAGACAAAAAAGACAATAAGTTTAGGAAGACAATCACCTTTCACCAGGAAAAATGGGGGACAAACTGAAAAGCTCGGCAAGGATCGCACCAGCTGCCCACATATCTGTATAAATTTCATTTGTCAATACAAAAGATGCCAATCTAAGCTTCACTAATAGTTTAAAATCATCATCTAACGGTCAATGATTAGTCTATGAGTTTACGATCTCAGAAAATGAATTATAAAAAATAGCCTAATCCTACTTCCTACATTTTGGAGATGAGTAAAATACTGAAATGAAAGGGTTAAGGAATTTCTGCTGCAATAAGCAGGGAATGAAGTTTGTGCTACCGACTGCAGGAGTGTATGACTTGGACTGTAACAAGACTTCTGGTGCTCGGTACCTATGATACAACCAAACATAATAAGTAAACCAGCTTGCTGTTTGTAAGTTATTAGTAAAAGAATAGTGCGCAGACATGATAAATCACTATTGCAAAAGTTGCAAACACAGGTGTAAGATGTAGAAGATAAGTTTTCACATGATAAATCACTGATTGCCAAGCAGGTATATACTTGAGCGCCAACATGAAAATGAGAGGATTATGTCACAGAAGTACAACTCACCATCGGGTGGAAACATATTCAGTATAAGGAGGCATTGATGACACTTCTCTAGCCAGCCCAAAATCAGCAATTTTGAGGATATCATTCGTCACCAGCAAATTCTCTGCTCCATACAAAAACATAGTTAATGCTTAGTCCTAAACTAAATTTTGGCTCCAAGTAAAGGACCAATTTGATGATTAAAAACAATTCAACATGTCAGGGCTTGATCAATAGCATAGAAGATAATATTTTATATCATTGTACCAGGTTTCAGATCTCGATGAAAATATCCATTTCTGTGGATGTGATTGAGTCCATGTAGCACTTGAGACATAAAGCTCCGTATCTCGTCTTCAGAAAAGGGCCTTTGGCGTTCTCTCATTATTTGGTAGAGATTAAAATTCTGACGTTGTGAAATTACAACAATCACTTGATAAACAGTATTCCAGAAACTTAGTTCATACAAGAATCAGATATCATATTGCATGCAAGCCTCAAAGAAGTGGCATCAGAGGAAATATATAGTACAAGAAAATACTCATGTCTGCCCGTACCAAAACTTTTTTTATGATGAGTTATACTTCTACACACAACACCAATGAGATAGTAGGACTTCTGGAAATCAGTCTCTTTCGGAGACTAGAGATTTTTTTTGCTGAATTCGGAGACTAGAAATTAAAACAATGTTCTTACGTGAATACCACTTTTCCGGGGAATAAAAAAAAAAAGAAGGGAGTGAAAAAAAAAAAAAAAAAAAGGCGCAAAATCAAAGGGACATGCCTTGGTATAAAAGGTTTCTCTTCCTTATTTAAATGAAGTGAGGCTGGAAAATCTTATTACCATTAAATAGACAGTGATAACTCTTACGTGAATGAAAGGTAAAATTCATAGAAGAATGCATGGTCACTCACCATATGCTCAAATATGAGGAAGACCTCATCATTTTCCTTGACAACCTCCTTCAATTTTACGACATTGGGATGATTCAACCTCCGGAGGACCTGGAAAAGGGACCTTTATTTATAGCAATCAACACAAAAGACCATATATTTCCAAGTACAAACATATAGAAGATGCACATATATAAAAGTTCAGGGAGGAGTCACAATTTATAATATTTGAATGCTTATTGAGGCTTAATTATAGCATGCAAGACAGACCCAAAGTTTTCGCATACCTTTATTTCTCGTAATCTCCAATACTCCTCCCAGAAGTAGAACTTTCTCTTCATCTTCTTAACAGCAACCTGGAATCACCAGTTATACAGGATATTCATAACCAAGAAAGACCAGTGAAAAAAAATTCAAGGAGAAATCATGGAAATTTATGTACTTCTCACAAAGAATGAAAAGGAACATTAACATTCAAAAGAAGGGTTTAATGTCAAAGCCAAATTTTAGCATGATACATATCTTTTTGATCACCATTTCTATATCAACTTCCCATTTTTTCATAACAAATTAAAGCTTTTATCAAAGAGCTTAACCGTATTTCAAATTTCAATTATACCCTGACAATTGTTAGACAGATTTTTTCTAAAGGCTATCTTCCTTCATACCCACCCCTTAACCTCTATAATGATTCAAAGTTCATGTGCAGATATTAGGCAAAGGCAAGAGAAAAGGCATAAGTAGCAAAGTGGCAGCAGCAAAAAGAATCCCAACTATTTAACATACTTCTTCCTAGGCTAGTCAAATTTCATCTACCTCAACAGATATTTACATATATATTATAGGACACATATTATGATAGATAATTTATATTTATCACGATGATTCCATGGCGCCATCACAAGGGATAAAAAGTACGCAGAAATTTGACGTTCTGACGTTGCATTTCCAATAATTCAGAAGTAACTTACAGTCTCATGGGTTCTACAGTCAAGGGCCTTATATACAGTGCCACAAGTACCATCACCAAGCTCTTCCAAAATCCTATATCTGGAATAAAATAATATTAATAACAAACTCATCACTGGGGGCAATATTTTGAATTCTAGAAATCATATTCAAGGAATTGACTGGAAGTTACCTTTCCATTATTAAAATTGCAACTTATTATGATGAACAAATTTTCAGTGGAATTTAAAAAACCTCCAGGTAGAGGTATCTAAGCTGTCAACACAGTGTTGGCTGTTAGCTTGAAGGTGTGATTCATTGCTAGAGTCTACAATACAGCATTTGATGTTGTCAAAAACCGATTTTTTATCAAAAGAGATATTGTGTATCTGGGAGAAATTTATCCGCATTTTGCAGCCCTCCACTTGAATTCCAGAGATCAAACATCAAACTCTGTGATTCGTTTATATCAAGTCATTTTTTTCTCATTTGCTTCATAACTACCCTCATATAAATACTTGGGCCATCTGATCTGCAGTAGGTAAAAAATAATAATAATAATAATAGTAAGAAGAAGAAGAAACTAACCATACAAAATTAATTTTAGCAGAATAAACAAATAAAATTTTAAAAATAATATCAAAATAACAGATTTAAATCATAACTCCGTCCATATCTTAGGAAATATCCCAAGCTTGGCTCAGCAAAGAGAAAGTTCTCTCTCTCTCTCTCTTTGGGTTCTCCTAATGTGTATTGTTTTAATAGAGAGTCTTTTCTTTCCAATAAAGATACATAACGTTTTTTTTTTTTAATGATTAAGAAATTCTATGAAAGTGAAATCAATCTATAGCCATACTACTATTGCCATGATAATCGCAACAAAAAGCCCAGAAATCCAAATTAGAAACTTGAAAAATTGAACAGAATCAGAAAAGTGAATTCAACATCACACAATTAAAGTTGAGCGAAAAGGAAAAGGCTTTCACTAAAGAAAAACGAAAATTTCCATTTTTTTCCCTTTTCTCTGGTCAAGTACTTTATACTCAAAAAATTACTCTGTTCAACTGCAAGCCGATTGAACAAACCATATAGTGATAAAGTAACAATAACGGAAAAAAAAAAAAAAAAAAAAAACCGCCAAATATCGTTTTTTTCTACTCCGTTTTCTCGCAAACCAAACAGAGCAAAACGCCAATTCGAAATGCACTTTCGCTTGCAAGGCTAAAACAAACTATAAAATCAGCCTACAACGCTGCGAATATCAAGATTATGCAAAACCTAAAACGCTCGAGATTTTCATAGTCTGGACTCACCATTGATGCCAAGTCGAAACGTCGACGCGCCAACGATCTCGCGAGGGGAAAAAAAAAAAAAAAGAAAAGAAGAAGAAGAAAGAAGTCGGACAAGAAAAAGATCAAAATGCGTCAGAAAATTTTCTCGGAGAAAACGGGAGAGAAAATTCAAGAGAGAGGAAATTCCGTGGAAAGTTTTCTAGAGAGAGAGAGAGAAAGAGAAAGGGAGAGAGAGAGATTTGGATTACTAATGAAGCCATGAGAGGGAGAGAGAGAGAGAAGGGGTGGGAGGGGATTCCGCTGAACAAGCAAAGGAGAAGAAAACAAAGAAATAATAAAAGATTAAAATGTGAACAATATTTAAAAAAATATCAAATATCAATTATATTAAATACGGCATTAAATATTGTTTCTTATGGTTTTATCTTTTCTTTATTTTGATTAAAATATTAGAGGAAAGAAAGGCTTGGCCGTGGTGGGGAAGAAAAGAAGTGGTCCCCAATCTGATTTATAATATTGTTGGACGAAATTACGTTTATGCCCCAACCTACCATACGCGTTGTGTGGTGTCGTTGACGAAGATACCCTTGCATGACTGAGAGTGGGCTTTGCTTTTTATGTTTTGAGTGACCAATGGGAATGAGTTCTGTGGGGGCATAAATGTCATTTAAATGATTCTTTTGTTTGTTTCTCGTGAATGCGATGACTGATTTGGCCTTTGGGCAATTGATAATTTAACCCTATTGGCTATCTTGGAAATTTTGGCCTATCGCATTTTTAAGGGCCCGGTGACTCTGGTCCAATGACTCGGACCGGGTTTTAGTTTATGATGTTTTTTTTTTTTTTTTTCTCTCTCTCTTTTAAAATAATCTCTAGTTGATTATGATTGTGCTTTAATTTTGGCATGGCTAAACTAAATAAAAGGATAAAAAATATCATGAGTTCTCCTTGAGCACAGACATTTATACTAGTATTTCTTTTTGCAGAGAGAGGAACTTTCAATCAACTTGCAACTTAGAGAAAATAAGGTTTTCGAGAATTTTGATGAATGCATTTTTTTCATACATTAATAATTAACGCTTTGTTTGGAGCTGAGATCGTCTATCTATTTCCCTATCATCTTTTTTATTTCTCACAGTGATATCATAACAACTCATTAAAATGTTATTCAAAATTTTGTTGTTCTAAGCGATGTAATCGTTTTTTTAACCGTGTTGATTTTTTTTTTCTTCACACGGCTTGACTTTTTTTTTTCGAGCTTTTCACACTCATTTTATCATATTTTTTTAGTGGAAATATCGTTTTATTTTTCTTTTGTTTTTAGTTTTTTTTTCATTTTTTATGTTTGAATAAAACGTATAAGCGTCCCTAAATTTTTTTATAAATAATAAATAGACTTAAGTTGATTAATATGATAAAAATACACTTATTTATTAAAATTTTAACAAAAATATATATTATTAACATATTTTAAATACAGATTTCATATCATAAATTGATAAAGTTCAATTAAGCAATTAATTATTTTAAAAATAAAATTTAAAAAATTTAACTATAATTTCACAAAATTAAGGATTTAACCATAACATCTTCATGTTTGTACTAAGTCATTCGCGTGTTTATAGACTAGGAAATAGTATATATGAAAAGGTCAACATCTTCCTTTACGGAGCAAATTATTACCATGTTTTTTATCATAGATGTTGACTTTGAAATATGTCACAAAAAATAAGAACAAATAATTACACACATTAAATTGAGTTGTTACTCTTCTTTTTCTTTCTTTTCTATAAAAGTGCAAATGTGAATTGCGTTGGTTGGAAGGTCCTATCGAATGTATGTTAACAGACAAGTTTTAAGTTAACCCACCAAGAAAATCGTATTAGTATCCAACTTTAGCTCACCCTACGAGATAATATTTTATACAAGAAACAAAATATCTCTTAAATATTACTAAAATGATGTGTTTACACATTTATTTGTAAAAGTGTATCAAAAGCAAACGTTACACATTAGAAATCAAATCCATTGACTAATATTTGTCACTTAAAATATATAATTACTGCCCCTAATTACTCAATTCAAACAGTAATGATATAAAACAGTATGTTTTATTACACATAGAGGTGCGTTTGGGGTGGGATAAATGTGAATTAAATAGGAAAAGTCTCAATCTCATATTTGTTATGCTTTGAGATTAGATTAACCACACGTGAGTTATTAAGTAAATAATCATTTTTTGAATGATATTTTAAAAAAATAACCAACGTTTCGATTAATTAAGAAAATGACCATTTTAATTACATAATGCATTGATTTTACTTTGTTACCCTTAACTTTTTATTGGCTAATGGCTAGTTTCTTAAGTTTTTGAAATTTTGCTCCTTTTATTAAAACATAGATAAAAATGGTTAAATATATATAAAAAAACTCATATAATTCCACTCATATGAGATATAAATAATCTCATACTCAAAATAATGTTTTATATATATGGTCATTTATTTATTAAAATTTGAAAATATAATAATATTTTTTTTCTAATATCACACCAAACATTGTGTTATTATTTTAGCCTCATAATTTATATCTAATCCAATCCGATTAATTCTAATATGTATTACAAATTAAAATACTACTAAATTTATTATAATTTTCATTCAATTTTTTATTGAATTTTAAAAAATATTATAGGCTAGTTAAGAAACGAGTCATTTTAAAGGTAAAATTTGAAGGATTTAGCTCTAGAATCTCAAAATTAAGAGCTGTAACATATGTGTAACATAATATTATGTTACTCTTATATTACTATTAAATCCTTAATTTTATGATCAACTAGAGCTAATTCCTTAAAAATTAGTCAAAAATTTGATTAAATCCTTAAAAATCTCAAATATTATTATATTTTTAATTAAACTTAAAGTTTTGTTCAATATTAATTAAATAATATGATTTTACAATAGTACAATTTTTACAATTAATTTAATTATTTGAATTAAATTTAGGGCCAGTTAAGATTGAGTCATTTTGCACTCTGTGTTTTAGAAATATAGCCCACGTTTTGAAATATTAATAAAATAGACATCAGGTCAATATCTAAAAATTTATGACCAAATAAATAAAATTTGTGACAAAATTTTAGACAATATTGTCTGCAACAAACAATAAAAACTAAATTAAAAAAACTAATGAGTACAGTCTCAAAAATCCAGATAAGAATGTATGGCTATTTTACTAATAAAAGCAAACATAGGCTTGCTATATAAAACTAACATAAGTAGATTGCTATTTCATATAAAAACCATTAAATTTAGGGCCAGTTAAGCAATTAGCCATTTTAAAGCTAAAATTTGAAGGATTTAGCCATAGTTTCACGAAATTAGGGATTTAGCCATAGCATGTAACATTTTTTGTAACATGTAACATATATACATATAAAAAATGTAACAATTTTTTAACATGTAACATAAAATGTTACACTTTTACACGTATATATGTTTTATGTAACAAAAAATGTTACACTTTATGGCTAAATATCTAATTTCGTGAAACTATGGCTAAATCCTAAAAAATTACCAAAAAGTTTAGTTAAATGCCTAAAAAACTATTAAATTTAGGGAAGATTTGGGTTTTAGCCATTTTTAAGCTCATGTTTCAAAAATTTAGCCATAGTTTCACGAATTTAAGGAATTAGCCATTTTCGTTGTGTAACAATTTTTGTTACCCGTGTAACAAAATTTGTTATCCGTATAATAAAAATTGTTACTGGGCGTAACAAAATTTGTTACACGGGTAATAAAATTTGTTACACGGGTAACAAAAATTGTTACACAACGAAAATGGCTAATTCCTTAAATTCGTGAAACTATGGCTAATCCTTAAAAAAAATTATCAAAAATTTGGCTAAATCCTTAAAAATCTCTTAAATTTATAACATGTTTATTTATTATATCTTTAATAACTGTGAATAGGGGTTTGAGTTATGCCAATTTCGACCAAAATACATATTTTGGTCGAAATTATTATTTTTTATTTTCTTAATTTTGAATTGGATTTTCGCATGCGGACGCATGTGCCACACGCGCGCGTCCCAAATCTTTTTCTTTTTGCGAAAAAATAGCACACAGGGTTTTTTGGGGTGTTTTCTCCAAAATTTTAGGGGTCTTTTTACAATTTTTTAAGGGTTTTTTTTTTCGCAAATTCTCATTGTTTCTTTTTTCATTTGTTCTAATTGGTTTAGCTGTCGGTTTTTAAAATTAATGGTCAGAAAATTTTTCTATTCGTACAGTTGGGTTTGAAATTTTTTTTTTCAAAATCTTTTGACACTTATTTTTCTATATATATTTATTTAGTAGAGATTCCTTTTTATTTTTCTTTTTTCTTTTACTTTTCTTCATTTTTATCTTTGATGTTTGACAAAAATTTAAAAGTGTCCCAATTTTTTTTTTAAATAATAAATCACCCCCTAAATTAGTTGAAATTATAAAAAAAAACTTATTTATTTAAATCTTAACAAAAATATATATTATTTTTATTTTTTATTAATATTTTAATATGCAAAATTTATTTCTAAATAAGGATCAGTTAGGTAAATAGCTATTTTGAACTGTGTGTTTTTAAAAAATAGCCACAGTTTGAAAAAAATTTAAAAACTAGCCGTAAAACATGTAAGAAATTTCCGACAATAACAAAAATGCACATAAATTACTGTAAAAAATTTATGATATTAGTAAAAAAATTTGTCAAAAATTTCTGACATGACTAGTTTTTAAATTTTTAAAACTGTGACTATTTTTTAAAATTATTTTATAAACAGTGGCTATTTTATTAAAATTCCTTATAAATAAACGAGATTTTTAAGGTTATAGCCAAATTTTTGGTAATTTTTTTAAGGATTAGCCATAGTTTCACGAATTTAAGGAACTAGTCATTTTCGTTATGTAACAATTTTTGTTACACGTGTAACAAATTTTGTTACCCGTGTAACAAATTTTGTTACACGGGTAACAAAAATTGTTACACAATGAAAATGACTAATTCCTTAAATTCGTGAAACTATGACTAAATTTTTGAAACATGAGCTTAAAAATGGCTAAAACCCAAATCTTCCCTAAATAAATGAACTTTTAGCAAAATAATTTACTACGCGCATGACGCCTGTCTAAAAACCAGTTTATATAATAAATCCCTTGTTTCATTTTACTCATTATCGTTTTATGCAATTTCATGTATTTTATCCTAAAGTTGTCGTTTTTCAATTTCCTGTTTTCTATACAACCTATAGTATAATCCTTCTTGTCCTTTTGACGATTTTCTTAAACATGTAGTTTTGAGATTCTCGTCGTTTTCCCTTTATTTGTCGTTTTTAGCACATACATGTTGTTTTCACTACTCCACCCAAAGTATCTAGCACACTTTTTCAATATCGCCAAAACAGAGAGAGTAATGCTATCTCAAATTTCTCATACTAACATATACGATATGTTATGTGTTAGTATGTGATTGATTATGCATAATTTTTTATATATAAACTTATCAATGACATATTGATAAACCACATGTTATAATTAATTTAATAATGCTATATTTAATTAATAATTTTTATTTGAGTAATCCTAGGGATCTCAAAACTTTTCCTAATTTTGTATACCAATGCATGTAGTATTTTATTTATCAACATGTGATTGACTATATATAACATGTTGAAAAATTACATGCCACAAGTGTTGATATAATAAAGTATTTAGGATAAGTATAATGGGAACAGAGTGAGAGAGCAATTTCTTGTTCTGTATGCGATGCGATCTATTCGAAGACCATCCTTCGTCCTTGATTGATAGATATTTTTAATTTTATTTAAATTTTTGCCAAAAATAAATTTTGTTGAAATATACTATTCACGCTTGATGTATCACTCGTAGATAGCACATCAGTTGTAAATAGTCAAGGATACATTCTGCGGAAGCTTGTGAATTTTTTTTGAAATAAAATTGAAAATGAGAATTTTTTTTTGCTTCTCCTATTTTTTGAAAACCTGTTTACAAATTAATGACAAAAACAAACAAAAAAATGAAAACAGATTTACCTAATCCATTTTAAAAAATTTGATCAAAATTTTGTTTAAAAAATAATTAAAAAAATGTTACCAAACGGGAGTTATATTATTAGCAAATTGATATATTAACCGAGCAATACACTATTTTCTTGGGCGACATAGGCAAATAAATAAAATAATATGAGATAATTGAGTAAATAGCTATTTTTCGAATGATGATTGAAGAAAATAATTAATGTTTTGATTAATTAAGAAATTATTAATTTTTTTAACTACACGATGATGTACATTTATTTTTATGTTTTGATTAATAACTTAATTTTTTAAATCGTTGTTCATTTTCTTAAAATATTGACCAAAAAATGGTCAAAAACCAAATAGAACCATAAAATAATTACGAGATTTTTTTTTCTTTTTAGGAATTTTATACCAAATTACTTTAGAACTTACTTTTAAAATGACTAATTTTTGTGAGTGGTCCATTTTTTGAAAATAAAAAATATATATCATTGTTTTTCATAAACCGAAATAGATTATCACTTAATAAAACAAAATAAACATTTTAAAAAAATTGATCTAGAAAATGGACAAACTAACATAATTTAATTCCCTTTTTTATTAGCAAATCAAACAGTAACTTTTTTTAGAAGAAAGTGAATTAAACAATAATTGGAAATTTGAATGGAGGAATTGTAAACATTTTTTTTTTCTATTTATTCTTTATTATAATGCAGAAAGAGTGTAAACAACGTTTACTAAAAGCAGAAGAGAAGAGACAATTTTCCTAATAACAATCTTTCAACTGTTTAATTACAGGACAGCCACACCAACAATAGGAACAACAGAATAGACTGCATACTAAAATACACAAATCAACCAACTCAAAGAATAGCTTTTCCAAGAAAAAAGCCAGTTATTAAGCAGATATTCTAAATTAAGGGCATAACAAACTCAACCACAAATTAACCAAAGGCTATAAAATGCAAAGTCAAGGTGAAACCAATTTGTCGCCAAATCTGGAGCAGAAGCAAAACCTAAATTAACCATCAACCACTTATTTACTCGAAAGAAACAAATATTTTCTTTGGAGACATCATGAAGGCGGCGTGGTTGGTGTGTTTTATCCTTGCAATTTGCGCGATGATGGCTGCGAACCACGCAGTGGAGGCCAGGAAGGTCATGATCAACCCGAGTTTCCTTGACCCGTGCCTGAGACCCGGGATACGCCCGCCCGGTTGTCAAGACTATAGCAAGCCGCGCAAACCGGTCAATCCGTACGACCGTGGTTGCTCTTCAATCTTCCGCTGCCGTTCGCCAATTAATTGGTCGATTATAAAATCTCTTACTACGACAAAGCCCTAGCTTACGTCCTTTTTTTTTTTAGCATGCATTGCATGCATGCAAACACCGTAATTTTGGTGGAATAAGATGATGGGTTATTGTCGTTTTTTACTTTTATAACTAATATTTGCAATTAGTATACTCGCCCAATTCTGCTTATAAATCGCAATGCAAGTGCTATTTATTCATCGAATGCCGTACAAATTTATATATGAGCGCATACTACAAAATGGTCATGATATACTACACCACAACGTTTAGAAATATAATTCGTAAACTATAAATTTTGAACGAAATCGTGCAAGTGAATCCAACATCACACTAGAAAAAAAAATACAAAAATTCCAATTTTAGTTTTTTTTTTTCTTTTTATAATCCTCTTGTCCATATAATGCCGGAGTTTTTCTTTTTCTTATTATTCTAAAAAGATTTGGGGTGGGCCAAACTTTTTTTTGGCCTCTACCTTCCAAGGATTGTTCGAACCCAAAATCGTACAGTGTAAACATTTGCAAAAATTATCTTAAACAAAAGATTACTAAGAAAATTACCTTATAGTCGCGCAAATATCTGATTCGATGATGTGCTGGAAAAAACACTCACCAAAAAACCATCTAGTCCAGGAGCACTGTTGGTCAAAAGAGTAACACCGAAGCCGGACCTCTTCATTATAAGAAAAAAAAAAAAAAGAAAAGAATTACCCTCCTCAGGAACGAACGTCGGAATGAACTCATTAATGATACCAAAATTGCTAAAAGAAGCCCTATCACTAGAGAAAAGCTCAAGATAAAGATCTCTGATATCTTCTTCAATAGAATTTTGATTCAAAAATGGAGAACTATTGATTTCCATCATCTGAGTGACATTTCTTACCCTGTTAACATTCCCCAACCTGTGAAAATATGAAGTATTTTGATCACCATCTTAAAGCCCTTTGATCTGGGCCTTTTCTTGCAGAAAATCTGATTTAACTTTCAGAGCATCATTCCACAATTTCTGAGCAAGTACCTCTGCTTCAAGTCTGATCCCTTTAGTGAACCACAGAGTAGCAAATTTCCAGTTGAATAATATTCAAAGTTTGCTTGGCCTGACTAAGCTTAACAAAAACGTTACCGAATACTTTCAGATTCTATGCTTTTGATGCCAACTTCAGGGTCTTCAAACTTACGGACTATATTCACCATTCGTCCCCCATAAGCCGGAGTAGAGCTCCAACATGCAGTAACAAACTCCTTGAAATTCTTGTGTGAAAGCCTTATGAAAGAAATCGAAAAAGAGCAAGACCTCTGCATATAAAATTGTCACAAGAAACCACTAGCGGATTGTGATTAGAAATACTGCGCTGAAGAGGAGAGCAAATTCGGAAGATTCCCATCCAACTCTTCATGAGCTCCTAACACCGCGTCAAAATTTCTAATGGCCAGCCACAAACCCATCCAAGAGGAAAAATCACATAGGGCATCCAATAGCACAAGCCGTGGATTAGGTAGGACACTCGCATATACAAAAGAAATACGATAAAAGCATTAGTATGTGAATCAACGTTTCTTGTTCCAAATTAGAAATCACTAAAGGTTTCCCAGAAGGATTGGAAGAAAAAAACCAAATCTTCGAAACACCATTGCGAGAATTGAAAGCAACTAACAACACATTAATAGCATGCAAAAAAGACAAAAGGGAAATCCCTCTGGGTAAATCTCTTTGCGAAATTTGCAAAGAGCTTCCCTAAATGATTTGTAACCAAGTATATTTGTGATCCATTTTAAAAGACTAGATTGTTGAAGTATTATAAGGAAAGACAGATATATTAATGATCTGTTTATGAAAACATACAATTTTCTAAGTATTATATAGGGTGAAGTAGGCAAATACCCAGAATTTATATAACAATAAAAATAAATACCCAAACTTTTGAAGTAATTGAGTTTCTAGTCAATTTGTGAATTACTTGCACATGCTTTTAGTAACAAAGTGAATTACCACCACTTACCACTGTGTAAGTAATTGCATTTTTTAGGTAGTTTGTTACATTTTTCAAAAGATTGGATAATAACTTACATTAAGTTTTAAAAATTGGGTATTTACTATAATTTCTCTATAATATAAATACAAGATTAAATTTGGTTTTGTTAAAACCCATGATTATAAAGGTTTTTTCTCTCAAGAAAACTACATAATATGGCTGAATAGCAAGTTAATTGACTCTTTAAAACAGCTCAAAAAATGCGTAGCAACATAATATGACTTTAAGAGCAATCAGGATCTATGGAAAATACTGTTATTATTCAAACTGCAAAGTCCAAAAGAATCAACCAACCAACATTATGATCAATTTAGTAATTAGTACACACTAGAACCAACTTAACCTTTCCAAAATCCTCAAGTATATATATATATATATATATATATATATATATATCTTAATGTTTACTATGGCTCGACAATGATTTTCCCTGTCGCATGACCCTCCATACTCTTAGCCCAAGCTTCTTCAGCCTTGCTCAGTGAATGTTTCGAGTCGATTACTGTCTTAAGCTTTCCTTCTTTCACTAGCTTAACAAGATAATCCAAGTTCTCACTCTTGGGAATCAAAATCATTGGCACTAGTTGTTTCTTCGAGAAGGTAAGTTTTTTCCAAACAAAAGTGGCCAAGGTTCCGAGCCCAGGAGTAATATCTACTACCTTCCCTGTTGAGGTCAAATTAGGCTCAAAAGTTGACCAAGGAATTCCCATGGCGCAATGGATCACGGAGTCATATTTTCGGCCAGACGGGCTCTTCAGAGCTTCCCCATCAGGAGTCTTGTAGTCAAGAACCTCATCAGCACCTAAGCTCTTGACCAGCTTGAGGTTTCGAGCCCCACATGTGGCGGTCACGTGTGTGTTCCCGAGCTTTGCTAGTTGAACTGCATAATGACCAACGCCTCCAGAAGCTGCAGTGACCAAAATGTTCTTTTGCTCTCCACTTCCATTGAGTTTGATCCCTGCGTATTCAGTGAGGACCTGGAGAGCTGTTAGACCAGCCACGGGTAAACTCGCAGCAACAGCAGCTGAAACTTCGGGTGGCCTTGTAACAGATACGCTTGCCTTGGCTACAGCAAACTGGGCTAGTCCTCCACTCTGAACCTCTCAAGAATAATTCAACAACAGTATAGGCAAGCCAATCATCAGGTACCTATTTTGCTAAAATCTTATGCTAATAAAAGGTGCATTCAATAGTTATTTTCCGTTTACGGTAATCTACAGTGCTCTCTATCTTGTCCACATTTTATGTTATTCGGTCCCTGCTTGAGGAAGTTATAAAGACAATGCAGAACATGCAAATCTCAAACTTCAGTAGTTTTGGAAAAAGATTAAACCATCGTAAAAAAAAAGACACAATTGATATGACCTCGTTACCTATCTAGCCATTCAGATTGAAGAGCATATTATAGTCCCTTCCGACCCCCAAAAAAAAAGGGAGGAAAAGTTGCAAAGAAGTATGAGAAAGCTTATTAGATATTCTAGAGTAAAACCATAAACCGACAGTCACTATTACAATCTATAAGCATTAACAATGGAATATGTATAAGAGAAGGAGCTATTCAAATAATTCTAAGATAGTTACACGATAATTCACAGACGAGAAAGGGAAAGAATTGAGAAGAAATTGATTAGTTGAAAAAACTTACGCTAGCTAGAGCCACAACTTTGTCACCTGCTTTGAGATTTTTAACACCTGATCCAACCTCGACAACCTCTCCTGACACATCAAAACCTGTACAAGGAATTATAAAACCCCGGGCTAAGTTTAACCAAGCTTATCACCAAAATGGCTAGCTAGACAACGTAGTTTATGACTGTGACTTGGATTGCTTTGAAGTCATACCATATTCTGAGATTGACAGAAGTTTTTGAGACTTTGACTGATAACTTTATGCAAAGATGATGGTCTTTGTCATGTGATGATGTTTTTCTTCTTAAACAATCGAAAGATAATGACAAGTTAGTTTTAAAAAGAAAAAGGATTTTCACTCAGGGAACTAAAGAAACACCTATTTCATCTTATTTTATATAAATTTATTTTCGCAGCTCAAAGGAACACCCTTTCCCAGAGGATAAACCTAACACCACTGAGTATCAACTCACAGCCAAAAGAAAACAAATTACAAGTTGTGAGTAATTTCACATAAATATTTCTAAAGGGTAAAGCATGAAAATGCAGTTCTATCAAATATGAGCATTATAATGAACTAACTCACAAGGAATATGAGGAAATTTTCCTGGCAGAAAAGGCCTTAGAAGGCCTTTCTGTACTTTCCAATCAAATGGGTTAATGCTAGCTGCTTCCACTTTCAGCAATATCTCATCCTTTTTTGGATCAGGAATTGGAACTTCAACATGCTACAACAAAGCAAAAATGCAAAACCACCACAGTTATATATTTAATTATTAGTACAGTTACAAAAAGCTAGAAGAACAAATAAATAAGCCCACAGTCATGATGACCCGTAAAACAACTAGAGGTTTTTAGCTAAATGACCTGTTTTTAGTTTTAGTTTTAAGGAATTGACCTGAGTTTGTCATAATTAAGTTATTAGCCTCCAGGCCATTCACATACATCCAGACTGCCCAAAATACCTATATTTGCTTAAATTTTGTTACAATCTGTAACAAATATTATTATAGACTATAATATTTTTTGTTATAATAAGTAACAATTTTTTATACACATGTATAACAAAATATTTAATTTTTATCACACATTTGTCTGTTATGATTTGTATCAATATTTGTTACTCGTTGTAACAAATATTGTTATAATCCGTAATAATATTTGTGATTATAACAATATTTGTTACAGATTATAATAAAATTTGGGTGAAATATCTCATTTTTATCAGACGTTTATTTGTTATAATTTGTATTAATATTTATAACATGTCGTAATAAGTATTGGTACAATCTATAATAATATTTATTACAAAATATAATAAAATTTGAAAAAATAAGGATATTTTAGACAGTACACATGGACTTGAGGCTAATAACTTTTAGATAGTTAGATTATTTTCTTAAAGAAGTTATTTTAACAGCTCATTTTTCTAATTGGTCCAATTATTGATTCAACACTTCGCCAAAGACAATATTCCATGGGTATTTTAGTTTTTAGAATTCTTTGGAAAAATTTTTGGAACGAAGAACAATTGTACTACAAAACCCAAAAACGGCATTGCAACTTTGCAAGCACAATAGAGAAAAAAAGTAGGGAAAAAAAAAAAAAAAAAGCACACAAGTACTGAAAGAGAATAAAATCTGGGACATTGAAGAAAAAATGAATATACTTATTATTGTAATATAATTACAAACCTTTAAGGCAGAAGATCCTCCGCCATAACCATTGTATTGAAGCGCACGCATAAGCTTGGCGGCCATTGAGGCTCTCTCACACAACAGTCACAGAGGAATTGTCTGATATTTGGAAAGCCAGAGATGGCAGAACTGGGCGTTCTCTTATGGTTATACGGGAACTGGCAAATCTTATATACAGTAAGTCGATAACTGTATTGCGTGGACAAAGGTCCATCTTTCACACTCGCACCGTTACCATTACCCAAAACGCAATTTACAATAGTAACCCTGTAATATGAGCAATATTATTTTGAGAGAAAATTCCATCAAAAAAAAAAAATCTGTATCTTTCTAGAATACCGACACATTACACGTATAAAAACTTGGATTTTTTCGTATTTGGCCAATTTTTTTGGTCTATTTTCTAAAACATGGCTAATATTTATAAAAATTAATAAAATTAAGGGTGAGTTGTAAAAATAGGTTAAAATTAAATGTTTGTTTTAAATGATAGCTGTGTTTCAAAAAATTACAAAAATAATCAAATTACGAATTGTATAACAGAAAAGTGTCACACAAAGTATAACAGATCTATAAATATTTGTAAGATATTATTTAACACTTTAAAAAATAATAAGAAAAGCTTGAAGTGTTACAAAATATCTTACAAATATTTACAGATATGTTATATTTTGTGTAACACTTTTCTGTTACACAATTCGTAACATGATTATTTTTTTAATTTTTTGAAACAGCCAACTTTAAAAACAAAATTTTTTTTGGCTATTTACTACGATTTTCCTAAAATTAAGGGCTTAATTTCCCTAAAATTAAGGTTGAGAAAATGATTATCTTCATCAATTAATAAAAACATTGACTATTCTATTAAAATATTAATAAAAAGAAAACCTTTGTATGTGAAAATAAAAAATAAATATATTTGTAAATAAATTTGGTTAAATTGTCTTAAATGTTTCATATTCAAACGCGTTCGTATACAAGTTAAAAAGAAAACGATAAATATTATATATATATATATATATATATATATTGCTAAGAAAAAATATATTTATTTGTGATTCATTGTTATTTGTCTTAAATATACACGCCATGTTTCCACAAGCTATGAGATTTATTTGCATATATTGTGATTTTAAAAAAATTGGTTTAATTCGGTTAAAACCGAAAAATTCAGTGACCGAATATTTGATGGCCAAAAGCTCAGTGTAATTTTTAGTTTTTATTTTTTGAGATTTTTAGGCATTTAATCAAATTTTTGGGAAATTTTTTAGAATTTAAGCCTAAAACGTCGAAATTAACGATTTAGTCATAACATGTAACATTTTATGTTATATGTAATATATATACGTATAAAAGTGTAGTATTACATATAATGCTACATGTGTTACATTTTATGCTACATGTAAAGTTACATTTAATGTTACACTTTTTACACGTATATATGTTACATTTAATATTTTGTGTTACATATTATGGTTAAATCCTTCAAACTTTACCTTTAAAATGACTAATTACTTACCTTGTCCGTAATTTTTAAAAAT